>VWZU01015099.1:1933664-2049633 GCA_013397095.1 Sterrhoptilus dennistouni
GGGCACGGTCAGGGCTGCCAGCCCGGCCCCGGGGCTGCCTCCGCTGCCAAACCTGGGGGCCGCGGCAGCCGCTGCTTGTGATAACGGGTTCGTTCCGCTGCCCCTGAAGCCTGACCCGGTCCGAAAGCTGTGGCCGGGGCTGGCGGCTCCCACGCGGGCGGGCAGCCCTGATCCAGCACGGCTCCCCCCGGCCCCTGCCAGCACCGCCAAGGGACATCGCCACAGAACAGAGGGTTTTGAGTTGGAAGGGATCCACAAGGATCATGAAGTCCAACTCTTACCGCTGCAAAGGACATCCCCAAGAATCACACCGTGTGCCCGGCAGCGCTGTCCAAACGCTTCTTGGGCTCTGTCAGTCTCGGTGCTGTGACCATTTCCCTGGGGAGCCTGTGCCAGTGCCCCACCACCTTCTGCCTGAAGAACTTTTTTCTAGTATCCAACCTAAGCCTTCCCTGACACAACGTCCGGCCATTCCTTGGGGTTCTGTCACTGGTCACCACAGAGTGCCTGCCCCTCTCTAGACTGCAATGAGGTCCCCTCTAATTTTTTAGAGCAGACCGAGTTTTAAGGGCTCTGGATGAGTTGTGGCTGAAATTGCTGTTGCAGTTCATTCCAGGACACCTGCCCCATTCAGAGCAACATAGGCCTTCTTAAGCCTCATCCCTTGATTTCCTCCTAATTACTACCTCTTAAAATAAATGTCCTCCCAATTACTACCTTTTAAAGGAAAAAGGTAAACAAGCTTCGGTTTTGAACGCTGTTGTTGCACAAAGGTCTGTAAGTGTCCAAAAATTAACTACCAATGCCCCTAAAATTTTATGTCGCCCCTTAAAATTCAATCCTGATTAAATCCTGCTGACAGAGATGTTTGGAACTATTGAAATATTCACATGCGAATTAAACATGTATTCACAGTAGTATCCTAATTCTTCTTATTTGCGGGGAAACAAGTGTGGCCCTCTTGTAGTTTAACAGCAGATTCTACCAAGCCAATAATAACTTGTACAATAGAGAAGGTAATTTTGTAGCCCAAGGTAATTTTGTAGCCCAATAGATATCCTATGCTGCAAGAGATAAGCATTTGAACCCCATTTTGATAGATAAAAGGGATTGGTATCACTAAATTAAGAGTTTGTAGTTGCCTGGGAACAAGCAATTGTGGTCTGATTGTATTTATCATGGGTAAATGAAAGACAGCCCCAATCAAAACTATGTATTTGTGCTGCTTCAAAGAGCTAATTTCCCCAAACTGAGAAAAACAGTAGGGACAGCTGACAAGGAAAAACATATTTAGTGCAAACATCAAAAGAGGGGCTCTCATAATGCCTTGATTTAATGGCCAAAAGACTGACTTTGCAATCACAGAGAACAGTAACTTTACCATAAAACCTCAAAGGCAGCTGTCAGAAAGCAAATGGAAAACAAAGAAAAATTATATAAATTACAGTTGCTAAAAATTGCAAGTTACAATATCAGAAATCAATAATTTAATAGGGAAGAAAAAATATCCATGGTTGTGATAGCTAAGGACAAACAGGACATTTAAAGTGTTTTAGGAACAAAAGAAAACCCAGTGATGAAACTGGTCCATGTAGTAAATGTAGTTCATAAATTTTTTTGTGCTGATGTATAAAATGTAAACATGTTCTATAAGTACTTCTGTGGAACAAAAGAAACAAGTAGAAGTATCTCAAAGGGGGTTTGAAGAACTGCTCCAACCTGCTAGTAATTAAGAAAGATAAGAATCACGATTTTTGAAATTCCAAAAGGGGTGTTAATCTTATACCAGTAGTCAAAAAATGAGCAAGCGCATTGAGAAGAAAATACAGCCCTAAATAACAAAGGGAGAAACATTTAATTTAAAAATATTTCAAAATGACTAATAGAAATAATTCCAGTCTTTTTTATGAAGATCAGGTCTAATCAAACTTCTCAAAATTCATTCTTCAATGAGATTGCTTGTTTGGTTACATGCATACTGAGGGTTCAGATTTTAAATCTGAAAGGAAACATGGTACCCCATGATATCATTAAAGCAGATGTTAAATTGACTAGAGCTTGCCTAAATGATTGATGACAAAAAGCAACAAAAAGTAAAGGAACCTTCTTTGAATGGGTATGTTTCCCTGAAAATGACCCCAAAAGGAGAAACCAAGTGAAGTAGTCTGAATTGAGTGGCAAACTGGACTTGTCAAACAAAATACATCTACTATAGCTAAATCCCTGTAATAAGCTTGAAGGATTGTAGGTGTTGTGTACTGAGCAGGTGATGGCACTCGCTGGAAGCGATTTAGCAGCTGTAGTCACCAACTCATCCTAAACACTGACTGTGATGTTGCTAAAAGGGAGGATTAACCTGCATCAAGGGAGTAGGAAATAGGGAACATAGCTTTCTCTCTGGATATATCACTGATGATACCAATCTTGCATATAGTGTTCCTGCCTATGTTTTGAAAAAAAGTAAGTTGAAAAATAGTAGAAGGGGCAGATTAAGAGCTGAAAATGTGATTTGAGAGCTGAAGAAAAATGCTGCTAAGTGAGACGTAAAGAGCACAATCTGTTTATCGTATCAAAAAGATTGACTTGATTACAGCATATAAGTACCTTGATGCAGAAAAAAATACTGGATTCTGAAGGGCTCTTTAATCTAGTGGAGAATGGCACAACAAGAAGCTGTGGTAGAAACTGAAGTCAGACAAATTCGAGTGTAGCACAAAGTTTTTCTTTTTAAGGTGACAACACATCACTGGAGCAGCTAATAAAGGTACCAAGAAATTTTTAATGGTTTTATGTCCCTCAAGCCTTTCTGGAAGACAGGTTTTAGCCAAATGCAGGCTACTGCTACAGCTCTCACTGCTTGTATATGTGTGAAACTTAATGACACAGGATACAGAAGAGATCAGACCATATCACTAAATGGTCCTCTGTGTCTTATTTAATTTTTCTTCTTACGCTAAGTAATTATAAGAAGGGGTGGCTACTGGTGTGCATCTGCTCAAGATGATTTCTTTGTCAACTGACTGCAATCAGTCTGAAAAAAATGACTACCCTGAGTGTGTAGGATTCTAAATGATCGCAGTACATAAGACATACTCTTGGCAAGCAGCATATGAAATACCACAAGACAATCAACATTAGTCACCTATTTTCATCTGTCAGTGCACTAAGCTGACAAGATTTCAATTCATTTGTGTCAAGAAGGAGCTCAGAACAGCTTAAGGTGAAGCTGAAGGAAAAGGTAGCAGTATGAATCCATTAAAAACACTGGCCATCAGAATTAGGTAACTGATAATTAAACACAAACTTTGAAATGCTGGCAGGCAAACCAGACAACTAATTCAATATGCAATATTACACTGGTAAATATACATAATTTTTAAATATTTATGAATTTCTTGCCCAGTTTGTGCATAAATGAATCAAGTTACCTCACCTGAAGCTATGATCCCCCATAATGAGCTGTGTTATGCAGTGAAGACTAAAAGGTTTGACACGATGAGTAATGCCTACCTCTCTGAAAGCAGCCAGGACCACATAACTGAATTGTGTTGCACATAAACTATTGAGAACTGCATTAAAATATTAATTAACTAACATTCTTCTTAAATTGTTGTATTTGCCAGGATGTGAACTTGCATCTTCTCTCTGCTGCTTACCAAGCTGATACGGCAGTTACAACATACATTCGCTGATATTACATACCTGAAAGGTCCCAGTAGCCTTTCTGATCTTGTTACCTGTCCCCCTGCCTGAAGTTTATTCTCTGAGCATAAAACTTTTTCAACAAGTCAGGAACCTCCTCTAAACTATGCAGAACACCAGTGCTATAAGCAAATAGTTAACACAGAAGATTAGAATAACAATCCATTCTTTACTGAAGGAAGAAAGAATTGTGTTGGAGAGGGAAAGTTCATTTTGGAGATAAGATGTAATTTTTTTTTTAAATCCCCTACTCCAAAATTCAGAATAAGGGTGTTTTCCAAACAAAAAACTTAATTTTATCCAAAAGAGGCTCAAAGATTTGGTAATATCTAATACTGGTATGCAAACTCTAATACCATGTGATTGGTTCTGACTTTTAGAAATTATTTAGAAAAACACCAGGGCCCTTAGATGGTCTTAAAGATGGAAGCTTTTAAAATTACTGTACACAAATCTAACCTGGAAGGTCCATAAATTAAAGTCTCAGCTCTTCCTCTGTCTTTTCCCTGGAGGAAGCTGTGGGCTCCACTTTTAGAATGAAAAAGAATCCACAACTACAAATGGATTTCAAAAAAAGAGAAAGCTGCAGGATCCCTGAGCTTGTGAAAATCAGATCCAGATCCTGGGGCATTAATAATTGAAGTGTCATGGTTACCTCCATTGGTGTCAACATCACCTATGAAACTCAAACATTAGTAGTCTGGTGCAGGTAACTGAGACAGGGAAGAAAATGCACTAAGGAGTTGAAGGGCATTCATTACCTTTTTGATGCCTAGAGGAATAATGTTGCTGTGCTAGTGGAGGCCAACCAAAGGTGAAGGATGATCATTCTACACAGTAAAGTGAAGAAGTAGTTAGGTTCTCGAGTTGCAGCATCTGATGCCTTCAAAGGAACAATATGGCATTAGATGGCTGGCAAAACACATTGTTCAGAACATCAAAGCAACAAAACATCAGCTGCCAAGGTTTGGATCCTCAAGGCATCAGCAACAAGGCAAAAACAACAAAGCCAGCAGGAATTTGCAAGTACTGAATTTAAGCTGCAGTCCAGGACACCGTCTGGAGATTATATTTTTGCAAATCAGAGGTGAACAAATGTCATTCCCTTGACACACAAAGAGACCACATGTTCTTTTGGACAGCACACAAGCAGCTGCCCAGAGGTCACATATATAATAAAGACTGGGTCAAGGAATGATGAGGAGCAGTTCACAAACAGCAAAATCTCCTGGACCTTTATGAGGCAGGGCAAGGACATGATAAATGCCAGGACTCGGTGCTGTCCCTGCTGGTGGTGCCAGGGGCAGGATGGGCAGGAAACATCAGCTGGAAGGACTTCTCATCATTCCACTGCAAGCCTTGGCTGGACATCCAGTTCAGGACTGTGGCAACCTCATGCTGCTAGTTTTATCCCTACTTGCTGCTCAAATGGAAACTTACTCCATTTCCTGCAAGTCTTTTGTGGTTTCATAGACCCAGCTTGGATACCCATGTTGTATATTTAAATCAGCTAAATTGCATCTGTATTTTCTTGGGGAAAAAAAATGTAATCCAAATAGGTTTTTCTATAACCTTTCAAGACTGACTGTTGTTCATTCAAGTCAATAATGAGAATTACAGATCTAACTGTTATTATTCCCTTGTTTAATAAAAGCAGCCATGCAAGATATATTATTAAACAGTAGACTGCCTAAGGTGCCTGATCTCACAATTGTAATACTATTTTTTAATAACTAGTATGTCTTGTATATTGTCCTTTAACCAATGCTGGCAAACCAGATCATGTCATATCCCTTCTCGAATGCTGATTTTGGTGGGAGGTGAAAGAATTTTAAATCTCGTAGGAGGAGGTTCCTCTCAAGATTTGGCAATCAACATACTGTTTCACCCATTATGTTTTAATCAAACATTTTTCTGGAAAAGACGTGTGTTCCAGGAAATATCCTCATGGTGAAATAATGCTTAACAAATCTCATTACTCAGGTTTATGGAGTTGCTTGCCCCTTCTGTAATTCAGAAGGATTAAATCACTCCTGCAAATTAAAAATAGGATGAGCAACCGATTAGAGCAAGGCTTCTGTTTCCCACTTGAATCAGACAAAGAGAGAACAGACACAATAAGGAAATCACATTCAAAAATTGCAATGGAAATGAGGATATTTAAAATCTAAGACTCTAATTTTATCTCAAGATCTCATTGATTTCAAAGAAGAAGTCTAGACAAGCTTTATTGCTATGGTTTACAATATTACCAAAATATTTTCCTAGATATATAACCCATATTTGGCTATTTCATTGTGGTTTAGACACAGAATCTTAGGGGAAAATGGCTAAAAAAAGCAAGGTGTTTTCACCCTCATTATGTGTCTGTATTTGATTTACTTTGATAAACAAAAATATACAAACATGCACATAGTTTTTGTCATTCTATTTTTAATGCAAGAATCTTAACATATTTTAAGCCAAGGGAATCCCAGAGAGGGATGGAAAAAATTAGAGAAACAGTAGATACCACTCTACTGTGGTGACTGCAGCTAGTGTGGGCATGTATGAGTTATCTCTAAATTAGCAGGGTTAGATATTGCTAAAGAAGTACCAAAAGTAACACAATGATCAGGGAAAGATGCACACTCTTGCTCAAGGCTGGGTATTTGGAAAGCGGCCCATTTAGAGCCACACATTGCTGCCACTGGAGTGCTGCCTTTGCACAAGAAGGTAGCAAATGATCGTATGTGCTGGCTCAACAGATCTAAGATCAGTCCTTAGGTTATCTTGGAAGTTAGGAGATAAAATCCATATAGAAATATTACAAAAGTTGAAGATGAAATTAGTAAAAAGACAGGGTTTCTCTCCTCAATAAGGTACATCAATTAGATTCTCCCACAATGTCTCTTTCCCTAAAATTTTAGCTATCCTGTTGAATCAGGTTTCACTAGATATTCCTGAGACAATAAACTCTGAAGGGCACAAGAGTACACATGACGAAGCAGAGAATGGGTAACGTCTCCATTTCAACATTTTGAAGTGTCAAGAATCTTAAGAAAACCCTATATACCTAGTTTTTCACATAAAGTAACTTACTTTAAATATTTATTCCACACCTAAAAAAAAAATAATCCTTTGTGGTTTTCCAAAAAAAAAAAAATAAAAAACCTGGGAAATTTTGAGCAGGCTAAGTGCATGCCACCATGAAATACCTTTGCAGCAAAGGCTGTAATTTTCTTAGCAAGCCATAAAAGCAAAGGCATGAGTATTGTTTCTAGAATCAAGATTTATGTCCTTTGTAACACGCAGCCCCCAGAAGGTAACATGAGTCCAAGAAATGCACTCAAACAGGTCTAGCACTCCATCCAGCGCAGCTCATTGTGTGGAACCATTTGGAAGCAGATAGAGACACCAGATTGTAAGTGAAAGAAATCTCCATTTTCTTCCAGAGCATGTACCCATGCTAAGGAGGGCTAATGCTTCGGCTTCCCATCTCTGTAAACTTCAGGAAAGAATGAAGTTTATATCAATTCAAGATAGATTTTACATGAATTCTTTCCTGTTGCAAAACAAGAGTCACGGACCACATAACATTTAAAAAGGATGCAAAGCAGCAGGCGATTTCAGAACCACACTGAGCAATGTTATTTAGCAAAAAACTAGCCTGTGGGTTCTGCAAATGAAATTAGTCCCAATGCTCACTTCCATGGAAAACGTAGAATTCTGCATAAAACAATGTACACCAAGCAGCATGAAACTCCATTTAAGAACAGAAAAAAGCTTCTTTGAGTCAGCTTCAAACCTGATTTGACCTTCGACAATTTCACTGCAATGAGCACAATTTCTTCTCTTTGTGGGAACACCTGTTATGGATAAAGTCTGAGGTAAAATGAAATTGCTGCATGCAGGGATTATAACAGTTGATGTTGTGGCTGGGATGCAAAGATTAGGAACAGACAAGAAGCAAAACAGCTGTCACCATCCCATACCAAGAACAAAAGGGGTTTTCAATGGTAGCACGTTTAGGTAATGTAAATGCTGCATGTAGATTAGAGAGCTGGTTTCAGTTAAGTGACTCACTACTTTTCAATCTTCCAGGAGATATAGAGCAGCAAAAGGGAAAGGCATAACTTCAACATAGTATTAGCTATGTAAAACCAGAAGGCACTTTCGGCCTATGCCTGCTCTCTCATGCTAGCACAGGCAGAAGTCAAGTATTTCAGTGGCTCCTTTTTGTGTGACCATACACTTTGTTAAAAAGCTCAGCTACACCAATGCTGTGATTTTGATAACTAAAAGTGATTCTGATATCCAAGTCCCCATGCAGAAAGGGAAGTGGCCACTTATTTCCAGTAGACACACATTCAATTGCGATTCCAGTCTATCCTGCTGCATCTGGTTTCACCCAGCTTTCACAACACTGAGCTGTATCCCTGGTGCAAATAGGCAGCATATGCAACAAGCTGACCTTACAAAACCAAGCTTAAGACCAGGAAAGAAATGACTGGAAGCTGGACACTGCACAGTGCATATCAGTAATATTTGCAAATCTTCTTTTTTTCTTTTGGTTGTTATTTCTCCAGCAGCCTTTTTCTAGCAAAGAAAGCATCTTTGCTTTGGTGACAAAGCATCTTTTCTGAGATCAAAGGAGATAAACAAGAAATAAAAGCAACTCTCAGGCCAAGAATTACGCTAAGCAGCTCACTCCTCTTAGTATTCTAAGCTCTTACATAAGTTTTAAAGTCCCCTTTGTTAGATTAAAGAAAACAGCCTTGCATGCAGCCAATATAGGGGACAGAAAGGTGAAAGCAACACCAATTTGTTGCTGAAAGTTAACTACTATACTCCTCAGAGGTCTGAACTCCCATCTCTTGCATCCCTGCACGTGGAGCACATTTCACACTTTGAGCTTGAGAATGGGCCAGTGAACTTAAATTATGACAAGGCAAAAAAGGACTGGAAGTCCCAGCCTGTAACTAGGAGAAAAGCCAAATTCTTGTTGCTGAAACACTATAATCCCTCTTTCTGCTTCTCAAGGACTCAGAAGACCACTTCCTCCAAAGAAAACACTGTGAAAAGTGACAGACGTTTCTGCTGATGGAGCTGAGACAAACCTAGGACTGGTTTACCTGAGGAAGGAGCTGATACAAGATGATGTGGTACTTAATTAGTATAGCACAACTCTATTCCTGGACTCTATCCTTCTGACATTGATACCTTTGGAGACCTTTTGTAATATGACCATTATACAAATAAAAAAGAAACTGGAGTTTCTAGGTAGAAATGGCAGTACGTAAACATGAGGAAATAGAAAAATTTTAAATAAAAGGTTGTTTTCACTGTTTTCAGCTACATTTTCAATTTGGCAAAGACACTCACAGCTGAAGGGCTGAACTGGAGCCTGTGTGCTGCTATTTCTTTCACCATCAAATGCTTTTGGAGCACTATTAGATATTAGGATTGTGTGAATTGGTCTCCTGAAAACAGCAATTCACACAGTGATTTTGAGAAATTTTAGGGAGAAAAATAGATAAAAGCTTAGCTTAAAACCAACAATTGCAACTTGAGGGAAGTGTTTTAAAATCCTGGATCTTTCAGTTATGTAGACTCCTTCATGGGATGTGGTGATATTGGGCTGCTCAGGCAGGAAAGAGGAATCATTCCTTATTCCCAATACTATTTTTTTTTTAAATTTAATCACTTAGAACTGATTTTCTCCAGAGACATCATCCATTCAAACTTTAATTGCATTCTTTGCCAAGACATCTTTTCTCTTGGCATCTCTCTGAATTGCACAGGTAAAGAAATGCCAACTGTGACTGCTCACTCAACCAGTTGTACTAAAAATAGTAGAGATGACAATACTGCACAGTCTTCTCTACTTGACAAACTGGAAGAATACAAAGACTTACTCTACGAGTGCATCAGAAGGAATGGAGCCAAATGAGTCATAAAATACACGGCTTGTCAGAAGTGAAATGGAAAGAAAGTAAAATGAACTTCCACCTTGTTTCAGAAAAAACCCTGGTAATATTTTACAAACAAATTGAACTATAGGGAATATCTGACAAATATATAAATCAAGATGTATGAACACACATACTATTCAGAATTAAATAAAGAGAAAATGCATCACTTTAACATATTCTTTCAGTACCTATTTACATAAAGCAGTATCGAGAAGTATATAACACATTTAGAAAGATGCCATTAAATTATATGCTTCACAACCAACTATAGTACATTTAACCCAGTTGCATTCCCTTCTGAATGATAACTGTCCTCCCACATTTAATGCCAAGAGCAACTCAAAACCAAAATATGTAATTTTACATCCTCTGTGCTGCATCCTGCACATAAGCAACCCATTTTGAAAGATTTGTCTAGATACACTTTTGGTATCAGTGTAGCAGTTCAGACACAGAAAAACCAGCACAACCACTGAAACAGATTCTCTTAGCATTGGTATTTAGAAGTGTTAAATCACTAGATCAGACCAGCACATTGCCTTTTAAAATAGAGCTGCGTATATTGACACAGACAATTTTTCTTAATCATGTAGATATTTGATTTCAGTTCAAAGCTCAATCTCTATAGTTTAGAACTTCTCAATAAATAGTATAGCTCCCTAATATAAATTGACTTACTGTAGCAAAATTAGGTATCTCAGATTACTTCCACTTTTACAAGATGACTCTTTAAGGCCATTTGCTTTTTATTACCGTGTTTGGCCATCATAAGACAACACTGCTACTATTTTTGACCCCTCTCTGTAAATTCATTAATATACTCTTTAATCCTAGCCTCCTGTAACTTAGTTCATGTACAGGGGCAGAGTGACAATAAGGGCTTTTGTTCCATTCTGAATGCCTTGGTTTCTTTACAGATGTCAAACAAATTCCTGAGTATTCTTAGTACTAGAATGGATGTAGTAAATGTGCTATTAGAGTTTTCAAGAAAAACCTTTCTTGACAGCAAACAGGAATTTTTGCTTGACAATCCCAGCCCTGAGCATCTTGTACAATTTATTGCTCTCATTTTCTCAGAGGCTAATTTTAAGAACTAGTTTAATAAGAAAAATATCCCAAACAGTACTCTCTTTTCCTTTCCAAAACATATGTAAGTTTGTTGGAAGAAATACCTAAATGTCTGACCCAGTCCAGAATCATTAGGAAATACCCATAGTTATCATTTTGTTACTCTAAGGCTTTTTTCAGTATTATAATTCTCACAACAATAAAAAAAAGACACTAATTAGTTTCATAATTAGGCAAGCTATCAAAAATGGAGAGACTTAATTAGTGTTTATCCCTTACCAGTCCAAGAAAAAATTCTATTCAATAAATATGTTGCAGCAAAATTATAAATAACAGAACTCCATTCAGGGACTTTCCAGATTCTAGTCAGCACTGAAAGGAATAGGGAACTTTTGTTATATTAAGGCATTATAAACCCAGTCTTTCCTACCTGTTAGGAACTATGCATGAGACTTTTCAAAGGTTTGCAACTCAGAGTTGAGTTTGTCTGTTTGGGAACTACCTGGTATTTGTGTGCTGCAGTTCCATTTTCTGTCTAAGGACAGCATAACTACTAATGCCCCTTTCACAGTCTCCTCTTCTCTGAGTCCTGCTCCAGAATGCAATATACAACGGCTTCACGTAAAGAATGTGCTGAAGCTTTCACTTGATTTCTTGTTTACAATGTCAACACTTCCGCTTTCTTCTCTTTTGTTTAAAGGCTAGAAGCATATGGCCCTTAGTGGCCTTGAAACCCCAAAGGGTAATTTTAACAGACATTGTGTATGATAGAGACTCTAAAAGTTAACCTAGTTTGACAGCAGTCCCACCTGAAGGAGTTTAATTTATAAAAAATGTATAGGAAAGGACAGATTTTCCATCTGATCTGTGCTACTATAGACAACAACAGAGAAAAATAAGATAGACACACAGAGTGACAACATAGGAAAACAAGCCTACAAGACTCCTGTGCTAGTCTCTAATGAGCTCCTTCTCCTTCACCCTGCATAAAGGTCTAACAGAAAAACAAGCAACATTTTTTTTTAAAAAGCGTTACCTTTTCTCAGAATATTGTTTTTACAAGATTTGACACAATCTCTCTAACAGTGGGTAATGGTCAACATAAGATGCATCTGAAAGTCTGTGTCTCACTATCAGTATATCTGGGATCATCAATTCTAACACAGAATCTAATTAACTGTCTCAGAAGACAGAGGCCAGTAAAAACCAGAATGGACATGGAGAATGAACAATTGTCCAAATCAAGATGCATCTTGCTCAGGCACCAAGGGTTAAGCTGGTCCCCAGGAATGAAGCCAAAATATCCTTCCAAACTAGATTGGAAGGTAAGGCTTGAAAGGTTTTGGTGTCTCTCAGTAACATGATGGATCGTTTACTTTGCAGGACCTTCTAGACTTCTTTAAAGAACAAATTCTCCTGGTACTTTAGAGTCTGAACACACTGGTATTGCCCCAATCTCTTCTGCTTTTTTCCTGTCATGTAGTGTGCTTTTGTGTTTCTGCCTTTTGTATTATAGCCTTTTGTTATTACAAGTTTGGGGGAAGTTCTGTGGCTCCCAGGATTTACACGGAGTAGCATTTCTGTTGACTTACCTGTATTAAACATTTATCACAGAGCTGCCTGCTACTGCAAAGGACTATATTTTATGGCTGAGGTGATTCCTTCAAGATTCTTCTTCCTTCGAGGTGGTCTTTACAGATTATGCATTGGGCAACTTAATGTGCAGCTCAAAAGGAGCATGCTCCACACCCACCCTGCTCAGTCAGCAAAAAGAAAGCTAGACTGTCTCTAGAGCCATCAACACAACATAAACTCAATATTGCTGTTAAAATAAACAGCAAAACCAGAGATTTCTCCACCTGATGCAGCTGTTGCTGCATCCACCATCTCCTTTCTTAGCCCAGGGCATCAAACTTTGCACTGCAGCTATTTCCACAATACATCCTCCGGCCCAGCTGCTGGCTATGTTAACATCAGGCTCAAAACAACACATGGTCTCCATCTACCTTTTTCTTTGGGTGATTGCAACCCTTTAGCTGCAGATTTTAACCCCTTCCCTCCTGAAATTTGCCATCTTTTTTAGATATTTTTTTCACCTCAAGCTGTCATTGTCACATACACAATTCCAGAGCCAGTAGTAATGAGCAGTGCTGAGGGCAAACAGCGTAATCAATGTGCTACCTAGATCCTGCCCTCAACCTGTTTAGAAATTACAAGGAGAAATGCTGTCCCCATACAAGTCAAGAAAATGAATTACTACTAACTCTAACAGTCAGAATTTTCAGCTTTGGTTACTGAAGCTCCAAGTAAAGCACTTTATACTGAAAGCTTCCCCTGTGGCTGCCACCAGAGGACCTGAATCAATTAGCAAGGTATTTGTAGGAAAATATGAAGGCAAAAGCAGATCCACATTCATACACACCCTCCTTCATCCATTCTCCTTCTCCAAACCATCAATACACCTGACCCACTTTCTAACTCCCTGTTGTTGCAGATGTTGCTGATGCAAAGCCTGCTTCAACTTATTGGGAAGATACATTCATCAGAGAAATAATGCAGTGCAGCAGTGTCTTCTTTTGTCAGGAGCAGCTGGAATTATTGCTTACTTGGTGTCACCCCAAGGCATTCATAATTAGGAGCAGAAGATGTGTGTGCCAAGATAAGCTGTAAAAGACACATTTTATGCCAAAAGCAGGTTGGGAATGTCTTTGTAAGTATGGCAAATGGTATCATTTATACCTTAATGAAGGCAGTTTTCTTGGATTTCATTTTTGCCATTTGCATAGAAGAATTTGATCTGCTGCAATAAAGATTCAAGTAACATGCATCTATGATGGCGAAGTACCAAAATCCATTCTTTCAGTCTGCAACAAATTTGTAATTCCATGATAAAGGAAAAAAACCTCCACAACTGCTCACATATCTGAGTATTTAGATATGAATCTGAGGATTTAATTAGACAATGAGAGAGCATTGTTTTACATGATTTTCAATTAATTTAAAATTAATTTCAGCATGAATTGTGTTAGTTTCAACCCTGCTCAAAAAGTTTAAAACAAAATTCTGCGATGTCCCAAGGCACCTGATAGCTGGCAATACCAAAGAACATGTGTTTCCAGTAAGATGATAGACTGTGGATGGAAATGGCAGAGGCATGGGTACACATTGCTTTTTGCCAGGTTTCCCACTGCAGTAATAACTGCTGGCAGAGTAGCAATGGGCAAGGAGACTGATCTTAAACCTATACAGCTGTTTTCTTAGCAGCTGACTTAGCCCTAACTGCAAACATATAGTTCTAATCAGCTTCACCAAATGGGTGATAAGCTCTTATCCCTTGTCACATTCCCATGCTTGGCCGTGGTCTGAGTAGAGGCATCTGTGACAAAAGGCTGCATCCAGCTCAGGTTCACCACTAGGACTGTGTTGTGTGGTATCCCCGAGGGACACCTTCCTCTCCTGGGGACAGGCTGAATAAACCAATTCATCAGTCTCTGAACGAGCCTGTCAGGAGCCTCCCCACTGTCAGAAGGAATTATTGCTACTTGTTACTAAACAAGTCTGGCCAAATCTCTATGCAGGACTATCCCCATGCTTCTGACAACACCAGCCATCCCTGTGAGCAACTCAGCTGGGAATAATTGTGTTACAAAAGTCTTAAATGTGACATATTGCAGACTACTGACTACCAACCTTTTTAGCCCAAGCCTCACTCCAGTGACCCTTTTTTGCCACCAGTCATAGCCAGGAGCTTTTTGGCATAGTGTCTTGGTGAAGGGCTCTGCAGAGCACTGGGTGAGTATCTCCGCATCATCTGCATGTATGAGTGCAGACCAGTGATAGCCTAGAGGTCCAAGAGTTGAGTTTCATTACTTAATACACAAACATCCCCATGACCTCAAGTGCCTCTGTACAGTACTCAGATAAATCCCTCTGCCAAGATCAAGTTCCAGGGGCCAGAGACAATCGCACAGTACATGATGCCATAATAAGCTCTTTTCTCATACTTCTTCCTGGAGAAATAAAACTTAACCTCCAAATGATAAAATATTTTTTAAAATTAAAAATAAAACAAACAACAAAAAAACCCTTATATATTTCAAATACATTATCAACTCCATTCTTTATCCGAAAGCCTTTTAACTGGAGTTTTCCAGAAAAAAAAATATGACCTGTGATTCCCAGATGACTTTGTATTTAAACCCAACTGAGTGAATGACCATCATTCTTCTAAAAGCAGAAAAATAAATTAACAGTCGCAACAGAGGAAGAGAACACTGATACATTTTGACACTTATGACTTGCAGATCAGAGACCTATGAAAACAGTACTGTCCTGTCAAGATTTTAAAAAAATGAACAGGATGAAAATAAGTTACAGAATTCTAATTAGGCCTATGCTTCCCTGTCCATCCCTGATATGCCACACGTTGAACTTCTGCTTCTTCCCTCTGCAACTGAAAATCAAAGAATGAGAGGTCTGACATTTGTTGCTGGGCTGCACTGACCATTAAAAAAATAAATGAGGTGACAGGACATGTTTATGTTAGGTCACCCTATAACTGAGATGAAATCCATGCATTTTTAGGGATGAAAAGGAAAGCATGTACTGAAGCATAGGATTACGACAACATGATCAGAATTATACAGGACAGAGTACCTCGAGACAAAAGCCTGAAAGGACTTGGCTGAGAGCAGTGATGTGCAAATGCAGAGTTTCCATGGGAATAAACTATTTTGGTTCAAAAAGAAGCTACTTGGAATTCAAAGTGGGGCAACACTTCTAAGGCAAAAGGACCATGTGGTCGTAGTTTCTTCTCCCTTGAAGGAACAAATGTTTTACAATCCTACTCCACTTACACAAGCTTAGTCACAGAATATATAACCATTTCAAAGACAATGGATTTGTAAATGGACTAAGTATTCACACTTTCACAAAGTTTCCTTACTATTGCTGGAAATTGTTAGGCAGTAATAGCAAATGTTCTTTTTCCTTGTTGGTCAGTTTTGTTGCTAATTGGCCTCATTATGGCACTACCATCACAGTGATCATCATTACAATATGTTGCAGTGGAACATAAAACACTCAAGAAGTTCAGTCACAATAACTAAATACTGTAAGATATTTACAGAACAAAGTCTTTATTTTTGAAGCTGGCTTGGCACTAGACACATTGCCCAGAGAAGCTGTGGATGCCCCATCCCTGGAAATGTTCAAGGCCAGGTTGGATGGGACATTGAGAAAACTGGCCTAGTGGCATTGGCATTGTCCCTGTCAATGCCAAGGGGTTGGAACAAGACCATGTTTAAGGTCCTTTCCAATCCAAGCCATTTGATGATTCTATGATTCTATGAAATAAGCAGGGCTGTGTGCTATGTCCTGAGCTCTGGACTGTGATCATCAATGCTATTTAGGTGTTAGCATGCTCCCAGCCCAGTTCTCACCCATCCAGACTCCCACTCTCCCATTTTGGGCTCCATTTTGGGGTGGAACAGTATTTTCATGTTCTTACTAAGCCATTTGGGCTCAGTCATCATGTTCAAAGATGGAAAGAGAATTAAGCCATGTTAAAATGAGCTAAGCTACAGTATCTGGCCCCCAGCTTTGTCTAGCTTTAGAGACACTGCCCCTACACAAGATTCACAGTATTGTGCAGCAGAGGCCCATCTTAAGGCCAGATTGCTGAACTAATTGCCACCTGGAAAGCCCTTTACATTTGTTGGTGTTGAATCCAATGACCATCAGAGGGGGAAGCTGACCTCGAATGCATCTTAGGCTTTGCAGTACACTTCTATGTGCACTTATCTACCAGACGAAGGGCTCTGAACTCTCTCTGAGTTCACTGAGTCTCCTCAGTGAGACTGAAGCCATTTTAATCATTGACATGTGGCCAAGAGGAGCTATTTTTAAAAAAAAGCTCTCCGAAATATAATAGGTATATATTTAGGTGTGATAAAACTAGAACATTTTTCCATCAATAGAAGTAATTTGACACTACTCAGAAAATCCATAAAACTTTCACTGGAAGAGTTCAGAACATGAAAGTTTAGTCACCAAATCACTTTTTTTCTTTTTTTTTTTTTTTCAGGTGGAAGAGAAATAAAAAGAGCTGCTGCATTTTGGAATCATTAATGATCTCATGTGAATTTTTTCCACAGTGTTTACTCTGACAAGGACAATTTCAGCTCCAGCAGTCTATACACAAGTGCAATTGATGTGAATATATAGTGGTTTTAAAAACAATAATAAGACAGTATCTCACTATCTTGTTTTGATTCCTCTTCAGAAAATGATATTTTCATAATGTTACAACTGAATCAAGGACCTGAAAGACATTTTGAATTGTTTCAATATCATCAAGTAGACAAAATGCTGTGAAGTGGGCAAAGTGTGAAGTTGCATGAGATATTAAATTGAGGCCAAAAGAAAAAAAGAAGATGCTGAGTATTCAGGAAAGAAAATGGAAAAAAGAATATCAAGACCAAAATTTCTCAGAGATCCCATTCCCTGCAATATCAGTGACCTGTGCAGATCACAACTAGGTCAGAGTCTCTACAAAACTAGAGGACAAAAGATGAGAAAATCACAGAGTCCTCACAGGTTGCAAAGCCAAAGGCAGGTCTCAGGAAAGAGGAACATACCCCTACAAAGGCTAAAGGCCAAAATAATAAAGCAGAGGGACAGCTTCAGGTCTCTCTGCCAAGAATCTAAAAGAGCAAATTCCAAGTCCCAGAAATATTAGACAGCAATCCCTAAACAGAGATACCAGTTTAGAGCATATAAGGACATTAGGTATGTGTACACAGATGGAGAGGCCAAGACTGTGAAGCTCAGAATCAAATTTCCAGAATTCAGTATTTAGAGTATCAGTGTTCAGGTATAATAGGAAAGAGACATGGTCATGAATCAAAGAGCCTGGATTTAATTTCCGGCAGCTAACTGGAGGAACCCAGGGCCTCAGTGGTACAGTCTCTGGACCTGAAAAAAAAAAAGGGTTTTGAACTTTCATATGTCAGAGAAGTCTGTACAAGGT
This sequence comes from Sterrhoptilus dennistouni, assembly GCA_013397095.1. Lineage (NCBI taxonomy): Eukaryota > Metazoa > Chordata > Aves > Passeriformes > Zosteropidae > Sterrhoptilus > Sterrhoptilus dennistouni. The sequence goes on from VWZU01015099.1 coordinate 1,951,419, forward strand.
CAATTTGCAGGATGGAAATATAAACTATATCCTCTACAACAGAGATAATTACAGGGATCTGTACGAAGTACATTAGGGAAAGACGGTGGCAAAAGGCTCCTGAATACTAGATCTGGTGAGAGGGTATATCTGTGTTCCATGTAGTATTGTGGCCTTGCCTCCCTACCAGCCCACACAGCAGGTGCCACAACAGGCACATCACAGGTCACACTGGTTGTGCACATCCTCCATCAGCAGCCTCTGCAAAGCAGGAGAAAGGACAGGGTGTTTCTAGTGGATGGCTAAGGCAAAGGACAGTCAGGTGGGAAAAATGAGATGCAGTGCCATGGCAGGAGCAGGCAGGAGACTTTGAGAAACTGAAATTTGACTGGTCTGTGATTTCCTTAATCTGAAATAAAAAGAACACATTATCCTTTTAGGAGGAATAAAGCTTGGGGCTGTTAATCATAGTGACAATCATCCTAATAACATCAGAAAAATAATCCTAATAACAACCCACAATAATTGAAAGGTCAAAGGATTGCTGTTAGGTTTAGCTAGGGAAATTCACTTGTGGTTTTAATTAATCATATCCAGCTGGCTTAAAAACTGTTATTTGGGCTCTTTTGAGCATGTCTCACAACACATTCGCTAAGCCTCCCTATCCTAAACTGTAGGGAAGGAATTTATGATTGTCACTGATGAGCTAAAAGTACAAACACCAACATAATGAGTCTGCCTGAGCTACGCAAACTTGACTGTACCCCTCATGTATGTGCAGCTGTAGATATTGTGGGGGCTAGTTCTCAGTTTCTCAGTCCATTTGCCAGGCAGGAGATAGTCTCAATGAAGCATACAAAGAGGAGAAACCAGGACAAGAGGCTTCCTTGATGGAAAATATCTGATCAGATTTCTCCAGTATCAAAAGCATACAAACAGATCTTTCCGTATTCATCTTGTCAATAATTTACAATTAAATTAGCATATACTTAAAATCTCCTACACACAGATGGACTGGAAAACTTCCACGAAACATTACACAATCAAGAGGACAAGTGGATGTTAGATTCAAGAAACCAGGGATCAAAAGCAGGAAGCTGCAGCCACTACAGACAGAAGGGTCTAATAAGAGACTCACGCTAACATTGACAAGAAGCTTCAGCTTGCAGCAGAGAGCAGCATGAAGCCACCATTGGATGGAACTTGCTTTCTGATGTTCAGCTAAGAACAGAGACAGCTGACAGGACTGAAATGGGCTCTGTCACGGTTACGGGACCAACTTTATTCTCCCACTGATGCTATAAATATTCCCTTGATTTAACTGTTTTCCAGGAGTAAGTGCACAGACATGTCAAGAGAGAGATACTGCTTTTTTTTTTTTAGCAAGATTTCAAAATTGCAGTCTCAGTGACTCGCTTTTAGGGGGGCATGTAAGTGCCAATCCAGATTGGAAAATCATGTTGCTAAATTGCCTCCTTTGAAGCCCCACACTCGAAAGTAGCACATCTTGACAAGCAGAAGAGAATTATGGTATTTACCAATGTGTAAAAACTCACAGTTGGTAGAAATATGTATAGTGTATAGTGTATGGATAGAAAGTGAAAAATACTAGGCAGTGCTCAGTTAGCCTTCTGCACGGTGAAATGCACTGTGGTCTGCTCTGTTTTCTTGTGCATAGCAGGGTAACAGCTCTCCAGGCAAAGCACGGGGATGTTCAGTGCTGCCTCTGACATTCTCACCTACCTTGTACATTTGAGTGAGCATTGTACTGACCCTGCTACAACTATTCAAGATTTTGGTAAAGGTCATGTAGATTTCTATAGTGACAAATTCAAAAATAAAACTGATGTAAAAACTGTGTGAAGAAAAAGAAGTCAAATGTGAAACTTTCTGGCCTGCAACAAAATGGGTTCCGATATCCAAAGCACCATAAGTGAGCTGGAACTGTCTGAGACACTGCTGCTGGATATTTCAACAACTTCATTATATCATCAAAACTTGCATCCCATAAAAAAACACCTGTCTCAATGCAATCCACCATGTTTTCAAGCACTGCACAGTTACAATCTGGAATCCTACTAATTAAGCCTTGAAGGTGAAAAAAATAATCCCCTGCAGAGATCATTCAGATTTTCTAAACTTTCTAAACTTTCCTCTAACTAGTTTTCTTTGTGTAACTTGTACAGCTGGCACCTAACATATATTACTGTGGTTTTCTTGGCACAAGGCTGCAATGGCAGAAGGCCATGCTGTTCAAGTGAAATAGATACTAAGTACCAGATGCACAGAAGGGCTGGGGCATATAAATTTCACTTCTCCTTGTATTTACCACCCTACCCTGAAGCTTGGATACGTAAAACTGCTTGCTGTCCTCTTCCTTCTTGGCATATAAACCCTGAATTCCCTCAAGGGACTCAAGCGTAAATGTGAGTGTTTCTTGAGCCTCTGGAATACTTGCACACAAATACTTAACATCACTTGGCAGTGAAGTGCCAAGCCCTGCTGGGTTCCACCAGTTCTTGTTCCATCTGAGGGGTGATCCAGCTGGTGGACTACCAGCACGTCTAAAGGAGGAATGTTATTCCTGCCTTTGGAAGCACAGCTAGCAAACCACTGTTCCCCTTTTTGTACCACAATCTAATGGTAAATTCAGCAAGTGAAAACATACATTTACAGCCATCTTCTGCCTGATGGGATTCAACTGGCCCCTCAAAAAACTTCTTTACCACAAGGGCTTGCCAATTTTATGGGGCAGAAGCTCTTATAACCTCTCTGGTTGAGTTAGTTTCAATTTGCACTAAAAATTAAAATCTTTTTGAGTGAAGAAAAGTAACTCTGTCACCTAGTGGTCAGGACTCTTTCCATGAAGTTTGCAGTCCCAGGTCAACAGGAGTGATTACAAATTTTGCAATGAAAAGTTACAATAGAGAGTCAATATCGGTGAAGGGATGATAACCCAGAACTCCACATGGAGGAATCATTGAATACAAGGCATACCCCTTAAATCTTTAATTATTAAAAAAAAAAAACACACACACCAACAAACAAAGCAAAAATCCACCACAAATAAATGAATGAGGGAGAGTAAAAAAAGTACCAACCCTTGTCCTCAGACCAGGGCAGTTTCAGTGAGAAAGATGGGTTAAATTCCACTCATCAGACCATCACAGCAGAACACAGTGCCCCAGTGTCTCTGAGCTGTTTTGCTGCTGTTTCATTCTTCAAACATAAAGGAGCAACACAAACCTAGTCTTAAGAAAAAATGCATCCTGCAAGCTGAAGGGCGGCTGAAAGATAGCAAATCTCACACTCTCACAATGTACGAATTTGTATTCTAGCATTTGTACCCAGGGACACTGGGAGCCTCTGAGCTCAGTTAGTTTGCCATCCAGCAACCATTTTACCGGTGCAAAGGACACCTGGAGAGTCACTGTGCTGTTCTGTTTAGGCAATCATCTTCTGCTTGTTTTCTTCCACACGGAGAAATCTCTGAGTCATCAGCATCATTACTGCCTCCTTTTTGCTTACCTAGCCTCATTAAAAGGATTAGACATATCAGCAAGGGGCAGCAATTTAACCAGTACATACTTTACAAACAAAGCTACACCAATTTCTTTCACCTCCTCTGATATTTTTGCCACGTGAAGAAACACTGTGGCCTGATTTTCCCTATGCAGGACTTCTGTTCTTGGAAAGGCAGTGCTTTTATTTGATGTCTTAAATACAAAATGACCACACATTTTAATTCTTTCCATCAGCCTAACATCTCTATCTATAGTAATTTGAAGATGCTTATCATTCTAATGACCAGGCAATTACCCAAACATGGCAGAGAACATTAAATGCTCCTTAAATCCCATTACAGCCACAGGAAGATGAGTCACTGGATGGCAACTAAAATAACCATAGCACTGAGGTTGTTTTCAGTGACAGTTGCACAAAGATTATGAAAAAAGTCAGCATGAGTGACATTAAGAGTGTACCACCTCTTTTCAAAATAAGATAATAACCGTGTTTCAGATTAATGCCTTAAAGATCACAAAGTATATTTACGCTCACACCAAAATACACTGCAAATATCCAAAATGCAAAGAAAGCCAACTTTGCAAAGCTGTCAGAGTACAGAGCAGTGTTAGGGTACACAAGTCAAGTCTTATACAGCTGAATGATAGATTTGGCCAGGGAGCATTAAAGGTGAGGCCTGTTCTGCCTCAACAATAAAACCGATGTAACAGTTATGGGGAAAGACAGCCCTTCCCCTCAGTAGGGAATTCAGTCTCATTCTCTTTTTTTACTCAGCTAGGGCAGCATTTGGTGCTGACCAGGAAGGGGGAGTATCACCTACTGCCCTTAAAAGCACTGTTCCATTTCAGAAGAAAATTATTTTCTTACCAGTTTGCTATATGCGCAGGCACCCTGCCTGTCCTGCCAATCTACCTATAAGCAGCTTGTAAGCCTGATGTGATACTGTGTTTCATAGTCGAGGATAGGAGCAGAGAATTCTTTATCTGTGGGTTCTGACTAAGCTGATACTTGCTACTCTGAAGTGAATGCTAAAGTCCTTATTCCTCTCGTCTCAATGGGATTTCTGCCAGTGAGGTATCAAGGCATAAGGGTGCAGTTCTTGTGGTTTCTGCTGTTCTCAGCTGCATCTTAAAATTCCACAGCTCTTGTTAAAGAAATCTAATGAATAAGACTTGGCACAAAGTAGCAGGGCAAGCTTTAGATCTTCTGTTTATTGCATTTCATTTAGTGAACTTCCTTGCATGGAATTAAAGATTCAGCTTTCTACAGCAGCAGCAAATATTTTGATTTCTAATAAAAAAAATCATGTTGATTATTCAGGCCAATGGATCCACAGCAACCGTGACATTACTTGTGACAAGCGATGGGAACAGTGGATATTTTTCGCTAGAGATAGTAAATTGGAAGACAGCTGAAAAATGGAACCAGCACTGGAAGAGATTAATGAGGAACTAAATGATTTACAAGTACCATGTCCTCATTTGACTGGGAATTAGATAAATTAACCAAAACAAAATCAATGCTTTAATGAAGCTGAAGGGCAACACCACAAATATATTACAAACGGACTTAGAGACAAAGGGGGAGGAAAGAGAGACGGGGAAAAGCGAGCAAAGAAAAAAATGACAGCCTACATGTAAAATGTGCTTAGCAACCCAATGGAAATGGTAACAATTCAAGCAGAAACCCTTAGTGTTGTTTCCTGAAGGTGACAGGCAGGGAAGGAGAAGCTGGTATAAGATAGTTGATACATCTGTTAATAAGACGATACCTTGTATGTGGGGAAATCTTATAGGAGAACTGGGTCATGCTACCAAAACTATAGGAGTAGTTTAATTTTAAACATAACAAATTGGTTGGATATAGTGTTGTAAATGTCAGTGGTAGAGGGAAATTTAGCCTATATTAAGGAACACACTTTCAAGGATCTTCCAGGACACATTCCTCCAGCAACCCAAAAAAAAAAAAAGAAAAGCTATTGATTCTGCACCAAAAATAAGTTCTATATGAAAATGAATACTTCTTGGGAACCTGAAAAACATTACCATATAGCAGGATTGTTGCAAAGGAAATAGTAATGCTGTTTTTCAATAATTATCATCACCAGTTCCATTTCTTGACTACTGAATTCAATCTTAACCTTGAAAAACCAGAAAAGGAGCTACAGCTCAACAGAGAATGATCAGTTGTTTACATATTTATGGTCATCCCTCCAGCCTGTTGTTTTAGTAACACAATTTTCACTGACTCTTGAGCTGAGTGCTGTTCATACGTAGTCAGCTTAAGCATTTTAAGAGGTCTACTTATTGGTTTGTTTCCAGCATTCAGGTCCCTGGAAACTGGGAAAGGATTCTCAGAAAATTTTACAGGCCAGGTTACCCCTGCAATTCATTAAGGTAATTCAGCTATATCTTGTTAATGAAACACCTGTAAGACTTTATATCAGTTTTATCTTTGGTGGGAATTTGCAACTGCAATAGCCATGTTTGCATAACATAGTCTATACTGTTTGACCTGCTTAAGGCTCTCTGCTCTAACACTTAACAGTGCACATAATAATTAATATGTACATTACTGAAAGCATATTCTTTTGATGCTTTTCCCAGTTACGTGTGAAACTGAAATAAATTCCAATTCTTCTGGTTCAGACACCAAACTAAGAAATGGAAAAATATTTTAACACTAACCTATTTGTTTTCAATTTGAATATTATCTGTAGACCATATCCAAATATTTGCTTGATCAGAGAGGAACAATGAAAATCTGCATGGCTTCAAGCCTTTTGTAAAGGAAGGTGTCTGGCCTGTCTCATCTACTGCTATAAATGCTCCTGTATTATGCACAGTAAAAATATTATGCAAGGAAGAGTCAATACACACCATCCTAGAGATGGATAAGAAGTGCTGTTCCAAGATGTTAGAACCACTGTTGTAAGTGGTTCCTAGATTTAACACTTCCTCATACAAAGTCCAAGCAAGAACCACTGGATTTCAGGCTATTAATGAAAAACGGGATGATACCTTTCCTTTCTTTGTTGTTGTAAGTTCTTTTCTGAATGAAATCCTTGATTAATGGTTAGGTTTGATAATCTTGGAGGTTTTCTCCAATCTTAATGATTCTTTGATTCTGTGATTCTAATCCTGAAAATACTTATGTTTGGAAAATATTAGAACTATTCTTGTCATTATTTCCATCTTCTTGTTGTTGTTGCAGCCAACAGAATTTGCTGAATTAACCTCAACTTCAAATATTGTTCTGACCAACCAAATAAGACCTATTTGTTATTGAAGGAAGGGAGGTAGGAAGCAGGCAGGATGCAATTCTGCTTTGAGTAAAGATATTTTATAGGTTGTGTACGTGTGAAAAAAAGGTTAAGGATGGGGACCATGAGATGAGCTGTCCTTTTAGTGTGACATATAGCAAATTTTAACAGCATCCTTAGAACTACTGGAAAATGAAATTCATCTCTGTGTAGAAAATTGCACTTAAGCTTTCAAAACAAAATAAGTGAGAGATAATGGTACATACCTTTTCGTGGGTCATGAATGGAGCTGAATTTCCTCCCAAGGGTTTAGGATAAATATGAATAGTCTGAAAAACTACAGAAATGCCACAGGTAAGCAAAAAAAGAGTTGTTTTCATGAAGGTGAAAAGAAAGGTGTTGTGAATTCCTGCACTCTTGCAGAAGTGCCCTTAGTGTACATGACACTTCCTGGTAAGTGTGCTCATGCTGTGCCACTTCACTGCTTGGTAGGCACAGCCATAAAAGCCACGTGGATTTTTTAGTACTTACTCCTGAGGATTTTCCTTTTTATTCCATTTCACTGCTTAGGTGGAACAGAACAGAAACACACTCACCAAAAGTATCATGTTTTACTGGTGCTATTTCAAAAAAGGGCAGTCAAAGAGATTCCTCATCTGGCTAAAAAGTTATGCAAATTTTGCTGGACACATAATCAATGCTTTCAGTGGGGCATTCTTAAAAGATTCATAGATCCTCTAAAAGCGAGATCCAGTTTTTGGTCCAATCAGCGTGCAAGCACACTTTTTTTCAAGGATTTGAACATCACAATAATGTTGTCATGGAGCAGCCCAAAAGAATATTTATCCAATTACATCAAGTACCCATTAAAGTCCGGTTTTGCAAGGCAATGAGTAATTTGATGAGAGCCTAAGTTGTCTCTGTGCTTTGCATAAAGGTTCTCAGACTGCAGCAGCAGGATCGAATTGAAGGAAAAACAATACAAAGGTGATAAGAAGAAAAGAACTACATTACTCTTCTGTTCTGCCTTGAAGATATTTGCTATCAATGTTGATAATGTTACAATGAAATTAAATCTATTCTACAATGTTGTATTCTCAAAACAAACATTTTTCTCAAAACAAACACATATTTATTTATTCTCTTCATATAAACATCATGCCTATCTGGAAGAATCAGAGTTGTAAAAGGAGTAATTTCTGAAACACAGGGAACTTGTTATGTTCTTCCCACGTCTCCCTGAAAGTACACAATAATCTGAACTGCTGGTCTCAGCAGGCAGGCAATGAAGGAGCACTGAAGTCACTGCTCGTCTGGTAAGGAAATTACTGATCTCTGTGTGCAGGGACAGCAGTGCTTCCTCACTTCCCTTTGAAGAAGGAGCTCCACCTGCCAGGACACACTGTGCAGTGAACAAACACCTCCAACACAAACCACCACCAGGTGGGCACTTACTGCAGGTAAGGCATCTGTGGGAATGCTGGGGACATGAAACACCAGCAAGAAAACATGAGTGCATGTGAAAAGGAGGCAGCAGGAGGAAGAGGAGAAAAGACAAAGTCATCTACCAGGTCAGAGGTGCAAGTGAAGAGGTGTTTGTAGCTTCACTTGGAATACCTTTGTGATTCTTCCCACCAAAACCAGCAGGACCAAAATGTTTCCTGGTGTTTTTAGAGATAAATTTGAATAAATTGGAAGCTGTGAGAAAAACCTCAACATGATATCGCTCTGATAGACCATTGAGCTGTACAAGAAGGAAAATCATGTTCTGAATGAGTGAAAAGCTCCAGCTGACCTGCCATCAATACGCTAAATGAGCCATCCTTCCTCTCCACTGGCCCTGGGACAAATGACAGACATGCTGGCAGATTCAGAGTGCCAGGCACACATAACATACACCCCGTGACTCCTTCTCCTGTAGAGGACTCAGGACTAATCTCTGCACTACTGGGTGACACGGCTGATTTCATAAATCATTCCACCATAGGACAACAATTTTTTAGAACAAAAACAGAGATCAAGAGGAGGAGATCCCGAGGACAAATTATTTGAAGTATTTCAGCACCCCATGGTATTGATACTCTTATGAAGATCACACAAAATATTTGATGGAGCAACCAGAAGTGCCAAGGTGTAAAACATACACTTCACTATTAAATTTTAAAGCTTTAATTATAAAAATGTCTAACTAACTCTAGCTGGCACCTTTACCTCTGTGGTAATGAGAACAAAAACAACAGAACTTGAGAGAATTAACTACTCTTTCATTTCTTTGGGTAAAGGCAAAGGCATAAATCTTGTAATTAAGGGAGAGTTTGAACTGCCAGTGTTTGAGCCAGACAAACTAGATCTGTCTTGCACATAAGCAGGGGCTTATAACCTTGGTATGATAGTTAGGACACACACTCATTAATGTCTGTCTAGAGCTATAATATAAGTATTCCTTTACACATCTGTGCCTTTCATTCTCCATTCACAGGCTTTTAAACTAGCTTTTTTTTTTGCTTGCCACCTGCCTTCTCATCTATTCAGGAAACCAGCTCACTTTGTGGACTCAATGCCAACTTCATGCCGAGGGTTGGCACACTGTCTGTGGACTCTTTGAAGCAGGAAGGGAGCTCAGATCATACAGAGTCCTTTACTATTTCTCCAAACACACACAACATCTATCCCTCGTAACTACACCTGAGGGAACACTAAGAAAGTAGGTGGAGCTCAGGAATAGTAGCAGCTGATGGCAGGTGTGCCCAGAGGTCCTTCCTGCTGGAATCTTCTCTGACAGGGGACAGAACTGGATGTTTAAGGAGGACAACAAGAATGGAGTTAACACATAGAGAAACCACCCAAAAGTGGATGGAAACGATTAGCACTATACAGCTTCATGAACTATTGATTATGTATTTTTATTTTTTAGTCCATGCATTTGCCCTATCACTTCTGAAACCTGCACAGACTTGCCAGGTACAGAATGACACTTTTCCCAGGCAGACATAATTTTTACCTAACTGTTGCTGCCTTGAATATCTGGTCTAGGGCATTTTCTACAGTTTCTATATCAGATGGCAAAACCAGGGTTTTCAGAGAGAAATTCCACTCATCATAAGATTAGTTATTGCAGATGCTGGGGATGAGTTACCTCCTGGAGATGTAACTTACAAGGGAGCCTAATGAAAGCCTCACTTGTGACAGCTATAGCTAGGTGACACAGTTGCATTGCCAAAAGAATGCTTCTGGAATGCAAAGACACCTTTGCTCTAAATGGGTGATCCAAGGAACACAGGAAATACAGTCAAAAGGGATCTTGAGAGGGTCCCTTTAACTATACAGAGATTCTCTCAACATCTCAACTGAGTGATGCCATTGCTCTTTAGGATGGAGCTAGTTACTGGAATGACCTACTCACAGTACATGTTTCCTTAATAAAGTCCAGGGCTCTGAAAGAAAGAAAACTGAAATTAGTACAATATTTGACAACATACTTGACATTTCCAAGAGAATGCTCTATATAACAATAACAAAAACAACAATATAATGTTTCAGAAAAGCTGAATCTGATTATGCAGTGAACTGCTAAACAGGAACCTGAACAGAATCTTTAAAGGGGGGGAGATAATTAAGCAAATGTTCAAGAGACAGAGCCTCATAAGAATGTCAAATGTCACAATTATCCATTTACTTGATAAAACAAGTGCTCTGTTGATTAAATTTTATTGCTCTCACTGCTTCCTGCTTTAAAGATTAAAACATCAGAATCAATTCTAAGACATCATATTTTTATGAAGGGAAAGAGGATGCCTGTGTCAGCAGAGGTCCTCAGACAAATTCTGAGCCACTCCTGAGGGCCTGTAACACCTGCTGCCAATGACGATCACAAAACCCTGAGTTTTGTGGCCTGTGCTGGTAGGAAAGATGGGGAGGGATTACAGTTTTGGTTTAATTTGACCTTCTTTTGGGAAATCTAATCCACCCACCAACACCACCATTCAACGTAGCAGCCCTCACCAGCCATAAAAGGTGGCCACTGCAGGAAGCTGGGTGAAGGACATGGCACTTACACTCTGCTTTTCTGGAGAACCAGCTATCACTTGGCTTTAGGCAAACATGAAAAAGTCACAACCATTTGTGCTCCAGTCTGGTTTACCATGGTCTTTCCATCTCAGTGTAATTTTATGCATCAGCACAAAGCTGGAGTGACACAGAAGTTATTTCAGCCCTGGCTATTTAAAGTTTCACAGAGATGAGCTGTTACAGTAGGTCTCTGTTTACATGAGAAGAGGGACATTGTGATTTACAGCTCATGACAGAATTTGGAAAGGCCAGCTGTCTTCACTCTGTATTACACTATCGTTGGCTCTAGCATGAACCTGACCCATCAGTTTTGGAAATCCCTCTGTTTCTAGATGAGGCTATTTTCACATCTTGCTAGTCATGTGTAGCAACAACAGCTACTGCTTCTGCCACCAAATCCAGATGCATCAACTCCAGGATTCTTGCCTGCTTATTCATTGTTGTGACTGAGCTATGCCCTGCATGGTGTGGAGCACTGCTCACACATTTGTCCTGGGTTGTAGTGTAGGATGTACACAAAGTATTTATTCTATCACCATCTTCATGAACTGTTAAACCAAGTGGGGCACTGTTCTTCCCAGGCTCCCTGCCTCTGGGCTGTCTTCTGCTAATGGCCCATCAATGCCTGGCCCATGACTCACAGGTAACTCCCTCCAGGAGTTATCTCTGTTTAATGGGCCATCAAGAACCCACTTCACAACTCATCAGCCCATTGTGAGATGCTCCACCCAGGGGGAGGAGCCGAGCATTCTCACCTGGATATGATCTGGGATTTGGGGCAGTGCAAGCAGCACTTACCTACTGGATTCCCAGAGGACCAGAGCTACCAGACCTTTCTACAGGATCACTGCTTCAGGAAGACCACCTCACCTGGACTGCTACCACCACCCTGCTCAGGTTGTATTCTGACTCTGTCAGTGGTCCTTTGTGTTACTGCATTTATTTTATTTGATTTTTACCTTTTTACCTTTCTTCTTATTAAATTGTATTTCTGACTTGGAGCCTCTCACTCGTTTTGCTTTCAAACCACGACAACACTACATTGTCTCTGAGCTTCTTGGCTCAAGCTTTCAGTGGACTAGAAGCAACTTTAAGCTTATCAAGGGTCTTCTTGCTCCATCTCTATACTGGAAAAGAAGAATGAGAACAGTGCAGCAATAGCAGCTGAGCAGCAGCAGCTGCAATCATGATACCTGTGGGGATTCCTGGGGAGTTAAAGCAAGTATGAGGAAGGGGATGGAGAAAGTAGGAGCTTTTTCAATCATCTTTTGATACATACAGATGTACAGGAGCTGAAGCATGCTCAGCCTGACATGTGCCAAAGGAGAGTGAATATCATTATCTCTGTTGCGCTACATTTTGTCCTCAGCAGCACAATTACAAACTCCCAAAGACTTAGGCCAGTTTACAGAAAAATAAACCCAAAGTTAGAGCTACATTTACACACTAGCATCAAATGGTGAATGGCGGCTGTTGCAGGTTGAGAAGCTTTCACAGTTAACCCACCCATGTCTCAACATAAACTTAGCTGCTCAGGTCTGTGCTTCTATTCCTAAAATCCTTGTTTCGTGGACCCATTTTCACCACACTCCAAATCCCAGCTCTGCCTGCTCATTAGCTTCTGATTCAGTAACTTGCCAACTAGCCTTGTGTTCAGATGAGCTACACACAATTCCATCAGAGCCTGATATCACCTCTCACTGCGATTTCAACTGCTGAGCAGATTAACATTCAGAGGACACAAACAATAAACATTTTGCTTCATTACATCTGACAAATAGATAAAATGGATTCTAGAAGTCCTCCCAATCTCATCCTCTTTCTTTACTGTTTTTGATATACTAAGCCACAGTGTCCCAACCATGGCATATTTCTCTTACATTCCACTTACTTCACCGTGAAATGACTCAATTCAGCTAAGAGGATTTGAAATACACACCAAAAGCAGTGTAAAACAGCATCCTTACCAAGTGTGGAAAAAGAAATACAGTTCATAAACAGAGTAGAAAGCATATTTAAAACAACTTCTAATGAACTCCAGAGGCAGCAGAGCTTGAACCAGACAACATACCCCTGACATCAGCATCAGCTTTCAAAAAAATCACATTGTCCACGGGTCATATATTTCACTGCATCTCTGAAGAAATGCTAAATCAATAAAATAGCTAAAGGTTGCCGATGAATCAGGCAGTGTTCTATAAAAAGCCAAGCATTATTGCTGCGGGGCAACTTAAGAGCTGAAGAAATATTTGCAAGGAAAAGGCCATCCCTCCCACTGGAACCCATTCATATTCAGTCATTTGACACATTCCAGTGGACACCAGTGAGCAGCACCAGGAGCTGGAATCGTGCTGACCTGCTTGCTCTGCTACAGCAGCTTTTCTTGATGATGTGGGGTTTCTTACACACTGTCAGTTTGATTTCTTGAGTGTTCCCCCTCCCTGAGCCTGGATTTTAGCACCATTATGAAAACTCAAGCTTGCGTTGGCAACACATACACCAATTAATGCCTGTGTTCCCTCAGCACCCCTATATCCAGATTGCACATTCCATACTCAGCCTTCAAAGGGCCACAAAATTACCCATACCTGGTAACTATGAAATCAGAGCTGGGAACTTTTTAACAATTCACAGCAGATCTTTGGTTTAGTTGTTTCTGTATATACCATAGGATGCCATCTTCTTGCTGAGGGCAACATACAGAGGATAATAAAATAATAGGTGAAAGCAACTTTGATATTCTAATGCAAACCCAGAAACCTAGCTTATTGATGTCACAGAATACTTTTGGGTTTTTTTCCTTCGTATGCTGGCATCCATCTTACTGAGTCCTTAGAAATCAGACTATCATACTCATCTGACTCAGTTATCACAGAAGTAAAAAAAAAGGTATGTGTCTATTTCCTGAACTCCTGCAGAACACTTTCATCTTTTTAGGCTATCAATTTTAAAAGAGGAAAAAGCAGTCTAAAAGCCAATTCAGTGTTGATGAGTAGGTTAAGAACTACTGGAACTAAGATTATTTTAATTTCATGCAAAAGCTGGGACTAGAACTTTTATCTCCCAATGTAAACATTCTAAAAAGTGCTCTCTTTTCAGTCATGGGAACATACAATTTCTGCAGTAGTTTCAGAAAATAATAATCCACTCCAGAAATATATAGTTCATATATCTTGGCAACACAGTTCTCTATTCCGCTTTCCTGTTGCTAAAAATACAGATTTTTCACAACCATACTTTCAATATGCATTTAATATTTACATAAAGGCTGCTTTTGACAAACAGGGCTTTTGGATAAGCCTCAGTGAGCACTGTGTTCAGCTCCATTATCTACAGGATCACGGCACTCTGAAGATATATCCTCCCACTGTTACCACCAACATTGACACAAAAAAGGAGTCTTATTGTCCTCACAGTCACTCTCCTGCAAGCTTCACAGTTGGGAAAAGCCAAAAAAAACCTACATTTCATTACTCACCTCAAAGAAATTGAAAGTGCAGGGCAATGTCAGAGAGAATTTAGGCCTTATACATGACTTACTTATAAATGTGGTTTAAGTTTGGCCCTGCATCTATACCTCTCTTCCTCTACACACTTCCATGCTAGACTCACTTCACATAGGCAGTTAGCAATGGCAAAGACAATATTTTCAAGCAGATGACTTTGTGGGTGACCAAATGCTCACCAGCTAAACATACATCAAAATCGTTTTCCTTATTTTTTAGGAAGGCAGCCCAGGAAGACTTATGGATTCCAAACTGTTTACCACCATGTGTATTTCAACATTGTGCTTGCTGGCAGATGGTGATTAAATACTTGGTTTTAGCTACCCGTTCTGTGGAACACTTACCTACAATGCATCAGTTTTTTTCTCTCTTCTGTTGTAGACCCACTGGATCCTCACAATGCAGAAATCTTTTCCATTTCTTCATATCTTTCTGATGTTAGACTCTGAGATACTGGGCAATGAGAAGCAATGTCAGACAGTATATGGCTAATTAGTCTCCTTGTAAATTTATCAGGCATTTCCATTTAGCACTGCTGTGATTTTTATCCCCTTGAAATTATCCTTTTGATTCCAATTGCATTCTATGATTTTCCCGAGCAGAGCATTTATCTTTTAATAATTTTAAACATTTCTGCAAAGTAGTCATCCTTTTAGGCCTAATATTTTTTTAAAAATAAATAAATCCTCTGTTGCACAGTATTTTTTGTCATTATGCTGTATGCCTTTTGTACAACACCGATTTCTTTTTCATATTCAAACCTGACACAAGTGACATAAGTGGGCGGGATGATGAGGAAAAATCAGTCCATGTATCTTCAAGCTCAGAAATATTAAACCAAAAATTAATTAGACCTAAGTATGTAAAGCTTTACTGCAGGAATGACAAAGCAGAGCATCTCAAATGTTGAATGTGTTTCTTACAAGTGAACATTTACAGATGCAGAGGGTACAGATACAGAAGATCTTTCTCTTTTTTTTCCTCCACAAATTCTGAATCCCAGAATGTCATTAACAGCACCAAGTCACTAAGTTTAACAAAGATAGGCGTTCTTGTAAAATTCTCATCAAATGTAACATTTATATCCTTCACCCATACAAGTCTTTAGTATTAACACAATAACTATTCCCACAAAATAACTGCAGATTAGTTTGCATTGTTCAACATTTATCAGGCTCTAAAACAAGCACAGAGCATACCTGGAGTGAGATCTTTACCCCTCCAAATTTTTGTGGAGTGCATCTTGTGGGTTTTATTGTGGTGGAAGGAGAAATCTATGAGGAGAAGCTTAAATACGGTATTTTTAGATGAGCAATATATATACCTACAAGCTGCTAACATCAGGGTGAATCTTGCCACTGATTTCCAAAGTTGTTAGGCAAACCCTAAAAAGTGTATTGAACATATTCCCATTTCTTCTTCATGAGTGCAAATAATGCTGGGCACAGCATGACTCCTCCTGCTTGGGTGTTAAATGGAGGCTGGAAAAAGCAGATGGCTTTTTGTTACTGGTATGCTGAGGGTACTACAGGGGAAAGACAGCTAAGGATCTAACTAAATCAACATTTCTGCAGTAAAAAAATGAGCCAGTGGTAGAATGTGTGCAACTTTCATAGCATTATTTGTGTTTCTTTAGGCTTCGAATATGGTATTGTAGTGGTATCACCTCCCTGCCTGAAGTGTGTCAAATATAAAGTGTACAGGTTCTGAAAGAAACAGACTGTTAAAAAAGATATATGAATGGTGAAATCTTTAAACAGTTGATGACTATGCCTACAAGACCTTTACAGATGATATATTGTGGTATGTATCTCCATCTTCTTCTCCCCACACTATTCAAAATGTTAAAACTGTCTCTGATTATGATTTGTGTCTGAGCTAAGAATACAGAAGCTGATCAGCTACACCTGCTTTATCATACTTCTCAGTAGGTGTAAACTGAGCTATTTCTACTGTATTTTTCAGGTTGAGGTTTGCTCTTTTTGCCTCCAGAAGAACACTGGTTTTGCAGTTGGTGACTTGGAAACTTGCTCTGGCATTAGGATCAAGGAAAACAGTTCACAATTGCCAACCACCAAGGATGTCAAACTTAGGATCCTTCTCCAGGAATGAACTGCCCAAGCTCACACACTGCACTACTGGGCAGGCCACAGAAGGGCTTGGCTACCACTGGGCTCTCCCATTAGGTCCTTCTGATGTGAGCATAAATAACTAAGTACTCCAGCACCTTCAGTTAAACAGGGTCAGAAAGAAGAAAATTAATGTCACATTACATTTGATCTGGTGTCAGTGAGGTTCATTTTCAATAGAGGTTATGTCAGCAGGGCTCAGGTCATTGAAATCTTCCAGCCGCTCTTCTTGTCTGATTAATTTCGCTTTTTATTTGATACCTTTCAGGTGTGGTGGAGTTTGCTAAAATTCTCTGGCCACTGTGGAGTAGAATAATGCACTGTAATTTTGTCATTTGATTTTAAAATCTCAGGTGAAAAACAGCTGTTCCCTAACTCTATAATTTGCTGTGACTAACTACTCCTTTTACTGTTATTTATCCAGGTAGCTATATTATTTAACTCTGTGAAGCACATTAGAATACAGTGTACCTGGAGAACACTAGTAAGTGGAGAATGAAGTGGGACTCTTAAAGCAGATTTCACTGATGGCTTTGAAGAGCTTCTAAAAATTCTCAGCTGGTGCTTCCCAGTACAGTCACTCTTTATACATCTGTTCCATATTATGACATGAAAGGAATTTTTTGCTTCGGTCCTTCTACTTTCTGACTCCAGCAGCTCCTGAAAATCTTTCAGATCAAAGAGCCAATGGCAGTTTGTCATCTTTGTAATGATGCATTTTTAAAAGGTGCAAGAAGTTACATGTACCTTTTCTGCATCAGTGCATTTTTCCAATTAAGCAAGATGCCCTGTTTCTGCAGGCTCGACTGGTCAGATAATGGACTGCAGTGAGACATGTCCTGAGCTGAATGCTGCAACAGGGACAAAATTAATGCTGGGAGAAAAATGACATGAAACGTAAAATTAAGTGGAATGATTGCAGTGCAACTATATAATTCACTTCTAAATTGTAAGAAAAATTACAAAAGTGTTAATCTTTTAGCATTTAATGGGCCAAATTAATCCCCAGTTTTTATAGTCTATTAGAATCTAATAGAAAAGTGGAAAAATGTTGTGAAAAACCTTTAAGCAAACTGCAGAACTTGGTTGAAAATTATGTCCTTACTACACAACACCACAGGATGTTTTATTCTTAGGGTATAAAAAAGGGATATCTTTTATAATGACATTCTCTTGTTTCAAGGCTTTCATATTTAGGGAATTCTAGCCAACCCTTTCCTGCCTTGTGGAGATGGGATCTTTATTTGGACCCTGCCTGCTAGGTAACATACAACTAATTCTGCTGCTATCTGCAATGTTTTCATTTCTATCTTTCAGGTACCTGGACAATTCAAATTGAAAAGGAGCCTAAGACAGTCACTCACTGCATGTATTTACAGTAACAAGGCAAGTGGTGTGCTCATTGCAACTTGTTCTTTAGTTAATTTTCAGCAGGGAAAAAAAAAAGAGAGAGAAATGTGAAAAACTGTCTTTGGTTGCCTTTTACTTCAGCAATGTGGGTTCATGATGATTAAATTGACTGAGGAGTAGGTCTTGGGCAAAGAGAAGCAGAATAACCAGCAGCCATAATATCCCACAAGTGTGCTGCAGAAAGGCAGGCTGCCCAAAAATCCTGGTCAACTTTCAAGTTGGATTTCAATTTGCTGTACCTGCCCATGATACCAGATCTTCTGATCAGCCACGGGGATCAGCAGTTTCTCCAATATGTAGCTAGACACAGATTTAAAGACCTTATAAGGAGCAAAGAGTCTTACTTAAATATTCTTTGTGGGAAGGAAAAATGCAAATGAATGAGTCACGGCTTCAATTAACATCAAGTGCACTCTAATGGCCAGCTTCATTCTGTCTGAATCACGATGTAAAGCTACACATCCCCTGCAGAATGCATAACTAGGGGTTTACTAGTGCAATCACTCAGCTTGCAGAGTTCCTCTGCTGGTTCAGGACATGAAAGTGCTCTAAGCCCATGACTGCACTGACACACCAAGATTCAGCATTTATATACAGAGCAGCACTGCATCTCCATAAAGTCCTGTCCAAAAAGATATGGTCATGATGGATAATTGATAAAAGTAGTCTTACTTAGAGAAAATAAGCCTGCTTTCAAGAGTCACACAGCAGTGAAATGATATAAATAGAAAGACAACATAATCTACATAGAGAATGTTCTCATTTAAAACAACAGTATAGAATTAATCAATACATCTCTGATCCTGTTATCCCCTTCTAGTAAAGTTTTGACATTGAGAGGCAAGAACCATACTCTGACACTGTTATTAGACTATTTCATCTTAGCAATAAACTGATTATTTTGGATTAATGATTAATGAACTTCAAAATATTAAAAGCCATAATATTTCCATTTACTAATTCCTGCATCGAGACCAATAATTGTGTGCAATTGAAATTGGACAAATCTTTCAAAAGAAGTTGTTGAATTATGATTTTCTACATTATAAATCTTCAAGAATCCAACAGTGTTCTACATAAATTATTTCCAGTGATTAATTATCCTCCTTGTTAGAAAGGTGTACTTTATTTCACTGAATACCAGTTTCCACCATCATGAATAAGTATTACAAAATTATCTTTTTTTTGATCCTTCCAGGAGCAAAAATAAAAGTAGAGCAGGAAAAACAACTGATACTAGATACTGGACAAAACAGATACCCACACAGCTTATAACTTCTATTTATACCTAACGTCTGAACAGGACACGTAAAATCGGTTGCTGAAATCTTTTTCTTCCAAAAAGAAAGATATTCTTCTGCTCTAGGGAGAAAAACATAGTGACTGAAAACCTCAGGTTTGATTTTATTTTTAAGCAACAATTACTCACAAAATGAGACAAAGCTGAACACAACACTTGAGTACCATGTAAGGGCTAACAAGTAGAAATGTACAGATCCTCCACAAGGAGAAGGCCTGATTGAAGTGATGGGGACAGATGTGAATAGATTTTGAGTATGCTACTTTATGTGCAAAAACACAACACTAAGAAACAATGTACGTGTGTGTATTATATCACATTGCAACAGTTTGCAGAGCTGTTCAACTAAACTATCTGCCAATTTTAATTCCCAGCATAGATTACAGCAAAGATATGCAAGCTTCCACAATTGATGCCATAGCCCATCTTCTAGTACCAAACAGAAATTAAAATGTTTTAAGGTACCGCATTAACACTGAAAATTACCACCCTATCTTTCACCGGACTTAAAATTCTTGAGCATTATTTGTCTTTCTGGTTTTAAAATCTGAAAAACCAAGAAGTGCTTCTTAGAAGTAAAAGTCATCCATGGAGAAAGATCAAATCTGAGAAAGAGAATCCCCAATGGTGAGCCAAAAACTTTCCTAGTCATCCTTGGCTGATGCTATAGTAATAGGGAACATTGAACGTGTTGGAAAGGTTCACTTCCCCTTTGCTGAACCTCTTCTCACTCAATGGCCAGCTAAAGGGATACTGTCATTCCTTCATTAACACTGCTGACAATCAGCCTCTGCTTTGGATCAGAAAGGCACAGGGTCGTGCCAAGGGGAAAAAAAGCCACTTGGATCAGGTTTCCAAATCAGGAAAATTATAAAAATCACTTATTTTATCCCAGGCAAACATAGTATTTATAAACTCCAACACTCACATTTATTCATCCAGTTTTCTCACGGACTTCTCAAGCATTCACATGATAGGAAATCAGTAAGTAGTCACAATGAAATTTACTTTTAAACCAAGTATTACTCCTCCTCAGCTCCTTCCCACTTATCAGCATTTTTTAACCTGTTCAGATACTCAGAATTCAGAGCAATCTGTTTTAAAAACAAGATTAATTCCTTTATTTCACATTAGAAAAAGATGAGTTGTCAAGCACAATCAAAATTGTCTTCATTTTCCAGGAACAATAAAGCCAGGCTACCTAGGTTTGCATTGTTTTACTTGTGTGAGATCCAGAGGGGCTGTGTTCCACCTTTGGCATGGAAATTCCAATGCATCCTAAATTTTATTAACAGGTGAGACAGCAAGACATTGTTTGTGGCTAAATTCTGCTAAGATGTCTGCTGCTAGGCAACCTGCCTTAAGCACAGTGTGAATAAGGTCAGTCAAGTTTCTAGCTCAGCAGGATTTATTTTCTGTGAGTAAAATTTGGTGGCAGACTCAATCTCACTCTTGAGTCCCAGTTATCCCTTACTCCATGTCTCTCCTTGTCCTGTATTTGGCCAGCACTTTATCAGCTTTGAAATACTGCAAGGAAGAGACGCCTCCTCATGCAGACTGGTGCTCTGACTAACATGGGCATCATGGGGGAGGCCAGTTATTGCAGTGCACTTTAGCCTGGAAACCTGCTGAATGTTGTGCAGTGCTGAAAACACACATTGCAGACCCGGGGCAGATGCTTGGACAGGGATTTAGTAAAATATGCTAACTGCAAATAGAATGGCTGCAACTGCTATGAGATTACACCTCTCGCGCCAGGTCACATCTGAGGACAGGCTGGACCCACTCCAAGCCAACAAAAAGCTTCTCAGCTTTTACTCCAGCTCCCCAGAACCACAGAGAGTGCAGGAGTCTGTAACTCAGTGCAAGGAATACGTGCAGTACCACTGCCACAGCAGAGACATGGTGGCAAAAGAGAAATTAAGGTTAAGAGAAATTAAGAGGCTCAAGGGCCAAGGGGCAAATGACTTCACGTTACGGGCCCAGATTCACCACAGCTAACTTCAGGTCCTCCACTGAGGCATCCAATCCCCAGGCTTCCTCTGTACCTGCCCTTCACTGAGCAGCCCAGATGGTGTCTGCAGGTAAGTTAGTTGTTATAGCCCACATGCTTCAGCTGAGTGTCTCTGATGAAATGGGGTGGAACAAGGAGCACAGATCCCTTTCTTGATAACTGGTCAACTGCAGGGGTTGCACTATAGCTCACTACAGCCTCATTCAGTGGTGATATGATGTCCCCTAACTCCAGCTAGCAATAGCTGTAGGTCTGAATTTCTGGATTAGCTAAGGACCATGTCCTGCACCGTATTAGAAAAAAAACCAAACAACAGCTTCCAGTTTATATGTCATATTTTCCAAAACACAGTCATCCTGAAGATATGGATGGTTAAGAAAAATTAATTACCTGCCAAAATCAACAAAATTCTTCTTTTTTTGACACTGGATCTAGACAAATATTAAGTAATGAATACATGGCATATGAATATATATATGGTTGAATACCAATCCTTGCTACTGTATGGCAAAATTGATCAAGGAGGGTTTTGATCTAACTTTAAAATAGTGCAAGCAGTGAACTCTGTCTATGCATTTTAAATAGCCTGAATGCATAATAGAGTGGGGTTTTTTTTCATTATTTCTTACATGAAATACAGGTGAGTTGAACACACTAGTAATACATATGGGGTGGGGAGTTTTGTCTCATGTCATATTATGCTATGAATAATATGTCTGAAGTTTTATGGAGATTTTTTGCCACTTTAAACAGAATTATCATATTCATGTCTAAAATAAGTTTGGCCATTAAATCTTCAAATAAAAGCAAAACATTAGCCATCCTTACTATAAAACTGCACCTGGCAGATTTTCATACAAGTTCTTCCTGAAAGACAATGGACCAAATGGAGATGGCAATTAAAGTATTTTGCAAAACAAGAACAAAAAGTAACGTGCATAAAATCCCCCTGTTTTGATGGCCAAAACAGTCACTGTTACAGTGGGGGTACCTGAAGTCTTTATGAAGTCGAACAAAGCACTTCGAGCCAGTGACTATGTGCTGCCTAAATGACATCGTTCCAGGGCAGAGGGGTTTTTTTTACTACCAGATGGTTGTTGCATCGGTTGTGGTATCCTAGATATGTGCTGACATCTAGTGGGCCTTTAGAGAATAAATACAGCCCAAACGCTTATTAATTAGCAATAAAGAATAATAATCTCAGATTCAAAAATGTATTTTCTTCCATTCCCCCCACAATGCATGTAATAGTGTTCTAGATAACTGAATTTTAGTGATTATTGTGCTTTTTGATATTTGTTCAAGCTGATGTTTTCTAAAACACTGTTCCCATTGACACCATGCTGAGTCCTTTGGGAAAATCCACCTGGAGGCATTTCTTGACTGACAATCACCATGTGTTTAAGCAGAGACTGTAAAATTGAAAAAGAAATAGATGAGAGTGCAGTTCTGCATGTCTGGAGACGCAGTAGGATCTGTATTACACCTGATTTCATCAGAGACTCCTTAAGCTATTCCTACTAAATTCAGATCAAAATTTGTTTTTAAGCAGTTTGTTTACCTATTATTGTAAGTAAAGGGCTACAAATAGCCTTTAAATGATAATTTAGTTTACTGCTATCTTGAAAACACCTTACTATATTGTAGACATCAATGAATATTTATGAGATAACAGTCAAAACTCTACTTAGAATCCCACTTTCCATGATATTCACTCTATCTTCATTTAGCACATATTCCTGTTCATTTGCAAAACATGCATGTAATGCACTTCTTACTCAGGATAACTAAACTGGGAAGAAACTACTAGAACCACTGATTCTGAAGTAAGCTGAAAGAGGAAATATGACCAGATAATCAACTGCCTTTAGGAAGAACCGATTTGGGAGACCAAAAACTCCTGCTTAGGTTTCAGTTGATTTTAGAGTCCCCACCAATGAGAAAGGCTTTTATTACTTCAGAAATAAGACAACTGGAGGTTTTACAGTGATATATGTGGTCAGAGAACCCCAGTCAAATTCAAACCCTAAGAAGAAGGTCTATACCACCTCCAAGGAGTCCCTGAGGCGATCTTTCAACCAGCTTTGATTTCCAGGACACAGTCTTTTAGGCCAAAGGAACAGGCAGCTGTAGAAGACTCCAGGTCACATAAAGGGAGAGGAATGATATGCTGAACTAGCACTGAAAAGATTTATTATGAAGGAAGAAAATGGAAAACACCCTCAAAGCTGGCATATATGTGCTGTTGCTGTTTCACACAATCACCAGCGTCACCGACATGTACCCACCAGTGTCCCTAATAACCCAATGTGCTCAGCTCCTCATGAACAGGTCATTACTTACCACTTGCATGACATTCATTTTGGGGGTATTACAATTCAAGTGGCTGCTCAGCTGGTACCCTATAAAGAGTCTTGCCACATAATGTTATTTTTCATGTTTTGCTTCAGTGCAAGACCTGCTTGTGATTTATCAGCTGTAGCAAAGCACAAAGCCATAATTTTCTTTTATTGAACTCACTCTGGGTAGCCATCACTCTGCAGAAATGCAGATGGTCATCTTATTCTTATTCGTAGCAATGGGATGAATGCCACAACTCTGCTGACAAAGACAGCAAAGCAGCCATTTATAATAGTAAGAGAAGCATTCAATTTAATATCTGTGTTAGCTGCACATAGTTAGGTTTTTTGGACACAGTTGTTATAGGATCCTGCTCTGCTAATACTTCAGGACTTTACAGCATTTAGGCAAATTTGCATAGCATGTATACTGGCATCCAGGTGCGATTTCTGTGCTTATGGCAAATGAAACTGAACTATATCCTACTACATATAGAGTTGGCCTCCAATTGAACTCTAATCATATTCAGGCTTTATGATGTGTATTTGAGATAGGGCAGTTTAGTAATTTGTCTACCTCTTCCCTTACTTCAATTTTCAGGGGCATCCACACAGTGTGGATGAAATTCTGGTTCTGGATCAGAACTGATGATCTTGAGTGAACAATGTATTTAACCATTTCATTCTCAATGGAATTAAGGAGATGACTTGCAGCTTCTCTTCTATTTCAGAAAATATGGATTTAGGGAATTTCTGGATACACAAAACACAGTTTCTCTGTTTTAGGGTGAGAAGAGTGGCAGTCAATTATTCACAGCAACTAGTGGAGTGCCCAGAGACTTGCCCTGTGATAACCGGTGAGTTTGTGGAGAACAAAATATGGTGTTGAATATTAAGCAGAAAGGGGCAGGTGTTTTCTAATAAGCACCCTGCTGGATCCTGCCAAAGGGCCCCCATACAGACCTTAACAGCTGAATCTGGAATGTGCTTCATTTCATCAGAGAACTGGCTATTGCCACAGCAACGACTCTTGACTAATAATTCAAAAAAACGAAACAGAGATGCAAGTCAAATCCAGAAATTAGAGTATTTAATAGTTTAGAATAAAGGGAGCTTTACCTAGCATTTTCAGTGAATGGATTCTGAGCAAAAATTCATCCAACATCTGCTAATGCCACATTTTAGTATTGCCTCTTCAATCAGAGTAAATTATATAGCTTAAGTGTTCATATCACCAATTAATCTCTTCTGAATCAGATCTGCATATTAGTTGCTTGAAATAGGCTTAATATAGCCATAATTGTACAAAACATGAATACCATTTTTCATAATAATTAGGTAGTCACTTTGCCCTTTTTCTCAATTTGTCTAAATGCTCATATTTACATTAGAAGTTAACAGTTAATTTTACCCATACAACCCTTCTCGATTACTCTATTGGTCTGTCAATAGAACTTTCTGCTTAAGGCACCCAACCTGTGCAAAGTACAAGTATTCAACGTTTACTGTATCAATTTCCTAAGAGCCCCATTTGAGAGGATCGGAACTGCTCCAACAGGCACATGGCAGGGAAGCAAATAAGATATTTCCCACTTTGGAAAAGGCTCAGCGAGAGGAGCCAGGCACACTGACCATCAAATCTTTTCCTCCCAAGCTTGAGAGCAGGCCAGGAGCTTGCTGTAAAAGGGCCACGGAGCCTTGCAGAGCAACTGCCTTGTGCCAGAACTACCCAAGCATTACAGTGCTCTTCCACAGCACAGTCTGAGTGCCTCATTTGCTACAAAGACCCCAAAAGTGACTAGGAGATAATTACTCTGACCTCTGCTTGTTGGACGTTGATAGAGAGAGAGTTGATAGCAGCATCATGAACTGTCCTCATGTTTCATTTCTTGATGTGCTGTAAACCTTTGACTTGCTGCCAAAATTTAAGGTTGCCTTATGAGATAATCCCAGCTAAGAAGTTCAGTTTCTATGCATCTTCCTGCCCTTCTGCTGGAGACAGGGGCATGATGTAGTTAGCTAAGAAAAGAAACACGAAAGCTTAAGGGCTGTGAATAATGATCTTGAATAAGTTCTTGAATTTGCAAAACAGAGATAATACTATTTACCCTCATATTAAATTTATAAAATACTTCTCCCCTGCTGGAGTCTCTAAATTCCTTATTAGACCACCAAGAATTCTCTTATACATTTCCTGCTGGTTTTAATCGCCTACTCCCAATTTCAAGGACATTTTCCTTAAAAAATAAACAAAAAACCTAAACAAACAGAAATTGTGCATTTCAGAAACAAACACTTACAGCAGCACTCAGGAAGAGCATGAGACTTGGCTTGCAATAATAATTTAAAAGATACTGTAAATGCTTTATTAATCCATGGTGTTGACAGCTTGAAATGCCAAATTTTCTGTATTGCACTGAGACATGAAACTATCCTATGAGATACTACAGTCCACCTTGAGATAGCATTGAAGCCAAAGCTTTGATCCTCAAGGCTGACTTGAGTAAATCATTATTTTTAAACTCTTTAATCCCTCATGCATCTGTAGCACATAATTTTAGTAATGCATTTGACTTAAAGTCCTTATTACTTCAGAATTCAGTCCAACTTCTACTGCAAATAAAGTCAGAGCTCCCAGGGGCTCCAGAGAGAGGAATTACTCCTGCTCTACTGCAATTCTCCACTGAACTGATGAGACAACAGAAACAGTGTCATCAGGAACTATAATTTCACCTTCTTTAGGGGCTTTTTTTTCTCTTTTACTGTATTGCAGTGCAGCATTTTCTGGAGAGGAGGAGTACAAGAGTTGGAAATCCAGAGGTCTTTAATTTCACTTCTTGCTCCCACACAGGATCATGAGATGACTGCTAGAAAATAACCACAGTTATAACACATAGTAGCAGACAGCAGCTTACATCAGCTCAGATACACCAAGCTAAGGTTTGGGACCTTACCCACACTGCTAAACAAAGTTCAAGCTGTGTGGCATTGCCTCATCACTCTGCATAATGTTTGGTCAAGGGTTTCCCTTTGGTCGCCTGTGGTTGCCTCATAGTCTGATTGCATAAACACTATTTAATTGTGTATTATTCTCAGTTCAGAGCATTTTAAATAACACTATGGCAGTGTCACAACTCATCAAAACTACATTTTATCAGTACAAAATGCAGACTATAGACTGCATTATCTGGGGTTTAACAGATGCCTTGAAGGTGCAAAACATCTTAGGCTATCATTAGGGAGAGGAGAAAACAAAACTGGTTCTGACAACACAAAACAGTGCCAGACTGCAAAACAAGCATTAGCAGCCCCAAGGGTTTATTCCCTGTCCCTAGTCTTTCCTGCAGTAGAGACACAGACATGGATCCCTGCACACTCCAGCTGCCCCAGTCCATACTTTAGGCTCTAGCCTGTACAGGGCTGTCTCAGGGTGCCCCCCAGCCCCCATAGGCATACATCTTGTGCAGCCAAATACAAACTCAGTTGCTGCCTGTAATGCAATGATAATAACATTTATCCAACTACTCTCCATAAAGTTTGCCTTATCAATGCAAATATACTGTTCATTGTATTGAAAAAATATATCTTCTTTGTGAATACATATCTTCAATAAAGAGAGTAAACAGAGAGATGTTTTATATCGCTGCAATTGCAAACCGTACCTGTGATTTAGGCAGTCATTTGCCAAGTGCTGTAAAACACACCCACTTCTGAAACTGCCCTATCTATTAACTGTCAGTTCAAAATCAAAGGCCAAGACAAGCTCCCGCAGGCAAAAATAATTAGTGCCCGAATATTGCCGCAGCATTCTGCTCTCTCTGCAGTTCCTGGAAGGACTAGAAGATTGGAGAGGGAAGATGGGGTGCTCAGCTGCAGGATAACCCCTCAAACAGAAGCCACCTATGGAAAGTATCACCAGCAAAGCTGAGAGGGGGTGTATGTGCATGATCAGAAATCCTGCACACTTACTGCTCAGCTGATCAATGTGTCTGTTAATTTTCATGGTGATGCTGTAACTCAGACATCATTCCAGCTGAAGGAAGCTTATTTTGTACAATATGCAATGTCCTGAAATAAAGCCTGTCACTGCTGTCTCAAGCTTACATTGCTACCAGGAGTCAGTGAATCTCAGTGAACTTGACAATGTCTTTGGAAAACAAATTTCTTACTTCTCAGAAAAACATCACGTGCTGAGTGTGAAAGGGATGGATAATACAATCCCTTGCTTTGCCTGCTCTGCTCTTTTCAACTCTATAAGTCTTCAAAAATCTCCTTGCCGGAAAAAATGAGCTGAAATGCAAATGATCTGGTTCTGTTTACCAGAAGTATATATTGTACCTATGTGTCAGTAAACATGATTTCCAGATAGCACCTTTAAAATCACAATCAGCTAAATGTTTCAGATTTTTGCTCTTGCTTTCAGGGGACAAAAAAGAAAGATTTAGGCAGGGAAAAATAATTTTAAAATAGTCAAACTTTACTAGTTTAAAGCACCATTATTATTCAGTGAACACTGTTTTCATTTAGTACTGCACTCATGGCAAGGGTTACAAATCCACTTAGACCAAGCAAAGGAAAGTATGCTTTTCACCTGCCATCGTGAAAAAGACATGATGCTTGTCCTCCGCATTATGCCCAGCAGATATCATCCTCTTAAAACAAACTTGTTTATATAAGCTGCAGCAAATTACAGTCCTTCTATCACCAACATCACATAGTGGTGAAAAAATGACCCTCAAAAGAGGGAAATAGCAGAGACCCTACCATGCACTAAGTTCTCAGTGAGCAGTTCGGTGTGCTTGCTTTTAGATGCTTGAGATGCTGTACATCTCCCTGTTTACTTGAGAAGGACCTCATTTCTACTAAAAGAGACACTTCAGTATAATAAAATGTTTTTCATAGACTGCTGCTCAATTGCTCCTTCTGTCACTAACTTCTCCTGCATAAAATGCAGAAATCAGTGCTAACAAAAATTCTGACATCATTTCAATACATTGCAGACCTCCCTGCTTAGACACGGGTAGCTTAGCAGCCCCTTTCAGTCTAACTTTGCAACAGCAGATTAAAAGTATGACCTCTGAATCTCATTTGGTTGGCTAACAGACTGAGGGCTAAGAGGGAGACAAAAATCAGAGCACTCCAGAAGTTTGACATGCTGAATTTCCATATTGGTGGTATTGAAAAGCTAGAAATAGGAAGGTAAAGAAAATGTAGTGCAGCTGTCCTCTCACAGCTAAAATGAGCCATAAAATAATTGCTAATGAAGAAATTCACTTCCTATGAATACAGAATTAGCAACTGTAATTCTTATGAGAGAATCAATTAAGATCAGCATAATGGTAGTAATATATAAGTTTATATGACAAAAGAATTATCTTCAACAGTTCATTAATATTAAAAAGTGTCATTAATATTACTTTAGAAAACGTTCTTGACATGTTTGTAGGTATACATTTTTTATGCTTTCTGTGTATTTATAAGTCCTTATCACTACAGAATTTGAGCATCTCACAACTTCCAAAGGAAGTCCATTGTTTTTTACTTACTTTTCTTCAAGGATGGGAGAGTATAAAGACCATGAAGAACAGTCAAAATGCTCTACATTTTGTCTATAACTTTGCATACTCACTGTAAACACAGTCCTAGTCTTCCTAGTGTAATAATATCAATCAAGAGCTTTGTTACAAAAAGAAATCCACAACCTACAAGTTGTCGTAGGCAACTGAGAGAAATAAATGGGTTCCACATATAAACTCTGCCACTAACACAGCAAGGAGCAAGCTGAACATGAGGCAGAAATGATCATGCTATTTGTACAAGGAGGTGCTTACCAGTTAACACGCAGCAAAAGCTCCATGCTCTGCATTCTGTGCAGCAAGGGGATGCTGCAACCTGCCATTCAAAACAGTCCTTGGAACTGCAGGCAGCTGTGGGATTTGGGAAAAACAGTAAGGTTGTTTAAGCCAGTTTATTATGAAAGGCAAATAAGGAGTCTGTGCAATTATCATAACAGTTAGACAAACTATGGGTTCACAGCTATATGAGGCCCAATTGCAGCCACAAGCTGAATGGAGAAAACTGAAGGCTGGTGTGACATGTCTTCTGCGGTTGGAAAAAGTCAGTGACTATTCAAGAGGCCTGAAGGAACAGGCCTGAATATCAAACAAAACAGGTAGATTCCACTTCAGGAAGACTAAGGTGAAAAGAAGTGGTAAAATTTCATAATGAAAAAGTGTGAACACGGGCAGCAGGAAAAGAGATCTTATAAAATTTCTCTTATTTTCTTTATCATATTGCATCTTCCCTACTTCCTTCACAGTTTTTCTTATTTGAAGTACCCTCTCCTTCCAGTCATTGTCCTTCACCATTCTCTTAAAAAACGCTTCAATCTTTTAAACATCACAGAATCCAACCTGAACTAAGACATTAAATATATGCATCTTGAAGATGAAAGGAGAAGTGAGAAACCAGACACAGAATAATTTAAATAATGGGAAAAATTCTGGCCTTGAAATCAAAAGATGGGAGAGCTTATCCCACTCCTAAAAATTCATGCATTTTCCCAACACCCTCTTTAATTCAGATTGTCTGTCTCCTCTGTCCACATCATCACTCCCATGGACCCTCTCAAATCTTCTAGCTTCTGCATTCTTTGTAGGATGCTGCTTAAAAAATAGGTGCTACATCATGTTAGTTGGGAGATCTGAAAGATAGGGTGATGTCCTGGTTTAGGATAAATTAGGGGAGAACCTCCAAAAGGAGTCCCCTAAAAAACAAACCTCCACCACCCCTCCCCCCAGCCCTGGGTTTGAAAAAGAATTCCTGTATCCAGTCAGTGGAGAAAAATATTCTTTTAAGCAGTCCATGAGCTCTTTAACAACCTCCATTCTTGTTCTGTGTCCAGAAGGCTCATGAAAGCACCTGCATACAAAAGGAACTAGCCTACACCTGCTCTGTATGATTAATAAATGCATTTATTGGTTATTACTATAATTATCCATATAGGCAAAAACCTGTTCTGTTTGTGCAAGTCCTTATCAGGATAAAAAGACAGTTATATCATGCTAATATAGAAGAATATAGCTAATATGATTACTAATACATGCTAAACTTATTCAATTTAATTATATTATAAAATTGCATTATTTATATAATTAGAAGATAAGTATATATTCTACTGTAAGTATGCATATAAATAGAATATCACCCAGTTCCAGACATCAGTGTTTGCTTTGAGCTGCTCATGTTAGCTTGGAAAGGATGTTCCTGAGACTGCTTTAAACTACAGTCTCAAGTTTTTGCCTCTTGCTGTTTGGACTCCTCACAGACCCTTGAATCTCAAGCAGACCACAGGATTCCATAATCTGAGAAGATTTACCATTATGGTTAAAAGGCACCTCAAGTTAAACTGAACTTTCTGCTTAATTATAGTGCAGTATGGAATAATGCTGTACACTATGCAAGTACAGGCAAGTACAGTGGAATATGTTGTCCTCTTTTAGCCACAAAAAAAAAAATCTAATGGAGGAGGGTCAAGTCTCTAGTTCTTTTTTAGATGGACGGAAACAAATTAAGGCATCTTTTGACACACAGGAGAAACACATCTTTCAGGGCACTGTATAAGTATTCTGCAGCTTGCACTAGAAATGCATCAATATAACATGAATAAATACGATAATTGTGCTCGGACAGCATTAGGTGAGTACGAAGAGAAGAAAAGCAAAGTTGAGGTTTTAATGGTGTTTGTGGCATCTTGAAACACCATTCTGTGAACTGTGTATTTGAACTTGAACTTCCAAAGCTTTATTAGCGCACTTCTCAAAGCAAGGGATAACCTGTAACAAATAACATTCAGAAGACATTTATACACCCACTTGCAACATGCACAGATAAAGCTGATATAAATATAATACAGTTTTTAAGACTGTAATACACACATATCTCAAAACTGAGTGCTGTAGAAAAGAGACATATGGGTAAGAGCATAATTTCTTTCAAATGACATAAATTCTTGTATTGGAATGAAAACATGACATGCTGTCCATGCTAGATACTAAATTCATTCTATTTTTTATATACACAAATATGTCATAACTTTGCTAATTTAAAAGGTTTCTACTTTTTCACATTTCCCAGTTATTAAAGCAAATCAATTACTTATGGCAGGTTATACATTGCCGAGATGGTTCGCATGGAACCTAGGACTGTGTTCTTTATTTTTTTAAACATCAATATTTTTTATGTGGGCCTGGGTGGACTGAAAATAGCAACGACTGGGGCTAGATCTGAGTTAGAGAACCTCCTCACAAGCTGGAATGTCCCTGTGGCGCATCCTGGCAGTAAGTCTGAGTCTGCAGTAGAGATGGAGGTCACACATACTTTGTCCTCTCTTTTCCTTCGGAGGTAGTTGGTGCGGTGTAGATTCTAGCCACGAGCTAGTACAGACGTTTGACCAGCAGAGTAAAACATGCTGCCCCAACAGCTATTGCACACCTCATCTATGGAAGATTTGGCTAGCCTCATGGAAATATCTCACAACCTCCACAAATCCAACACTCCATAAATCCAACAGCACTGTACTGCTGGTTTTGGACTGGAAGCATCAGAATACATGAGAAATTTTAAGCATGTGAACTAATGAGACCTATGCATAGTTCTCTTGTGGGTGAAATATCAGAAAGATACTTACAGTGTATCAAAAAATTCCCGAACCTTCTCATGAACATGCTGAAACTTTGGCATAGAGACAATAACATAAGAGAGTTATTCAAATTCCAGCTATATTCAACTTCCAGCTGCTTTGTTTATAGTTTTCATGAAGCTCATAGTCTTATTAGCACTTCTTTTTTATTAGTAATTTGACTGACAGCTTATCAGTCACTACCAGCTGCCAAAAAGTCACAGGCTCTATTTCTACTGACTGGAGCCACCCTTTAGCTGGCTTTAATATGAATGTCTCAGGTTATTCTGTGCAACAGCAAATACACAAGGCATGTCTTCATTAGACCCCAAACTGTTCACCAAAGATGAATTTGGAGCCAGAGAATAAACTGCAGCTGCTTCAGAAACAAAAGATACATTGCCATGGTAGGAATCACAATACAGACAATGCTGAAATAAAAAGAAAAAGAAACCTGTAGGGTTAAATTAAAAGTTCAATCCAAACACTGCTTAGCAGTGTGAATACAATTGTCTGTCAGACAAAGAGCATAATTTCCAACACTGTCAGTCATTTACCACAGAAAACTACAAAGTTGCATTTTGAACTGGTCAGAGCCCAGGAGACTTCACATGAAATGAAAAGTGGAATGAAGAAATGCCAAGGAGGCAGCGAACTGTTTAAAGATCTTTCTGTTTAAAGAAAGAAAAAAAAAAAAAGAGAGAGAGATTGAGAGATATTTTAAGCTAAAAATAAGAAAAAATGAGAAAATAAATAAAATTTTAAATAACTTCTTATTTGCAAACATTCAAAGTAGCCTTGAGCACACAGTAATTTCATAAGTGCTGTCAAACAATGCTCACTAGTCAAAGCACTTTCCCAAGTTTTATTGCAATTCCTTAAATTTTATAGAGGCAGTTAAAAAGGATGTGAAGCAAAGGCAGCATTCTCTTACCCTTTTATGACAGACCTCACAAATGGCTTTATTCTAAGGAAATAGCTATACCTATTTCCTACTGTATACAATAATGGTGTTTAGGAAATATTTACTTGAGTGAAATCAATTGTAAACTAGTATTCTTTTTATTTTATATCTGAATTGAACTCCAAAGATACTGCCAGCATTAAATCCTCAACATTTCTTGGCCATGTAGAAAATTCGTAATGGGTAGGAGTATCATGCTGCTTTACTTCTAGAATTACTACTAAAGACTTAGTAAGACTGGGAAACAAAAATAAATTCTAAAGGGAAAAAAAGCTATTTAATACAGAAATATAATCAGAGATATAGCTTGGGGTTTAGAGGAATGATTTAAGATTTAGTCTTTCTTTATATTTAGCTAGAAAGAAAAATGCTTCTGGAATATCTTTACAGAACATAAAATCAAAGCACAGGTGAACAGCAAATCCAAACAAAAAGAGGAACTGTTTGCTATTCAGATCTGCATCTCTGTGAGGAAGAGGCACTCACTATTCCAGGATGTGTGTGTCAGATGAATGTTAATCTGCCTTGTTAAGATACCTGGCCAGGTTTTCTTACATGTGACCCAAATAATACGACTCTAATTCGCAGACACAGCACCACGCACAGACATTCAGTCAAGGATTTCTAGAAGGTCAGACAAAAAGATGCCAACTTCTGCAGAACCTCAGCAAGAAGGGGATGCCTAACTCATCCAGGTGCTTTGGCAGATCCAGACCGGGACAGAGGCAACCCTGAATGCTGATGTTTCAGCTGTACATGGCAACAAAATACTTGAAAGGGCACATTAAAAAAAAAAAAAAAGTTAGCCTTTTAAAGCTTTTCCTTTATTTCTGCTACAATCATCAATTCTACAAACAGCTATCTAATTTGCTATAAAAAATGCACCTGTTCTCATGTATGAGTTTTTTTAAGAAATGGACGTTCTTGTCCAGATAGAACTTTCCATCTCAGAAACTTTTCATCTCTAGATAGAACCCTTCATCTCAGTAAATTTCTCATTTCTAGCAGTGATATTGATTCCAGGACACAGGAATGGAAAGAACAGCTGTACCATGCTGGATCTTTGCCACATCATCAACACTGCCACTGGCCAGTACCACTCTGCCTAGAGCAGAGTGTAAGAAAATAAACATTTACCCACAATACTGCCCCAGCTTCCTGCAATTTATTGAGGCAGATGTAAGAATTTTCTTTAGGCAGACTTGCTTAAATTTTCTGTCATGAATCTGTCAACTGCTCTATAAAACCTGAACACTTTTCAGCATCTCGTGTTGAAAATTTTCTTGGCTGAATTATCCATTATATTCAGAAGTGCTTCTTTTTGCTGTGAACCTTCTAATTTCATTTCAGGTCTCTCTGTTTTGCACTGGATGAGATAATGAACTCTACTCACGTTCTTTATGTCAAGCTTTAGGGACTTCTAGTTTGTTGTCCCTTAGCCAGCTTTTCTCCAGACTAAACAGTGTTAGCATACTTAACTTCATATTATGGAAATTTTTCAATACCCATGATTATCTTTGTTATTCATCTCACTAACTTTTTAAGCTATTTTACATTTTATTTGAGATAGGGGAACCAGAATTGTTTAAAGCATTCAAGATCCAAGCCTAATGTGGATTTATACAGTGGTATAATAAAATTTCCTTAAAATTGTGGAGACAGCTTGCTTTCATCATATAGAAATATAGAGATAAAGCATCAGAACTTAGAATTCAGTATCTATAAATAGATTTAGACAATATTCTTAAATATCCTTACTTTCCTTAAGGCAATCTTATTTTCATATATATATCCAAGAGACCCTACAAATCACTCCAATCTAATAACTAACAGAGACTGACCTGCATTACTTCCTGTTTTTTCATAAAGCAAGAATCCCAGTCCTTCTGCCAACATCTATATAGTAGTTGCTACTAATTCTGTCAAATTATTAAGTGACGAGATAAAGCAATGATTGGCACATTAGAAGAACCCAGACAAAATCAGGCAGAAGACAGTAATAATTCAACTTGTTCTTCATCCAGCCAGTGCTGAGGTCAGACATGGGACTGGCATGAAACAACTGCTTCTCCTGTTGAGAAAAGTCAATCAAGCTGATCAAAGACTAAAAGGTCCACCAGTAAATTTCCCTTGCAAAGCCCTGCACCCTACAGGTGGCAAAAAAAATGTGTGTAAGTTTTCATATTAGTTCTTCCAGATATTTGCATAATAGAAGCAAATGTTATAGGACTGTTCTAGGCCTGGGCTCCGTAGCAGCTCCTGGCAAATGGCAGAGCAGGTAATGCTCCACACTGAGGTGCTCTGGCTGTGACATTGCCCATGACAACCTGATGGAAGTTGTTATATCTGCTTTATCAAGCTTGGCAGAAGCAGACTACATCTTCCACTTTGAATGTTGTAAAAGTGTTATTAGGTTGAACGGAATATTTAATTTCATAAGCAAAAGATGTGTGAGGTAATACACTGAACCATAATGCAGCTTCTCTTCCCTGCATCCCTTCCTCACAGCAAACTACTGAGTTGTGTGCTGATAGGTCTCTTCAGACTGAAACTTTAACATCATCCTTCAGTTATCAAGCCCTCAGCAGACCACAGAAGGAATTATCAAAGGCCTTAAGGCTTTGTGCTGGAGGGAGAAGACAAGAGAGCTGCACTAAAATACACATACAGATGGTGTTCACACATTTGTAACACATCCAAACTGAGGTTGTCAACTGGTCTGCAAGACATAACACCAGACCATGATGCTCCAGGTTGCAAGGTCAGCCAACAAATAGCCTGGGAACTGTTCCTCAACACTGGAGAAAATCAACGGGAAAATTATCCAGCATTTCTCAGTTTCTGTGAGCTGTTCAAAATGGTTTTATGGAGGGACATACATCATTTCTTCTTGTAAAGAATATCTATGGTACCAATTTCCTACCAACATGATACAAACTGAGACAAGAAGCAAATATCTGAAACTAGATATATATTACTGGCTGAGCAGACTAAATGCAATAAAATTGAACTGAATCCCAAGAGTATTTTAGTTATTGTGTGTAGCACCTTTAACCACTTCTCAGTCTTTCTTCCAATAATTTAATATAAGTTTAAAGATTTGTGGGTCTTAAAAGAAAAAAAAAAAAAGTTAAAATTAAACCTAGCACTATGAGAATGTTTTCTAGAGAAAGAATTGTAAGGATATCTATCAGGATGTTCTTACTCAGATGTCTAACAAATAAGGATTTATTTTTGGATGAAGCCCTGCACTGGAACTGAGGATGCTTACATTTAATCAGCAGCACTGCCATCAGCTTCTTGCATGACCTAAGGCCAGTCAGTAAATTACTCTTTTATTCAACTCTTGTCAGTGAAGACAATAATAGTTAATTTTACCTACTTGTGTTTATTTAGCAAGCCATTTGAGGCAGAGACCCTTTACACCCTCATGTATAAAAAACACCTATCGCAAAAGAACTCTGATAGTTTGTGCTGCTGTAATAGGAATAATTGTACATATTATTTCCTCCAGGTATTCCCCTGTTCTTTGAAAGTAAACTCCTGGATCTACAGGATCACTATGTAGTCACCAGTAGAGGCAGGGTAAAACTGTGCACAAAGAAAGAAGTCCTGAGGTAATATGAGTATTAAGTAACATTCACGGTGTGTATGACTGAAGCATATCTTGGCAAGATATTCCAGTTCATTTAAGCACAGAATTAGCCTTGATTAACTGTCAACTTTTGCTATCAAATATCACCTATTTAATTAAGTTATCCTGTAAATTACCCATAATAAGAACTGTTGTGGCTTAGATACAAGATACAGCAACTAGAGAAAGACACTTATACTGGTGATTGCAGTATAAAGGCTTGACGTGTGAAGATACCACAGCTACATGGTGGTTTTTATATTATTTTTATCTATTAGAGACAGAAAGCAGGTCCTAAAAATTACCCACTGTTTAAATTATAGTTCTTGCCCTATAGTAGTATTTCCTTCTTCCAAAGTATAGTCAAGCAATGCCTTCAGGGGTGTTTTTTTTTGGATCCTAAACAAAATTTAAGAAAATGTTATTCTGAATGGTAAATACTACAAAATATATTCTTAACAGTCAACACAACAGAGCAGTGAAAATGTTTAAGAAACTGACCTATCACTATCTTCTCTATCTAGAAAATAAAATAAATGCGACCAAGTGTCTTAGACAAAAGACTGGGAAGTAAAGGAAAAGGGATTCTTAAAATTTATCAGCATGATTCTGACTCAGCTGCCTTCAAATATTTTTGCCCCTCTGTGTAAGGCCAACCCCCTGCAAATCTCTGAAAAGTCAAGTGGTCAAGTAGTTTAAAATCCTGTCATTTATATTTAGAGTGCTCAAAAAATTTCCTGTATAGACTTACTGTTGTCTTCAGAACAGACATGTGCTCTGAGTTGTTTCTGCAATGTCAGTCAAAATTAAAAGAGGAAAAAGAAAGGTGAAGTAAAAAGAAAAAAACCCTAAAAATTATTTTTCAAACTCTGCAAAATATGGTATGATTTCATATTATCAAAAGTTTGCAAGAGTTTCATGACTATTTTTACTTTGATTGATAAAGTATTTTGGTTAACACAAAGGACTGAAATTAAAATAACACCTGACAGGATGTCAAGGGTTTCATGTTTGTCAAATATAGGACGTATTATTGACAATTGACCTTTAGTATTTATATTTTAATGATCTGTAGTTCTGCTGATTCATTTCACAATCTTAGAAAACTGCACTTGCAGAAAATCTTTTTCCTTGGGAATTATCACTAGCTGATACTGAAACCTGTACCCCAAGAGTTTTGTTCCATTGTTTCAGTGGATTTTCAACCTGTTTGTGATTGACTCTTTTGTCAGAATTTATGTAAGCTACAAATTAGATCTAAAAAGTGTGATATCACACTATATTTTCTGAAACTATTCCTAAAATAAGCCTTCACTAGGATATTCTATGTGATGTGCGTTTATGATACTATTTTAGATTGTAAGTCGTGAAATGAACTTCAGCATTCAAGCATTGCTTCTATATCCTATAAAGGGCAATGTTTGGAATATGAACAAAATTATGGTCTGTCACTACAAAATGACATTGTGTTATCAAGTAATATCTGGCAAGATGAAACAGTTGGATGGGGATCTAAACACTTTTGACATTCATCCAAAGTGAAGAAAATCATATCTGTTCTAACTAGTTGAAAATTGTTTTGAGCAATTTATCAGACCATCAGTGTCAAAGTTAGTGTTGTGAAGTACAGATTGAGATAGTAATTTTGGTCTCATAGACAAACTTTAATTCTAGCATTAAGAAAATATAATATTAACACACATTGTTATAATTTAGACAGCTGTCAAATTAGTTGTGCCATGAAATGAGCTTCAAGAGCCATTAACATGAGAAGATACATTGTTAATTACATCAGTGGTAGATGATGCACTGAGTATGCCTACCAGTGAAAGCATCCTTAATGGAAAGCTGTAACATGTAAGCAAATGCTGTTTGTTTCATCTGAATGGCCTTCTCACTGGAAATAGCTGATATATAAAATCCAAATTTGCCATCAGGAAAGTTGCTTCAGCTGTTACTTATCCAGCTCATCACAGGTCTTTTTTAGGACATAGAACTCTGGTATTTTATAAATTTGTATTTATTCAAGAAAGTAGAGCAATAGTATATGGGCAAGCCAGATTTTGGTACAAGTGGTGACCTGATATTCAACAGAACAGAAGAATTGCATGACCCCAAAGGATTAATGATAGTAACCCTAAAAGATGCCAATTTTTACACTTTCCCCTAGATCTGTCATAGCTATATACAAATCGAAATAGGTTTTAATCAGAAGATTTAGTGTTACATGCTTGGTAGAAAAAATGAACTGTAGCTCATGTGATGATCACAGTCATAGCTACATAGAGGATGTGAAATATTCTATGTTTTCTACTAGCTCCTTTGACAATTTACCAAGCTTTTCCTTGGCACTGTTGAATTGAATTCTCTGCTTTGCTCTCCAGTTGTGCTCACTACCCCTTGCGAGTTTCTCAGACACAGTCCCATTCTACAACTAGTTGAAATTTTATCATTTTCAGCATGTTTAACGTTTCTTAGCCTGCCTGTATCATGGTCCTCACTATACCATCCTTTTCTCTTTTCTTTTTCTTTTCTTTTCTTTTCTTTTCTTTTCTTTTCTTTTCTTTTCTTTTCTTTTCTTTTCTTTTTTCTTTTCTTATTTAATGCACTTCTGTGCATTCAGAAAAATCCTGTATTTCAGGATTTTTTTTTCATGTTTGTCTGTCTCTGTGAACCCACAAATCTGGGACATTTGTCCTAATGGTTCTCTACACTTCCTCATGCCCAGAATGTTAAATCCCTTCTACCATGCCAAAGGGCACCATTTGTTCTTCCTAATCCCATTGCAAATATCCCTTCTACTGCCACCATCTACCCACTTCATCTGCTGTTTTCTCTCTGCACCACTGAAAATAACAGTCACATATAGAAGACAAGAAAACCAAAATCATGCTCAAAATTAACAAGATGTGTTCATTCACCTGCATGATTTTTTTACTTTTATATTCCACCCCAAAAAGCTGCTTTTAATTATCTCCTTCTGTTCTGCCACACAAAGAGGCAAAGTCCTACCAGAACTCCTCTGTCACCACTAGTAGCTCACTTTTCACATACTAATTCACACTGCAAACCCAATGAAGCAAGGATTGTTCTATTTAAATACCTTTTAAAGGCCTTTGGGGCTTAATTCCTCTCTGCTGTGCCCTGATTCTATACAATAACGTCACACAGCCCTTCTCTTTTACCTGTGAGAAGCCACAGCACTGTTTCTACCGTTGTCTCCCTCTTCCTTTTCAGAAGCAATGAAAACATGTTTGTTTATTGAAGGTGGAAGAGGATGTCTGTCTACAATCAGGGCCAGGAGAAAAGACTTTAAAACTGAAAAATCAAAAGGGTAAGGCA
Organism: Sterrhoptilus dennistouni; assembly: GCA_013397095.1. Lineage (NCBI taxonomy): Eukaryota > Metazoa > Chordata > Aves > Passeriformes > Zosteropidae > Sterrhoptilus > Sterrhoptilus dennistouni. The sequence continues at coordinate 1,991,571 of VWZU01015099.1, forward strand.
TCTCATTTAAAAGTGAGGGCTCATTTCAAAGTAATGTAGGTCTCAGTTATAACTCTGTAAGAGTTTTTAATTGACAGAGACATAAGGAGCTGGGGAAGAAATCCCTCCCATTTCAGTGAAATTGAAGTATCTAAAGGTTCTTGCTTATTTGTGTTATCCATACAGTAGGACAGAGGCAAAGCACTACAACATAAAGCAGCTGCAGTATTAGAATTATATAAAACAAACCATTACAATGCTCCACTAAGTTATTTATGACCCAAAGATTAAAAATTATGTACACACATATTCCTGCACAAAGCTGGTCAGATTTCTGAGGTTAGATTGGTCTATTGGAATCAGCTATATAATTCAAGGCTCTCTAGGATGAAATTCTGGCCAACTTAAACATGCAGATTTTCATCAGAGTTAGAGATTGGGTTCAATTTGTATCACTAATGAACAATGAGATAAAGCAAAACAGATTAAAAATCATCTTTTACTGAATGAGGTTTTTCTCATTCTTGTGTTTTTCCCTTCACATTTGCATGGGAAACACTTCACAAATTAATAGCTATAGACAAAATGATAATAACATACACAGGAAAAACTAATAGAACAAGGTCAGTATATGGAGAAATGTACTGCACTCAATATCTCCTATTTTAGAGTTATATTTTTAAGTTCAATTTTTTATATCCACCAGTGCATTCTTTATCTCATAAATGGAGTGAGAACCAGTTCTATGTCTGAATAAATTTCTTAGAAATTATTTTGAAGCATAAATTAATATTTATGAAAATGAAAAAAGCATGCTTTTTCTTCAGATTAGCCCACTATGTCTTTCAATTTTGATTAAAATGAAACAGAACCAAATAAAGTTTATTCAACCTGGAAGAAAACTGAACTCTATCAAGCCTGATGAGCATATGAGATCTATAACCTTTACTTGCTCTAATCTAAATTTCTGATCTATAAAATATTGTACTCATGAATTCCTATTGATTGCTAACAATGCTTTTTTTCAAAGGAGTTTATTTTCAGCATGCCTTTAATGGCAGTGTTCATACACACTGCAAGGACATTGAGCACTCTGAAATCCCCAATTGCTTTTTTCTTTCTAGGCCAGTCCTGTAGTGATGTTCTCCAGAAAAGCTGAAGAGTGCTTTAAAAGAGAGAACATTTTTCTCTGTTGTTCAGGCTTTGATTTTTGTCTGCTCAGTAGAATCACTAATACTCCTTGTTTCACACATGTTTTGAGGAGCTGAACATCAGAGTTCAGATTTCCAAGCACAAAAGATTAACACAGACCACTTCTATTGAACTCTTTCTATGGGCACCAGGCACAGCAGGACATTTTGTTCAAAACAGTTCTCAGAGCCTGTTTAGAGACATTTGTCTATAGACGTGTTTCAAAATATCTAGTGCTTTTAGATGTTTTACTAACCTCCCGTTTCATGGGGGACTATCCTTTTTCCCCAGAATGAAAAAAAGCCCCAGGATAACATTTTATAAGAATATATTTATGTATAATAACTTACTGCAAGAGGTAGCAGGGTCTTTCATGAGAATTTAACTGAATTAATCTTCAGTGTTGTACCTCATGTCTCTAATTGTCCTGTGTGCTGTGCATGACTACACAAAGGGATGCCAAGGAGCAGCAGATGAACCATCACCAGATCTAGAGGATCTGGTAATGCATGTATTCTTCTGTTCTGTTTGTAGAGTGTGCAGAAGTGACTTCACTTCTCAAACTGGAGAAGATTTATAGACTATTGCCTCAAAATAAAACAGGGAATTAATTTGTTTCCTCTCCTGCCCACTGTGTGGCCTGTTATTCAACATTGGACTAAACCCAAAACTTTGAAATAGACAGCTACTTTTAGCAAAAGCGAGTGCTCAGATCACTAGGTGCAGAGTAGATTGCAGACTAGCAATCCAAGATTAAAATGAAAAAAAAAAAAACTCAATTTATTACTATGTACCGCTTTCCACTTTAAATCTGCAATCTGATACAGTTAATTCATCAGAGCATACAGAGCTGTGACAGATGAGGCAAAATGCCATCAGCTACAGACTTTGTTGACAGACTCATAGCTAGGAATTCTTAGAAAAATAATATCAGAGAAGCAGGAGAAAAATCAAGCAGTGGCAATTGGATTCCTTTTTCATAGGAGAAATGCTGAAGAGAAGTGTCATGGGAGAAACAGGAGATTACAAACCATGTATTCTGCATAACAAAGTCCTTTTTTTCCCTGGAGTATGGATGCCAGTCAAAGCTCATTCACCAATGGCATATGGTAAGTCAACTGTATAACTTTATTTTTTCTGTCAATAGAGGAAATATAGGCAAGAAACAGAAAGTTACAGATAAATATACCACAGGATATCTCCTCTGAGCAAAATCACAAGGAGGAAATGTAGATGTATCACCAAAACATGATGCGAGCGGAATCACTGAGTTTGTAAAACCTCCCTTCCATCTCCCACACCTGCAAAGTTCTGGGGCAGGAAGAAATTTGTGGAGTCGGTGGAATAGAAAAACTCTAGTGTCATTGTCAGCTCTTCCCTGACCTCTCCAGTTCTTTCTTTTATTGCAAGGGCAACCCTTTGCAATCCTGTTATCTTCTTCAGTACAGCCAACCTCCTGCCAAGAGAGCTCCAGGGACAAGGGCAGGACCTCTGCCTGAATGCAATAAACAACAGGAAAAGTTTTATCCTGTAGACTGAGAATTCATCCAGGGGAAAAAATCCACTGCTCTCCCATATAATGAGGAGTTATCTCTCCCAGTGCCCCAGACTGAACCAACTCTTTTCCTCAAAAAAATTCTCAGAAGAGTTAATTTCAGGAGCTACTTTGAGTAAGTAATACTGACAAGTCCATATACATTTGGCTCCCTTTATCCTCTCATGTCATATTAAGGGCATGCAACACAAATTCTTTGTGCCATGCTACAAATTGAGAATTGCAATGGGCTGTAAGGCTTATTATGCAGGTCTTACATTGCTTCATGGTGTCTGAACCAGGGTAAAAAATCAGGATATTTCCTGGAATCCAGGAGAGACCAGGTGCCCAGCAGGATTAGCTAACCCTGAGGGAAACATATTCAAGGTACTCTGTACAATATGCTAGACCTTCTAAAATGCTGAAGAAACACAGAGCAGTGCTTCTCACAGTTTTGGGAGAGACTTAGGATGTATACATGATTCTCTGAAAGGCCAGGACAGAGCGTGCTCTCTTGTCCACTGCCTGTTCCTGCCAAAGCCTCTCACCATGCTCACATAACCCACAGCCTACCAGTGCTCCAGACAGCACCTGGTCGTAAAACACAAACAGGATTTAGGAAGCAGAAAAACTACCAGGATGTTCCCCATTGTTGTTACACATCTCTGCAAGGTCAGGCAAGCACAGTACAACCTACAGACATTAACTTTGCGCCAGCTGTTCCCTTACTCCAGGAAAATAATGTTGCTTTAATCTCATTTGCAAGAGTCTGATAAAAGAGAACCGTTTATCATCCACTTTAAATGAATAAATCTCATTTAAAAATCATTTTGATGCAGCTTATATGTGATCTATATTGCTAAGTTATCACTGCAAAAGCTGACAGGCCCAAAATTAGATCACCCAGATGCACATGGATATGGGGAGGTAAGCCTGAACGCCGCACTGTCCCTTTACTTCACTCTGCTCTATAGTGGACTGAAATCAGACACAACAACTCTGCAAAGCAGAGAGCAGGATCCCTGCATATTTCAGTCCTGAAACAAAAGGAAAACATGCTGTGGAAAACAAAACACTACTGAAGAAGTCAGTAGTGTTTGAGTGTACATGTGCTGGTGGCAATGGTGAGTTGTCTGTCTGAGAAACTAAAAATGTTACAGCTTTGTTTCATGTGCGTACACAGCTCCCACACTCTTTAGGAGCTACAGGATGAAAATTGCTGGTCAGTTTTTAGGGGGTCACAGTAGTTTTAAGATTGCTTACACATTGGATATGTATGCAATGATACCAGTCAAAGCTCATTTATCATATGGTAAGCCAATCTTGTGACTTTATATTTCTTATGTAAATAGAGGCAAAATGGGTAAGAAATAGAAAGCTACAGACACATATACCATAGCATATCTGCTCTATTCAGCCTTGAAAACATTGCTATAAAATGGCATGGGAAACAAATTATGTAGCAGGACCTCAAAACTAATAAACCCACAGATGGCTAAATGTAAGGGTTCAGAAGACAGAAAAGCATGAATTCCTATTAACCAGACACTTTATTCACAGATCACATCTTGTTTTCAGAGTTGGTAGAACTAATACAATAAAATATGACCTGTTACACCTCCAGGGACCTTCCTGAGAATATGATGGTAAGGATTAAAATAACTTGAATTCCGAGTGATTTGTGTTCGGTGCGCCCTGACCCTCCCTCATTTTATCTTGGGTGCACATACATGCACAGAGTGGTTGAAGCTGGCAGGGGTGTGTAAGTATATTACAGCAAGTGTGTGCACAGGCACCGTCTTTCTGCATAAATAAAATGAGACAAACAAGGATGCCAGGACATCAAAGTGCCCAAAAAAGCATTATGTATCCCCATTTTGACCACTACACTTGTTAAGACTGCAAATAATCCTATGTACAGAAACATACAAGAAATATAACAACAACAACAACAACAACAACAAAAAACACTGAGGATCTCTCTGAAAAATCCAAGGATAACAGTCTATGCAGTGTTTTGAACCAAGTGCAAAGACAAGTACTGCCTCATGAAAGGCCTCTGTGTCTTTATGTATATCTCCCTACTGAGGAAACTAATGGAGGATGCTTAATGCTGTACTTATCTGTCTGTAATATGGGAATTCTGAGCAGTGAAAAGTTACCAGAGAAACCAAAGGAGATTTGTAATGTAAGAAGAGAGAGCTCTGGGAAGGAGATAAGAGAGGAATATTCTTTTCTAGCAGGAATCCTGGTGTAGCTCCAAGAAGGACTAAGGTTAAAGAGGAGCTAAACTGGGAAGATTCAGCAGCTTGGGAGACCAGTCACAAGCTACAAAAAGCAATTCTGGACCATCCCAGAGGGACAGATCCAAGAGTCCAAAAGCTGTTTCAGAGTAGTAAGAAAATTAAGGTATAGAAACATGTCCAGGATTTATTGTTTTCAGGCTCTTTTTAACCCCCAAGCAATTAAGGGTACTGTCACTTCCAAAAGGCACATATATAGCACTCAGCTTCCCAGAGGAGTTATGGTCCAACTACATCTGTTACAGAAATTGTGAGAATGGGTGCTAAACATTCACAAATGTTTGGAGATATTATGGTCAGTTTTAGACCTAAACTAGGAAGTCATCAGCGGCACAAGGGAAGAAATAGCACTACAGTCCATTTGTACATTAAAAAAACTTCCAGCAGATGGGCTCAACAAAATAGAGTCCAGCAGTCTGCCAAGTGTCAGTACTGCAAAGCCTTGATTAGATCCATGACGAATCATTAGGTACATCTTTTCAAAGTAAAGATCCTCTGGATTACACAACTACAGAGTTAACCAAAACTCAGAAATACCTTTTATTAACTTTCAAGGACATTGCATGTGCCTGAACCACTTAACAATGCCTCCTGATCAACTTTTGCCATGAGTATTTTCTGTAAGTGTTCTGAGAATATTAGGAACAAAATAAAATTATGCAAATGTGTCTCTGTGTCTTTTTATCAGTACCTTTGTTGCTAATTTCCATTATATAGTGGAAACAATACAGTTTCATTTTTTTGGTATTACTTCTCACGCAGTCCCTGCATTTTGCTCTTCACCAAATATCTGCACTGCCCCACACAACAGTACATTCTATAAATCTAGAGTACCAAAGCATCCAGCCACTTCAATTTTACACACAAATACAGCGTGCAGTACAGATATACTCTCGGCTCCATTTTCTTAGGTGTTTCGTCTTGCTCTGTGCTGGTGACAATGAAATTTCTAACTGAGTTCAAACCAAATAAAACGCTTGTCAGTAAAAGCGGGGCTTTTCTGAGTGGGTGCAGCACAATGGGTACAAATTCTCAGCACAGTAGCCACTCAGGTTTAATTGCCTCTACAGACACTCTGCACAAAGCAGGAGGTAACCTTCTCCACCTCACATAAACCAGCTCGTATGAGCTGTGCTGTTAGTGCTCACTGGAGTGGTCTCACAGAGGCAGCACAACATGCCTACAGCACTTTACACTCATAACCTTCACACCAACTCCTCATATAGGTAATCTCTAAGAGCCACCTGCTACAAACTCGGAATAAGAGAAATAACATGACAGCAGATTATCCACAATCTAGACAGGTCCATAGAGAACTTAAGAGATGTACTGTACAACTTCTACTAATCTAATTAGGGCAAGCTACATAGCTTGTTAATAGCAAATAGCTAATAGCAAGCTAATAGCAAATCTCTAGACAAAAGCTGACAAAAAAAAATTAAAAATGTAGGATAGGGACTTGTTTATAGCCCACATAAATCATCTTTTAAAAAATGTATAGAACAAGGAAGAAGACAAAAAAGAACAGTATGTCTTCCTTTGTCTTCCTTTCCTTTAACATGGGACAAATGTTATTAATTTCCTCATTATCTTCACTGTTTGATTCTAAGTTCAAAAACAGCACTTCTGAGATAAGGTCAAGGTCATGCTCCACCTCATTGTTATGGAAACAGCACACAGGGTCAGGACTCATGTCTTGTTGAGATTTTGCTTTCTCATTGCAAGGTCCCTATTACCACAGCTTCTGATAGCATAATGCTTCATAAAGAAACTACTGGAATGACTGCACACTGAAATCAATAATATTTTTCTCACCACCGATAGAGATGTTGAAGTAGATTTCATAGAACTAATTGATTGGAGGGAATGTGGAGGAGTAAAGATTAGAGAGAAAGCAAAAAATTTATAAAGTACCACAATCTTGGCATGTACAAGAAAGATCATTAACTATTCTACACCGTTCAGACTAATCAAAAACTGAGGTCACAAATGCAGCAAAAGGTAGAACAAGAAGTGCCCAAGCATCCCAGCCAGCTGCACAGATGAAGACACAGCAACAAATACTTTTGTTGTCATTTTGTCTTTACTTTTAATTAGTGCCTATTTACTGTTATCATCCAAAATGAATTGAAACTTTTACTAGATACAAGTTTAAAGTTTAAGAACTGGATAGACTTAGAAGCTTAAGGGAAAAGAAAAACCACTTTCAGGAAATCTTTCTTAGGTGATCTTTTAATGATGTATTAAATTTCTGCATACTGCTGAAAACTGGCAATTAGTCAATTTTAGATATGATCAGATAAAAATGGGGTTGTCATGATGCCAAGCACCACTGACACTGAGAACGTGAATACCAGCATGACAAGCTTTATAGTTCTGTTATTCTCATTATTATTCCACTCAGTCTTTCTGGTCTATTGTACTTGGGCATTCAGGTCAGCTTTACATGATCATGTGTAAAATGAGAAAGAATTGTTATAAATCAAAACCATAATAATTTACAACTGTTTGGCTGAAAGGCAGACATGTTTTTCTTATTCTGAGCAAGACCCCTTAAATGAGCTCCAGATTCTTCTACACTCTAAATATAAACTTCTCTGCTCCCAATTCTTAGTTTTAATAAACTTATACTGTAGCAGAAAACAAGCATCCATGTGAAAGAAAAAATACAATCTGAAGTGATGAACTAGAGCTCCTAAAGCAGAAATTTGCTGCAGTTTTTGCAGACATGCTCATGCAGCCCTAAGCAAGGCTGTGAGTGAATACATGAGTTCTTTCTGTTTAGCTACATCAGCAAGGCTAAGCAGCTCTTGGCAAGTTCATACCCCAAGGTTGCTATATTGCTTTCAGTAGCCCTAGTAACTCCTGATCCCACAGACACATCCTTATGATATCCTCAGTGATCTCATTACAGTGTTGCCTCATTCTGTAAGTTAAATAATATTCAGGCTGCCATGCCTCAGACCCGCACTACACCACTTGTCTTGTTCTGGAAGTCAGAAACTGAAACATGTACTAGTCCCTTGATGTAAATGGGCAAGGTTTCCAGTGATAAATAAGCACCTTTTGCTTCTGCTGGGACTACCTAATTCAGGTGTCAGATGGTTCTCATCACCACACAGCAAGGAAAGGTTTAAACATTGGGGGAGAAAAGGCAGCACTTAGGCAAGATATAGTAGTGATCCAAAAAGATTGCTAGCCACTGTAGTAAACAACGTTCCAATTGGTATAGAGAGGCAAAAATGAAATAAAATCCAGATTCCACTTAGCCTCAAGCAACATCTTCAGAAAAGATGTCATCTTAAAAAGAAAACGTTGGAAGCACAACAAGTTCAAACCTGTCATAAAAATCATGTGGAAGAAAGAAGTTATATGTAAGAAGAACCAATAGGACTGGAATAATTTGGACTCCGAGCCTGCACTTTGTTCCCTGTGCTTAAGCTTTTAAGTGAGGATATCTCTTGAAAAGAAATGGCACTCCCAAAAGGAGGTGTCTTCCCATGTGACTATAAGATTGAAAAGAAATGCTATAAAATGCAAATGATCTGAAATTTGATACTGAGAAAAGTAAACTGTCTTTTTTGAGGGGAGAGAGAACCTGTTTATTTTCTTCTAACTCACACAGTTTACAGAATGATCCGTGACTAAGGAAACTAATGTAATTAGCAAACTGAATAACCTAGTAGCAAATGCATCTTAAATGGAGTTGAATGCTGAATAATGGAAGGAACAGGATGAACTCCTTGCATGCTCTGATGGATTGTGCTCATAATCATTTAGAAAAAGAATTAGACATCTTTGTGAATAGCACAAAGTCCAATGGCAATATGAAAACCAAAAATAACCTTTTAGCCTTCATTTAGAAACAGATAACAAGTAATCTGGAAAATATCAAAGTGGCATTACATGAAATCAACAGCACAATCACATTTGCTTTCTGGTCATCCAATATCTCCAAAACCAAAGCACAAGTATTACAGAACAGGGAACGGCAATAAAAACAATTAAATACATAGAAATATCCCCATTTTGGAACAGATTGAAGAAAAAGAAATACAATTTTTGTTTGAAAAGCAAAATAACTCAAAACCTGGGAATATATAACAATATCTATGAAATAAGTAATGTATAAAGAAATGCAGCAACTGGATCTTAGCTAGTAAGAAAATATTCTAAAACAGAAGAGATTTTTAAAACTGATAAAACACATGAAATTCAGTGTTCCAGTTCCACAAGATACTATTGGAATAAAGATTTCACTAGGATTGAAAAGAAGCTAACTGAAAAAATACATTTCAGTAACACCAATCTGGTTGCTTTCAGATATCGATGTGCATCGAGACATAACTGCAAATCTTCCAGATTTAGATTATTAGATTCTAATCTTTCTCTAAAAGGTGCAGTATTGGATACTGCTGGTCTTAGGAAATACAACTCTAAATGGATCTTGAGGCTGGTCAAGATCCCAGTGTTACTTGGGAAACTTAATAGCACAATGTGTCCACTAATAAATTAGTCAGTTTGGAAATTACCCATTTACCTTCAGGGGGGAAAAAAAAGCTAAATGCAAAACATAACATCCCAGTGACTTATTTGTCAAAAAAGGAAATGAACCAAAACAAACAAATAAAATCACCTACAAAGAAAATATGGGGAACATGATTCATATCAATGAAGTCTTGTTGCTTTGAGTTGCTTAGCACAAATAATTTTTGCCAATATGTCCAAGACTTACAAATGATAAAAACTTCTGAAAAATATTATTTATAAAAACCCCTCTAAATGCAGTGCTTTAGCTAATTGCTAAAAAGGTTAATAGTTTCTCATGCCTCCCCCACCAAGGTTAGCAGTTTTAATTGAGCTACTACTTCACATAGTGAAGCACACTCTCAAGGTATTCAACTTTTTATGAAAGATCAGAACAAGGTTTAATGATTCCAGTTTTTCGACCCCCTTTGGCTTAATGTAGGAAGCTTCACACAGCATAATTGAAATAAATGAGATATTAAACCCTAAAAGTCAAGGTACATATAATTAAAAAGTAATCACTGCTCACTTCAGCTACCTGGTAGGACATCATCTTATAAGCCTCAAAAGACACATCATTTTAAGTGACTCATTTCTGTCTGCCCTTTATTTACAAATTACCAGCACTATTGAAGTTTGTCTACTTTGATTATTCCACAGGCACCACCTAATAAAGTGGTTTGAGCTTCCCAAGCTCATTTGACAGAGGTTCACCGATCAGACTCAAACCAAGGACTCCTAGATAAAATGCAGTAAAGCCATCTACTGGAAAATCAATATCTCAGATGTAATGAGTTGTAAGACAAGTAAATTAGAGTACGGATTACTCTGTCAATTGGAACACACAACTTTTCTCTGTAATTAAGTATTTCATATGTGATGCACTGCATTTGGCACTGGTTCCTCTGTCTAATTACTGTACATTTTATTTTAGATGAACAAGAAACTACCTAAAATACCTTGTCTTCCAACTCCAAAGGTGCATGAGCCAAAAGAGGCTCTGGAGTAACAAGAAACATTTCCTGCCCTAGCAGGAGCTGGCATTGGAAATAAAGTGTGCTGTATAATTAATGTGCCTGTCCTTTCTCACATCAGTGCTGCTACTGATACGAAAACAGTTACTTTTAGAATAGCTCTAATCACCACTTATCCAAATCACAGAAACAGTGTGAATATGGAAGGCAACATGAAAAATTATAGCTCAAATCCATAACTCAAGGAAATATTTCTATTTAAAAATACAGCTAAGAAGAATACACAATTCCTTCATGTTATTCCTAAAACAGTCATTGATTAAGAGCTTGCAAATCCCATTCCAGTTTGCAGATGACTGAGGCACCTAAAATCTGTTACACCTGTACTGGCGTGGGACTATGCAGTGAGTTCAGGACATGCACAGGCAATTACATTAACTTTGAAAGAGGAAGATCTTGGGTTGGGATTGGATTCTGGACAAACAGAGACTACTCTGACCACTTGAGAAACCTATACCATAGCTAGAGCTTCCATACTGTTGAAGATGAAGAAAGAGTTTGAAATTTGTCCACGTTACTACAGAAGCATGAAGGACCAGCAGGAATCTGAGAGTGAGAGTTCTTATGTTGTACAAAACTCTGGTCTCAGAATGGAGACACCAGAGAGGACGTGGTATCTGCAGCCCAAGAGGTGGTCTGAAGGCTTGTGGATATGAAAGTTTTCAATTATGTCTTATCAGATTTAAACATAGGAGATTGATAAATGCAATGCTGGCATTTGAACAGATCTACAGCTTGCATCTGTTTTTTAAGAATGGGCTAGGAGACTGCAGATGCATGGATGTGGAGGGTTATATACCAAAAGGACCAACTGGAAATACCCTATCACCATGTATGCACTGATACATACTTCTTACGAAAGATGTTTCATATTATTCTGTGATTTTTAGGTACTGTATATAGAAAGGTTTGCTCACTCTGAGAACAAAAAAGAACTGAATATCTGTAGTTCCAAAGAACACCTTTGTGGACAGAGATGAAAAGTTCACTTTTTTGCGTTGTTCATTTATTCTTTATCTCCTTCCTTCTGACTGCTGCATCTGATCCACTACCCAGAGAAATCAAAGTGAGATTTTTCTGATCAGTGCTCCACTGTTGGTGTCAGATGTAATCAAAGACTGGGAGTTTATTGCATTACAAAGTGTTGGGATTTAGTATCAGATCAGATCAAACAAGTTAGGGGAAAGTGCCACAGATTGGCATTTAAAGTGCATTGGCTTCTTCTTGAGTAAAACCTGGCCACTTGTCAAGGAAAAAACTTTTCATATTTTGATACCCACTTTGTCCTTTCAAATAAAGTCACATAAAAAAAAGGCCCACAGGAGCATAAGAAAACACTTTGTGGAGTGTCTGTTAAGAGGGAATTATGATTTTATTTAACATGCACTACAGAGATTTTTTTTTTTTTTGCAGAAGAACCAAAGCCCTCCTGTATCACCAGTAATACAGAAGAGAACCTGTGTAATTTTGAGCTATACTTACCTTCATTCTAAGTTCATTTTACATTCCTTGAGTGATGTAAAGAGGTCATGGTGTTAATTAAGATAGGGTCGTTTCTCATCTTCAAAAATCTTTACCCAAACATTTTCTAGATGCCTAACTGGGAGCTGCTCTGTCTCCTTCAGCCTAACTACACCATGGAAACAAATCTAAAAGCATGACACAGTGTTTGGTAACTAGCTCAGGTCAAAAAGATGTTTCTGATGAGCTCAGGCACCACATTGGAACTATGTGCCCATCCTGCTTCTGAGACTGACTGGCTCAAACATAGCATGACATGTTCTCTCAAAAATTTTCACAAGGCACGTGCCTTTCTCATTCTTTCAAACCCTCTTGCAATCAAAAATAATCCCTTTCCAGCAACACAGACATAAGTCAATAAAGCAAGGACAGCTTTAGGATGATTTTGTGAATCACAGTTTAACAGATTTAAAAAAGCAGCAGCATAACTGTGCAGTATAATTCAGCTGACAGGAATCATGACTTCTTCACATGACAAGTCTCATCAAAATCAGAAAGATCATAAGGATTTTAAGCACTGATATCCCACACAAGAGCACATGGACCAACTGCTGAGAATACACACTGTCATACTGAAAATCAATAGATGTGCTTTCACAGGCCCCTTTCTACTCTGGTGCTACCAGTTGCTGATTTTGACCTACATATTGCAGTCTTGTAGAAGGGTGTTCAAACAGTGGCAAAGACACAGAGAAAGAAAATAACTTACCTGGTCATGTTTTTAAATACTGGTTATGATTTTCTGCAATCCTGACCTTTAGTCAGTAAGCTGCATTGCACACCAGTTTTCAACAATAAGCATTTTATAGTTACATTCACACTGTGCTAAAGAGCTGATAGTGTAATTTTCAACATCACATTGAATATACGTCTTCTTTTTAAAGTCAGAAAACTAGTTTTTTATTACTGACCTGAAAAAACAAGCAAATATAAAATACAATGAAAACAGCACTGTATTTTTCTTTTAACCACACCATAGCTAAGCATAGTCAGATTTGCCACAGACTGGCCAGATCAAATACAAAAGTTCCCAGCACTTTGTCTCCATCAGGATTAGACCAACAAAAAGTGGAAAAAGCCACACTCCTTAGAGTGAAACTGCAGGAGACAAAGGTTCTGCCACACTCATGAAAAAGCCAGGGAGTTGGGCACACAGAGTGATCACTCCACCTGAGCAGCCACCGACTCAAAGTCAAGATACATAACAGAGAAGAACTTCAAAACTTTCCCAGTCATTCAGCACTCAGCAGGACTTAAGGTACAACTCACCTGCTAACCTTGGATAGCAGAAAATCAGATTACATAAGGAGGATCATAACACCCTTAGAGTACTCTGATCCTAGAACAATAAGAATTCAGGTGATTCAACCTGCCCACCCTTTATGCTACTTCTATCCAGATTGCTGCTAAAATTAGATGCCTTTGTCACTCTGCATGTAAGCATCCACAGTACAAACATCAAAAACAGGGAACTGGAATGTTTTAATTTTACACATCAAGCTTCATAAAAATCTATTCACTTTATTTCTAGCAACCATGTAGGTATTTTCCTTAATATTAATCATAAGATCTAATCTTAGGTTCAACCAGGCCCTGAAACCCTGAAGAAGACACAGGTGAAGTAATTTATATTTTAATGCAAAAGAACTAGGGAGAGTATTCAGAAAAAGTAATCCTAATTCACTTCTTAATAAGATTAGTTAAACTGCATTAAGTTGGCAAGTGGATGCTTTTACTCAGAATGAAAGAGGCCTTAACTTGGTTTAGTTTAATTTGCTTTGGAAGAAGTTCAGGAATTAATCTGATTTAACTAAGCCAACTATTAAATCCATTAATTAGTTCAGATTCTTGAGTTTTCCTGGGCAGACAAAACCACTTTCACCTTAATTTTCGGAGTCTGAGCTTGAAGATCTAGACAGAACAGCTTAAGGAGCACATTCCAGATACAGATTAGCATCTCCATGGCTAAACCTCATTAAATAATTCTGTGATCTTAATACAATTCTATTGCAGAACAAAAGAGATTAATCACCTTCAGTGGTCTACAGAACAGGTCATGTGTACACTAAACACAACAGACTCATTTGGGGCAGGCTCACCTGACACTCTGTTGCTCAAGAGGCTTTTAGCTGACAGGGGTTGGAGGTTTTATGGGTCAGATTGTTTTATCAGCTGATCTGGTACTTTGAAAAATATTGAAAACGGATCTCAAAAGGAAGAAAATATAGAACTTTTCTCACGGACTTTAAATTCACATTGGCCCCCGATCCAGGTTTTTAAGAGTTTCTCTGAGAGTAGTTGATATGCAAACAGGATAGATACTCTGAAGCAGAAACTTCCAGATGGCCCTGGGGCAGCAATACATCACCTGGTGCAGGTATGAGCCTTGCTCAGTATTTTCAAAGCTTTTCCATCTATCACCTAAAGGAAGGTCAAATAGATTTATTATTTTGCCATTCTTCAGAGGATGGAAATCACCATTAGATTAGGGGAAATCTGAACAAGTGACACAAATGCAAATGGAAATTCACTCAAGGAAATACATGCTGAAGTCAAGCCTGCTTCAGTTACTCATTTGGGTTTTGTGACACTTGTCAGCCAGGTATCACAAGCTTGCTGCAAGGAACATGTAGACAACAACCTTACTGTTGCCAACCCAGCCCAAATATTACCTGTAGTTTTCACCTGAAAATGCTTCAAGAACTCATGTCTCCACATTTCTCCTTGTCCCAGCCCTCTCAGGGAAGGACTTCTACTCTCACTGCCTTACATCTTGACTGACCCCAGAAGGCAGGACTGAGTGCAGCTGGGGCCATGCCACTCCTTTCCAGAGGACCTGTTTAACCTGGATATGGAACAGAATTGTGGGGCAGGATATACCAAATCCATGCTAGTGTTCCTTCTGGCCATCAGAAATAGGGACTGGGAGGTGGAGTTTCTAGCACAAAACTCAGAAAAACACAAAGATATGTAAAAGACACCAAACCAGATATACTCTTAGCAGGAAAACTGTCTCAAGCCCATTCATGGCATATTGGTCTCAGCCTGCATTCATCTGCCTACCATTTCCCAGAGCCAATGAGCTGATGCCCAAAACACAACTAATGACACATTTCACACCTCATAGGGGTGTATGACCAATTCAACCAGAGACTGAACAGTGTCTGTCCTATCTGAACATTGCCACATACTCGCCAGCCAATTAAAAATGTCACCAAACCACTGGTTGTGACAGACTGAATGAGATAAATCCTCTAATCCCACTATGACCACCTACATCAACATGAGGCCAGAGAGATGCCTTGTTCCTCGTTTGCTGAATATGCACAGCATTTTCTTTCACTGCAGAGTTGCCTAGGTGCTCTCTGAAGGTGCAGAACTGATGCAACTGATCTACATTTTGACTAACACCTTTTGGCTATATCCAGTTGACACAGAACTAAAGCCATCATGACATAGTCTCAACCAATGAAAGTAAACTCACTTATTCATCTAGGAAGTTAACTCTAGAAGGTTGTACCATGCTGGAAAAGAAATAGTTTTGTGTGGTTTGCCTCCTCCAAGATTATTAAACTTCTACAACAGCAAAACCCTAAATTTAGCACTGAAAAGACTTTCTATTTTAAGGCATATTTATGACAGTAAAAACTGCTATCTTACACATGCACAAGCAAGTGCTGTTGCAGGGACTTCTTTATTGACTTAGAAAAAGACACATTTTCTGCTAGCCTGACATTAAAGCAACAAAATAAGAACCTCACCCACCCTGGAAACAAAATATATTGACCATAAAAGCCAAACTCTGTGATTAATAGAGAAATAAAATCTTATGTCTTAATCATATTATTACCTGACTGTCAGTTACAGCAGTGGGCTGCAGTAAAGTTAATTTTCTTCACAATAGATAGTGTAGGGATGGGGTTTGGATTTGTCCTGTAAACCACATTGATAACACAGGGGTGTTTTTGCTACTGCTCAGATGTGCTCAAACAGTCCTTTTCTGCTTCTCACACCACCTCTGCAGTGAGAGGGTTGGGGGTGCACAAGGAACTGGGAGGGGACACATCTGGGACAGCTGGTGATACAGCCAACAGACCAAAGGGATATTTCATGCTGTATGCATCACGTTCAGCATATAGAAAGATCTTGGGGAAAAAGGAGGAAGGGGAAAAATTCAAAGCACTGGTGCTTGTCTTCCCAGGTAATCATTAGATGGGATGGAGCCCTGTTTTCCTGGGGATGGTTGACCACCTGCCTGCCCGCAGGAAGCAGTGAATTAATTTCTTGCTTTGCTTTGCTTGCATGTGAAGTTCTTCTTTACCAATTAAACTGTCTTTACCTCAACCCATGAGTTTTCACTCTCTTACTCTTCAAATTCTCTCCCCCATCCCACTGGGGGTGGAATTAGTAAGTGGCTGTGTGGTAGCAGGAAACTCCTGAATCAACAGAGGATAAGCCATACCAGAAGAAGTGCAAGTGTAGCAGTATGGGACCTAAGCTGGCTTTGTTGCCCATGCAACATTTCCCCTCTCCTGTCCTAAGTGACAACCATAAGCAGCAGACAACAGGAAAATAATGTTCACGGTCTACAGCAGGCTACATAGAGCAAGATACTGCTGTATTTACATGCAAGTGATAGGTAACAGAGTATCTATCTCCATAACCATCTTTTGTCTTGACACTCTCCAGCCCATCTCCTTTAGCTTTCGGTTGGAAAAAGAGCAAGAAGAAATCCGCAATTAACAAGATTTTCTAAGTATGGTGTTCTATGTGTATTTATCTTCTCCACAAGAAAGAAGAAGGTCGAAGGTATTTTCCACAAGAAAGAGTAAAGGTGAGGGAAGAACCTCTCAAAAAGTGTTGTTACAGATTGATAATTCACCATGCACGTTCTCACCCACAATGGCTATTTGTCTATGTTTTCAAATAAATTGTATGTAGATATATAAAAGATATTTCCAGACAACACAGTGCAACAAGATTTCATACTAAGACCATATTAAGCAAGAGAGAGACATACAGGAATTTGCTACATTAAGTAACTCAGATGCTATGACTTGTCACAAATTTTAACAGAATATAAATTCAAGACGTAAAGCAAAGATTTTTTTTGTTTGTTGCTTTTTTCTGTGCCAGGCCTGAAGGCCCACAGGACCTATGGTTGTGGAGGCACTGGGCTCAGCAATGCCAAGAAATATCTTCACTGATACTGTTCTTGCACTCTTTCATGGGAAGGGTAAAAACACAAGTTACTCACTATTGCCACAAAATCTACTCCTGCAGAGCTGTGAACCCATAATGCAGCCCCCAAGGTATATGAACAAGAATCAAATCCCAGTACAAGTCCTGGATGACACTGAAGCTCCTTTGTGTGAAAGTCTTTCCTAGTCACCTTCTTCCTTCTTAGCAGTAGCTCCTATCTTCCTACTTTAATCAGCCTTAGCATCTTTCCCTATAACCTAAGGACTACAGATCAGCTCTCCAAAGTGCCCAATCCTCTCAGCCACCAGCCTCATTCCTACGTGTGCCTAAACCCTCTGGAGTTTCTGAGCCTTTTTTTTTCCCATTGCCTTTCTAGATCTCAGATTTGCAAAGCTATCAACATAGCTTCTAACCAGATTGTTTCCAGACTTCCTCCCTTCCATCACAAATCATACTGATTATACACCTTCTCATAGCCCATTTTTCCTACCAGCAATCCTTTCTCAACATCTTTTGCAACCATATTTCCTTTACCCTCAGCTTTTCCACATTTCTTGAAAGATGCTCCCTGCTTCCTGACTCTCCCTTTTCTTTTCTGCACTTTTTGGTACTTATAATTTCTTTCTTTTCTTTTCACAAATGGTTCAATATGCCCTTTTCTCCCCTCTCTCAGAGGCTGTGTGTGTTTCTGTTCTCCAATCATCCTACACTCTGATCTTTCTTTCTTACATTTGATTTTGAAGCTTCATTCCACAAAAACTAAACATAAGGCAGAAAAGAAAGCACTACTAAAGCCCTGATCAGAGCTCCATCCATCCTCCAGCAAAGTTTAGCTCTAGAGGCCTTTAAGGAGAGCAAACAGACCCTATTCAGGTAACACACCTGGAAGAGGAAATGACTGCACTCAGCTGTCTTGGCTCTCACATCACTGTCAGACAGATACTGCTGTGCTCCAGGAAGCCAGGCATTACTCTCAGTGTAGATTATAAACACCAAATACGCAGAAAAGCCTTAACACAGGGCAAAACTACTTACTTAATATTAGTAAAGCTCTGGAAAATAAATTCCCAGAAGACTAATGCTCTTCCAGGTGCGTGGCCTTCAGCATAAGCCCCTCAGGTACCCAGCTGAGGCAGTCAATAACTGCTTTGAAAGATGTTCCTGCCCAGGGTGAATTATTGCTTAATTAGATGGAGCCAGGATGTTCTATCACATGAGCAATGCTTTATGAATAAAATCAAGTGTATCCTGCTTTCTAAGCATTCATCTCACTGCAGCACAAAACCTGGGAAGTGACAGTTTGCTACCAGGAGGAAATCTACCCAAAAGAGATGTTTCTCTTATGTTTCAAAAAAAGAGTGGAGCTATAAACAGTTCAAACAACTCAATAGTCTGCAGTGCTGTCAGTCACAAATGCTTATGTGGTGCAGAAGTAGAGAAAAGCTCCAGTCAATATCAGGGCCCTACTGTGATGAGCTGTATCAATGTGGGAAAAGAACCTGGTCAGAGTTTCCCCACAAAAGCAGCTCCATGGGCATTCCTCTCCTATGCTCAATCTAACACCCCAGTAAGGACAACTTTACACTAATCCACTTCCAAATCAGCTCAAAGCAATTTCAGAAAGATCCTCTGTTTGGATTAAGAATGGCCACATGAGGAGCTG
Organism: Sterrhoptilus dennistouni; assembly: GCA_013397095.1. Taxonomy (NCBI): domain Eukaryota; kingdom Metazoa; phylum Chordata; class Aves; order Passeriformes; family Zosteropidae; genus Sterrhoptilus; species Sterrhoptilus dennistouni. The sequence goes on from VWZU01015099.1 coordinate 2,010,525, forward strand.
GCATGCTTCAAAGTCACATTCTAGATAGTTTTGAAACAGCTTTCACGTACAAATGTATACTTTAAAATCAAATCTCTGCCTTGAAGGATTTATTATCCAAAAATCCAATCTTGCAAACACTTAAACACCTTCTCAGCTTGTGATACATAATTAAATCCTTCCTGTGTGTTTTAAGAAGCTTGCATAAAGTTTCATGATCTGAAGTGCTAGGAACAGTTTTTAATTTCTGAGTTAATTGGAGGTGATCTCCCTCATGTCAAACTCCTAACAACAGGTCAATAAATTCAGTAGGAGGTCTTTTCAAGCAACATTTAAATTTCCAGTTCATAAGAGAAGACTCTAAAATCAGAATATACTTGAGTGAATATTGCACTTCTCAAGAGGATAAAATCACTTATACTTCCCACGTTTCAAATGCTTTGCTAGATCAAATACTATAAAGACACATGTTAACACTTTAATTATTTGGTTAGTCCAATAATTACTGAGAGTTTTCTATACAAAATTGGCACAACATTAATTCCCTGGTTAATTTAACTCTTAAAAAGGTAGTTCAAAGGATGAACAGAAGGATGAAGGAAGATTGTAACTAATACTACTGCTAAAAGGTTTAGTAACTTGTGCAACACAGGAAAAGTCGTACAAACAATACCTAGAGAAACATTTTGTGATATAGAGACAGACAGACAGACAGATAGATAGATACAGCTAGAAGTCCAGGGAAACAGTGATAGTAGTCCAAATAAATCCAAAGACCAATTAAATAAATAGAATAATAGGATAGCTTAGATTGAAAGGGACCTTAAAGGTTATCTACTTCAAACTCCCCTACTCCTTTCACTGGACCAGGTTGGTCAGAGCTCCACCCAACTTGGCCTTGAACACTTCCAGGGATGGGACATCCACAACTTACTCAGCTAATTTGTTCCAGTGCTTCACCAACCTCACAGTAAAGAATTTCTTCCTAATATCTAACCTAACCCCCACTCTGCTTCAGTTTGAAGCTATTCTCCCTTGTCCTGTCACCTCATACTTTCATAATAGTCTCTCTACATCTCTCTTGTAGGCTCCCTTCAGGCACTGGAAAATTGCAATTAGGCCACCCCAAAGTTGCCTCGCTTCCAGGCTGAACAAACCAAATTCTCTTAGCCTTTTCTTGCAGGACAGGTGCTCCATCCTTCTTATCATCTTGGTGTCCCTCCTCTGGACTCATTCCAACAGGTCTGTGTCCTTCCTGTGCTGAGGTTCCCAGAGCTGGATGCAGTGTTCCAGGTGGGCTCTCACAGAGAAGAGTAGAGAAGAAGAATCCCCTTCCTTGCCCTTCTGACCACATGGCTTTGGATGCAGGCCGGGATAGGATTGGCTTTCTGGGCAGCAAGCCCACATTGTCAGCTCATGTCCAGCCTCTCATCCTGCAGCATATCCACGTCCTTCTCACTAGGGATATAGAATAGAGATGCTGATAGTGAAAAATTATTCCAGCCTCATTCAGTACAAGGTTGAGGGCATCAAGTGTCGCAAATGGGTGGCACCATCCACACAAGGAATAACCCACTAATTCCACTGAGCAGCTCTACTGGTGGGTCTCTGCCAAAGGTGCTGACTAGACAAAGCTGCTGTTCTCCAAAAGGAAGCCCTGAGCAAATGTAGTCAGATGCTCTCCAGTAATGAGCGGGAGATGGACTGTATAACATTGAAGGTGCAAACACTAAAGGCAAATGTGGATGATGTGTACTGGACTCTCTACCTTTCTGCAGGAACTGTCACTACTGATGTGTCGTGGAAAATCTTTGAAAACTGGTAATATACTGGAGGCCATGAACTTAGAGAATGAATGTGTCATTCATCTCTTATGTACCACTAAATATGTGACATTTATAGCTCCCACATGACACTAAAGTATAAATTCCTAAGTCCACCCTGGAGAAGAGCAGCTAGGTACAGCCAGCTGGCCCCAGTGCCTGTCTCCAGATCAAGCCACCAAGTCCCCGTGTTTTTATTCCAAACTTCAGTCCTCAATGACACAGACCACGTGATTGAAGACACTCAAGCCTTTGAAAAAGATGAGAGGAGATTAAGTTCCTACAGAGAAGAGGATGGGAGTCCTCTTTGCTACTCAGTGCAAACTTTGAAGCTGAGGCAGTAAAAGTGGGGAGTGACACTGGAGGGAGACTGTCCAGAACACAGACACATTTAGGCTCAGGTTGAGAAAGGATAAGTGTGGCTACCCACTTACTTAGACTAACTAGATTCCGCATGTGTGTGTGTGTGTTTGTCTGTAAAACTTCCTTCCATGTTTGCAGAAAACTCTACGGCTTTAAATTTTTCTTGGCCTTGTGTTTGGCTGGTTAAGTTTGTCTGAAGCTGTCTACAAGGTGGCTTGGGGAAAACCCTCTGAACTGAGCAGACAATAAAAATTTTAGTGTGGCAATGACAATTGTGGACCTGCAGGCATTTTTAGGAGACCCAGTGCTGAAGGTACTTCTTTCTACACTGTTAATGACCCTGATTTGCAGTTGCTACCATTACTGCCAAGCCTTGGAAAATGTGTTCCCTGTGGCAAACAGAAATCAGCACTTCTCTCGCAAAGAGCAGATGGATGAGCAGTATCCTGGGACTCTAGGCAAAGCCTGAGGCATCACATCTGGGAAATTTCCAGTTATTTTTCCTTTCCCTGCTTCCATAATTTAGGGACAGCTTAAAAGAAGCCAGGCAAATACTGATATAACCTAAGTAACCTTTCTGAAAGTCATATGGTTACACTGCTTTACTGGTAACACTATAAACCGACCTTTTTTTGTTAATCTAAGCAACTGCTGATGCTTCTTGTTTCCCTTCAGTGGTGATAAATGCCTTTGTTTCTCAGTATACTGATTCATATTGAACCCTCCAGAGTACTGCAGATAAATCAGCTGCGATTGCAAGAAAAGAGGGGCAAGAGCTGCAATTCTAGAGGCCACTGGATTTCATATGGTAGCCTCTGTCCTGGTTTACATTGTGTAATCTTTCAAAATTCATATATACAGTGGGAGACATCCTGGACGAGCTGGTTATGAAAATAATTGGGGTTTTTATCTCAGTCTACAGCTTCCCATCCTGGACAGAGAACCACCAGTCTCCAAGCGAACCTTATCTTAAACAAACTTTTGTTATTTATCAGGTGTCATTCCTCATCAGTTACCATCTAGGTTTCTTTGGGTTACAACAGCTCTGCCAGGCATGTGCATTCCCTGGGAACATTGTACCAGCAGCCCCACAGAAAGTTTGCATGAAAAATTCATTTGCATCAAATCTCTGCAGCATCTATTTTATCAAAGCAAGTACTTGTGTGCTCAACAAGCATAAGCCACAGATGGGAGGTTTTAGGCAATCAGCTGCAAGATTAGGAAGAAAACCAAATACATATCCTGCTTATGCATTTCTGAATGTTTAAAAAAAAAAAAAAAAAAAAAAAAAAAAAAAAGCATAGAAACAGTGAGAAACCGAGAAGCAGGTCACCAGTGTCAACTATTCTATCAACTTCAGTAACAGAACACAGATACTTTTCTGGGAGGAAAACACATTGCTATATAGTCTGCTTTGATTAACTCATCACATAAATCCTCTTTTACAGGAATTTTCAAGAGGTATCAGAAGCATTATTAGAAATGTCAAGGCTAGAACTGTCAGGAACTACAGTGTGGAGGAGCCTCAACTGAACAAGGCAGAGTGGAACAAGTTGAAAATCCACTGAATTAAAAGTTTTTGATTAATTTAAATTTTTAATGGGAAATCAAAACTCCAGTTTGTTCCTAATCCACCTCTTGTTAATCAGAAAAGCATCTTCCCTTTGGAACATTATTTTTATTTCATTTCCTGCTACGATTTCCACAAGCACCTTTGCCAATTGGATGTCTCAGGTCAGATGGATTTTCAAGAATGACAGGACTGCTGAAAAACTTGAAGCTTCTTATAGTCTTAATATTGCCTCAATAATTATATATCCCTCATAGATCCAGAAATAAACATGATTTTTCACAGAGGTTATAGCATACAAAGAAGATCCAAATTTATTTGCAGTCCTGAGAGGGTATCCCAAAGACTGAAGAATAACACCGTTATGGAGTTCCTAAGAAACCTATATAAACTAGAAACACCAGGAACAGCCATCAGACACACGCAAGGAAAATGAGTTTTATGTATTGTTGTTACCAATAGACAAAAATAAAAATGAATAAAATTAGAAATAAAGTTTTGATAAGATGCTCTCTGTTTTTATTTCAAATTTCTTCCATTTCCTAAACATAGTTTTTGTGATGCTAATCTATATTTTAGCAGCTACACATCATTTTCATTAAATAATTTCCCATCTTAAAAAATATTTACTTCATTGCAAAATAAACACATCATAAAGCTGGAAAGGTCTCCATTTTTTGTTTATATATGAAAATCTAACTATTTCATGTGGCTGTTTTATTACAATACCCCATGGAAGCCATACACTGGTTGCTGAAATCTCCCATTCTCCCCTGCACATTGTGCTCCCTAGCTGCATTTTCTCTTCCATCATTAAAGATCTTCTCTCACAAGGGATGAGACTGTCACAGTCCCATTATAAAGAAAGGAAAATATGAGCCAACAGGGAAATATTTTTGAATTCCAAAATATAACTGATTTGAATTAAATGTTCCATATTCAAGTGTTTTGACAAAACCTTTTTTTTTCAAGACAACATAAACAAATTAAAGCCTCCATGGAACTATATACTACAATTTTGTCAATAACGTATCTGGCAATGTATCAACAGTGTAAAGTTGATCTATAAACAAGGCAAAGTTTTGTCTACAAGTATTCAAAGGCAGGTTGCCAAGAGGATGGAGCCAGGCTCTTCTTGGTGGTGCCAAGCAATAGGACAAGAGGCCAGACACTGATGCCCAGGAAGCTCCCCCTGAACACAAAAACTTATTGGTTTCATAGCTGTGCACTGAAACAAGTTGCCCAGAAAGGTTGTGCAGTCTCCCCCACTGGAGATATTCCAGAACCATCTGGATACAATCCTGTGCCATGTGCTCTGGGATGGCCCTGCTCGAGCAGGGAACTTGGGCCAGATGACCCCACTGTGATCCTTTCCAACCTGACCCATTCTGTGGTTGGTAAACTATGAAACACCACAGTGTTTACCCATATAAATGTCATAAGTAAGTGTAGGAAAGCTAGATATCCCCAAATTCAATCATAATAAACCCAGATATTTCTGCAATATCAATAATACTACTGAAATTCTTACTGTTATAACCTAAGTCATAGTAGGTCATATGTAATTTATTCAGGCAGAATTTGTTCTTCCCATAGGAGCATTTGCGAGAGGGGCTGATGGAAAGAGACAAATATCCCATGCCTCATTCTGTTTTCTCCTACTAAACCAAATATATTTACCTAAGGTAGGTAAATATCAGCATAGTAAAACCAGAGAGCCACTGCAGCAAGGGAATGCTAAACTCTTTGCCTTCCCCAGAAAGACAGCAAACAGGATCTGTGAGAAACAGCAAATGAATGACTCAGACTCCTCAGCATAAAGCAAACATGCCCTCTAAGTGTGTCCCACAAGTCTTTTGGGCACTAAAAGCTTTCTTCACCGCAGCATTCCAAGTGAGAAAAGGTGTGATACTGCAAAGAGGGCAAAGAATGGTAAATTTTGAAGGAATAATGTCATAATAACCTTACTAAGATTCCTTGTCTGTTAGTGCTACAACCATGTGTTTTTTAAAAGGACGCATTTTTTATTCTCTTGTGGTTTTTAACATCTACACTGCTTGTTTCTCTCTTCCCACACAGTTTGGCAGGTAGTTTCTTTTCCTTATTTTGTTTCTCTTTCATCTGTCGGTTTTCAGGAACGAGAACTGTGTTTGCGTTTTGAATTTACAGCACAGTAAGAACATATTGAATTTAAAGCCATAATCTAACATAAAGACATTAAATCACCACAAATAATAAAAGGCTGATATAAATTGTCCTAGACTGCATAGCTGTAAATGCAAGAAACATGACTCAAGATTAAGTTGTAGTGGCATTTTGGCTGTCTCAATATAGACTAAAGAGAGATGGAACACCTGCTCTGATCTTCACAAATTGAATTTCAGCTCCTCCTCAGATTTTGAGTTCTCATTTGCATTAGGAAAGGACACAATTGTTAATGTAAATTGGACATTTATTCACATAGCAGAAAAGAAAATGTGCAATGTGCCTGCACACAAGTAATGCAAGCAACTATGCTACCAACAAGAAAACACAAAAGACACCCTAATTACAAGAAACAACTACAATGTAATTTGTGCATCAATGTTATGCTTCCAATGCTTCAGCAGCATGCAGTCAATGACATTACTTTAACACATTTTCAGAAACTACTAATAATCCAGTAAAGGGGAAATATTAATTTTTCTGGTACAAAACAGGAGTGTGATGACAGTCATACCTCTCATACTGAGACAGTGGGAGAAGCAGGGATTGTTTGACACTGTTTTTCTGAAAATAGTTCTGAGAGCCCTTGCACTCCAGCAGACCTGAGCTGACATCTTTTCACCATCACAGATAACTCACTATGCCCTGGCTACAGCAAATCCTTGTCCAACATCTGTACATGTATGTGCTTGCAAACAGGTAGATAAGCCTATGTGAAACATACTAAAATTCCTGCAGAGCAATTCATCCTTTTGCTTCAGTTATTCATCCAAAAATAACAAATACATACAGACTTCAAACACATCATGCCGGTTAGAATTGGCAGGGAGGCTCTGATAAGTGAGTGAAACAGTGAACAAAATCTTTTCCAGAACAAAAGTTACTTTAAGATAACTTCAGAAGTCCTTTTCATATCATCTTGAGATGAGACACATTTCTTTATTCTCAATTTATTTCTCTGTGGTGGGTCCATTCTGAAGCACAAGCAAAATAGCAGCCCCACCGAGAGAAAAGGAAAAAGAAAGGGAAAGTAAGTGTCTCATTCAAGGAACAGAGATACTTTAACAATGACCAGAGTATCTGTGAATGAATGTTGAAGGCACATTTTTGATCCAAGTTATTTAATCTTATTTAAGGAAGATAGATACAGCTATCAGAGTTATCATATATAATAACTGCCATTTTCATGAAAATAAAGAGTGTTCATTAATTCATTTGACTCTGTCAATCCTTCTTTACTCATAGTTAAAAATGAGTAAGAACATGGTTTAACAATGAAGAGAAGCCTCTTCCCACTGCCACTAGACTATTCTTCTTGAGCACCCCGACAGGTCTACATACACTTCTGTCTTTACACTTCAGCAATAACACAGCTGTTCCCCAAATGTGTTCGACAACTGCTCTCTAATGCCATCAGTTTCATAGTGTAAATGGATCTTAAAATATCTGGAACATTTTGTCCTTTACCATTCTATCTTCCTGCCTGGCTGCCAGATTGTTCTCTTTTCCTTTTTTTTGATGGATTAAGTAGAACCACAGCAATTTGTTGATTTGAAAACTAAGCAATCCCTTTAAACTGTCTCTGTGCTCATCCACTGCTATCACTGACTCTACCTGAATTCATTTGGGAGCCTGCACTACCAAAGCTTTATTCTTGAGGGATGTGCATAGGCAAGCAGTGTTGATGAAGCCAATGAAATAGACTGATTTCATATCTAGAGACAACTTTGCTGATTTATGTTTGGTTCAGCTGCTGACACTGGCCCTCTTCACTTTTCTTCTTGACTGTTTTCTAGGGGCATAGATTGATTCTGCGAACATTTTATTTGTAAGCAAATGTCCTCTCACAAGTGCCCCTCTTGGTAGACTGTGCAGGAATGCCAGCAATTGCTCTAGCTTTGCACGGTTCCAAGCTTTGTCAGCAGCAGTGGGACTCTACTCAAGCACCAGTGTGACTTTTCTTGAAACCAGCAAAGAAAATGAGCCCTATTCCATTGCCAGAAACCAGGACAAAATTATTTAACAAGAGATTTGACACTAGAAAAGCGTTCTTCTCTGTGACTTACAAGCTCCCTTCTGCACCATTGAGAGGTGTGTGGGACAATAGGCCAGCTGTTAAGATTTTTCTATGACAGTTCTTCACTCAGGAGGCATAACTACAGTCTTGTTGGACTCTCTCACACAAAAAGATGAAGAAAACCCAGGTTTGTTACCCCACAACCTCAAAATGAAGCAAATGTTGCACTGGGTACAGAAGGGAACATCAGCAAGGTCAGATCACTCTGCCTCTTCCCCTCGTTCACCAATAGATGGTGGCAAAGGCCCCCTCCAAAGCTGCCACTGGACTTGCACAGTTATTTTTTCAATTCCTCTCATAACAGAAAATGAGGAAGGCTGATGCAGACATCTCCTTTGCAACAATCACATACAAACAAGTCAGCAATTTTGTCTAACATACCTGTACATAATTTCTCTGCTAATGCCAGCTTTTTTATCTTCAGATAAGAACATATGTTTCTTCCTTTGTAAAATAACAGTAGTGTTTCTCTTTAATTTCACACAACAGAGCATAGAGAGGAACATTAAAGCAAGCTCTTCTAAAATGGGTTAAGAAATGGTGCTTTCTCTTAGGACCTCAACACATATTTGCCTGAAATGGAGGATGGACTACAGAAGAAAGAAAATTATTTCAAACTCTCATTGCAGAATGCAGCATTTTGAAGAGCAGGCTGCTCTTTTCCGAACTGCCAACAGTCAAGGCAACTTCATGTAATTTCAAGAGGCTCCAAAGAGCTGCCTGTCACCCTTGGCCACCCGTGTCAGGCTCAGCAGAGTTCTGATGGCTCAGGGGAGCCAAGTATCAGACCCTTGCAAAGCAGTATTTGGTGGTAAAAGTAGCAAACACTATTTTATTTTGTTTGCAAGGCTTTTTAAGTACCATGCTTGTGCTTCAGGGAGTTGTGCCTACCTCCACCTGACCCAGAAAGAGAGCAATACAGGTAGAGCAAAGGGTGGCTGCACAGCCACTAGCACACGTGGTACACAAAGCAGGAGCTCTGGATGTTTGCCAAGTACCTGTCATACTACCTGAAGTAAACCAGATGTGCTGGACAAATATATAACACGCAATAATATCCTGCCTATCCTAACATGACATTGTTTGCACTTTATGATGATATTCACCACCTCATCTCATGATCCTGTATGAGGTTGCCAGCAAATGACCATCACATTCCACATCAGTTTTTGAGAGATGGCCAAGGCTTTTTAATCTTTAATTTGAGAACAAAGACCTTCGAGTTCCTTGGGTTCAAATTGGTTAAAGAAAAAGAAAGTGATTTTAGTCTATTTGTTGTCAGGTTCACCTCTGAACACACTGTGCTAGTTTCTTCTCTCACGTACCTTTGTAGAGCACTTCACAAAGGTTTTTCTGTATTTATATAATTCACATAGATGCTTTTTAGTTCCTTGCTTATTTGCAGTAACTCATCTCCAAGCTGGGGATCTCTGATCAGCTTATTTGCTTAAGTACCAGTCTGTCAGTATAAATAACCCCTTGTGCATCAAGTTTTCCATCTTGAAAATAATAGCAAAAAAGATATTCACATATTATTTTCCTCCTTGCAAGCACAGTGAAACTTTCCCCAATATTTTGCCCAGTCAATGACCTTTTGATTTTCATACAGATGCTCTAAACTAGTTTTTCTAAATTATAAAACTTTTCCTCCTGAGTTTGAAATGCAGGTATACAGGGAATCCAAAAAGACATTCCTAGTGACCCATGAGGCTCTACTTCTTACCAAGAGACAGAAAAAACATCTCTGAGTCTTCCGTGTTGGATTAGGTAAGCTCCAGACATCCCTTACAATCTAAATTATTCTACAAATCTATGACTCTATAATTCATTCACCTATTAGTTTGCATACCTGGATTATTTATGAGAGAAGGATTATATTCCTAAGAAGGAGATAAATTTAAAATTGAGAAAGTGGATAAATAGTTCAATTTCTGTTCTTATCAGTTCTGAGCTGATATAAACATAAAAACTTATAAAATACTCAGGTTTCCAAAAGGAGTACAGTGCAGGTACTAATATTTTGCTAAAAGACCATCACAGCTAACACACAAATCTCCTAACACTAAAAGCCTAGACGGTTCCTTTTTTTACTTTGGTGAGCTATTCCAGTCTTACTGAATCTTCAGTGTGAATTTTTCATTGTCTATACAAAGGTAAGGTGGCATCTGTACTAACTTAAAAAGTGGATGCTTAGCTGTAGGATACATACCAGTGGCTTCATTCATGCCCTCCAGAACCAGCTTATGGTCTTTGATATCATCATGCCTTTATCTGAGACAAGAGGATGCCAAGAAATTGAACTAGGATTTTTCTATTGCTATTGCTATTACTGCTAGGGCTAGTAGCAGTAGTAGCACAACAGGTTGGAGAGAACTCAGTTATGTTCCCAGCCACCATCTTATTTATTCTTCATTGGCTATTACAGATTTTTGTAGAGGTTTCTGATGATAAAATACACTGCTTAGGGTTTCAATACAGATCAAAGTGGGCAACAGTGGCAAAGAAAACTAACAATGGCCCTACCACTAAGGAAATAAATGAAGTAATGGTTCAAAAAGTTGAGAAAAAAAACATAGGTTAGAGAACACTGCACTGGACTGAACACTGGACACTTTTTGCCACTGTACGTAAAAGAAATTCCTTGGGAAGTGTGGATTAGGGCAGTTTTGGGGATAAATAACACAACAGCCTGAGGGCAAGAAGGAAAAACACACCTTCAGAAGTCTGATGGTTTCCAAAGCCACCAACCATGCACCAGTAAGGTGATGTGCAACAAAGACATTTTACACATGGTTTTCCCACCCAGCAGTGTTCTCTGTGTCCAGACTACTGCTTTGATCTAACAAACTTCTTCAACATCTGCCAGCTGGTTTGGGAGTAGTGGTGGGAGCACCATGGCTTCAGTTCATGCAAGTAGGAAAAGGGAAATGCTTGTTTATTTTTTGAAGTCAGGGCACACAATGGAGGGAGCAGCATTCAGCCTGAAGAGATATACCGGTAACTACAATATACTGAGAATAATTATTTGTAAAAGCTCAGCATTTGAACCAATGCCTATTTAAGTCAATGGGCGTTTTTCATTGACTTGGGGTGATAGATAAAATGGGCCATTAGTGCACTTTTTAAAAGCTCTGCTGAACAAATACATCACTAGGTGGTTCAGGATGTTTTTATAATGCTTTGCCTTCTCTCTCAAATACTGCATTTATCTCTAGTCTTGTCCTTTACTGCAGCTTGTATTGTAACACTTTCACCTGCATCACAGAAGGAAAGAATTCTCAGGCTCTCTTGCTCTTAGTCGTAACAGAGAATCTGCTCCATTAGTGTCCTCATACCACTGCAGCTCTGAACAAAGAAACTTTATCAGAGCATACAAAGGTAGTTTAGAGCACATCCTTAGACTGTATACTTTACAAGCTTTAAAATATTCCACTTCTTTTTCTTTAAAATTCTGATTAAACTGTTTTGTTACAGAATTTCAGTTACTCTCACTTTGAAGCACAGCAGGGTGAAACAAATAGGGAATAATTATGGATTCATCAAACAAAAAGTATTTGGAATTTTTCTACTCATGATGGACATTTCCCAGAGGAGGAAGAAGAAAAAAAGAAACAACTTTAAGAGAGTCATCTGCATTATGCCAAATTGCCATTCCATTCAGCCTTCTAAAAAGGTCTTGTTATCTGATGGTATTATAATTTAATAGCTACAATTAGGTAAAAGTAGATACCATGGAGAAAACACAGAGTACACAGCAGTAATAAAATATAGCAGCAATAAAATACAGCAGCAGGTTGTCATTTGCTGCCCACATACTGTAAATATGTGGGTAACTCCATACATGTTAAGCACCCTGAATTCAATTCACAGAGAAACAGAGCCAAAAAAAGCCACTGTCTGTAGCTATCTGAACCAGGAATGCCTCCCACCTGCAATGGCGCTGACTTGTTGGCTTTTCAATTTTTAAATTTTCTTGTTTATTTGAGATGCAACACCATTGTCTATAGGAGGGAGCAGGGCATGAACAGACAGGTCAGTGAGAAATGCAGTTTACCCACCTGTCACTGCTGGGCTAGACTAACAAATACAGATTGCTGAAACCTGTTGATTTACTTACCATTGCACCACTGGAATAGAAATGCTCCAAACTAAGCAGTCCTTTGGCAGCATCATTTTCCCCACAACAGCTGGAATTCCTGCTAAGAAAACATTATTATTTCTTGTTAAGACATAGAAGTGGTAGGTCAGCATTTCCAGAAGCATCTTGGTTAAAAGCCTGCATGCTAGTGAATACCATTTTTACTTGAAATACAATATGCAGCATTTAAAAGGAAAACCTTTGAACTGAAGAATAATTTCATTTTCAGAAACATTGACAATGTTACTGAAAACAAAATGTTGGAAATGAGAAATTTTCAGATAACACTGCTTTTCAGCTCCCTTGTGCTTCATGAGGCAACAGTGAGTCACAGCACAAAGACCTTAGTGACAAGAAGCTCTTGCTGACACAGCGGTATCATGAATCAAAAATATGCAGCACCACATAATTAGAAAATTAATAGCTGCTGGTACTGTCATGGTGTCTCTATTCAGTGCTAACTGTCTCTGCCCCTGTAAGCCTGGGGTAGTAGTGGCAGATCAGCAAATAGCTGGAGGAACTGGGGTGGCTCTGCCTCCCAGTTAACTGAGTGGTCTCTTTTCCTCACCCAGGATGAACACCAGTGCTGCCACCCTTGTGAGCCTTGGAGGACCTAAAGGTCTGGGGAAGAGAAGAAAGGAGAGGAGAGGACAGGAGGGAGAGATCTAACACTTTTGGACCCTGTACTACAGGCTTCTGGCAGCCTGTGAATCTGTCTTTTGACAAGTCTCAGCCCACCAGTTTTTCTCCCCAAGCCAACTAATTCCTAGACTGAAATCAACTGCATTGCAAGAATTTGTGGCAGCATATTCCTTCTATTATCAGTATTATTATAGATTCACTAGATAGGTACTGCCCCTCCCTAAGCACCTACTTCTTATACCAGTAGCAAATAAACGAAAATGGAGAATGCAGGACTCCACTTCAGGAAGGGCATCAGCAGGTGGGACACATGCAATGCAAAACACCTTTTTTGTTATTAGTGAAAGAGAACACTAAATCATCTTGAATTAAATCATGAGGCTTTCTATTTGCCTGAATCACAGCTTTTTGCTGATACCCTCTCTACTTACCGTGTCAGAGCTTCTGATTTTCCATCTGGGAATTTAACAAACAACATAATTTGCTTCATAAATCTTTGTTAAGATTTTTTGAATGCTGACTATTTCCCCACACACAGGCACATAAATGCACTCCCATTTCCACAGTAGAGCACTGCATCTCACAGCAGGAGAATGAAGGGGGAGAAAACCAGCTGTAGCACAGTCCTGAGAAAATGAATGTTACTAAGGCTGATATATATTCGGCTTTCTCGTGAATTTTGTGGTTTCTCAGAATGAAGCCAGCTCTACCTACCCTGTCAAAGAGCAAAAAAAAATTTTTTTTACAGGAAATTAAATATTTGAACTGTTCTGAGACCTCCCACTTTCAAAAATCCTTTGCTTGAGGTAGAAAGATGGGTGAAAGAGGGAGGGCTTGGCAACAGACAGTAATAAGAGGAAATCAAGGTATTACCCATCCTCACTTAAAAACTGTCACAAGCTATTCCAGAACTGCATGCATTTGCTCCCTGTCTCAATTCCTCTCTCCAGCTCCCATGTCATCATTACTGAAATCAATCACAACACACTGTCTTACACAAATGTTAAAAATCTGACCTTCATATTTTTCCCCACCAAGGACAAGCAGCTCTTGAGGCAAAACTGTCAGCGTACCCTTATAACAGTACATAAACAAACTAAGGATTACAAGCTCCTAATGAGGTCTTTGAGGCTTTGCAGACAAGGCTTTTCAAATTGCTGTTCTCTGAACAAAGGAACCTTGCTAATCATTGGATTTGTGCTTTCCAATTTTGAGAAGTTTGCAGGGTTGTTCAAATGCTATTATCTGCTTTTAGATTTCTTTCTTAAAGAGCTTAACAGAACTATCTGTCCCTTTTCCTGGCCCTGCTTCAGGAAAGTGTTTGGTCACATAGTAAGTCAGCTCTTATTCATAAATTCATAGGCATGAGTCTGAAAATATTGCATATAAATCCCAATGGAATTTCAGTACACATTGCCTGAAAAGTAAATTTCCACGACCAAAACTTTGCAAATGGATTCAGCAACTAAAAAATAATTTCCTAGAATATGGAGAATTCTGCCTGCTGGACAAGCATCTAAGAAGATGTTATTTTGGCTGTTTTGTTCTTTCCCTGTGTTAAGTTTCCTTTCCTAAGTTCAGATATGCTGAGGTAGCAGGTCCTTATAATGCTGTCTAGAGAGTTGCAGAAATCTCTCACTCTTGCTGTGCTTTGACCTCATCTGATTTCATTTACATATTCTGCAGATTTTCAGCTTGGCCTGTCAAATTTGCTTGATATATGTCTAACTCTCTCCCTGGGTTCTCTTCCAAGGGTTTTATCACTCTTGTTTACTTCAGTGCACCTACTTCTCAACAACAGTTTAGTTCTTATGCAGAAAAAGCCAGTTCTTTCCTTGCCCCTTCTCTTCAGCCCAGCTGTCCTTCATAGATGTGGCTGCTCCCAATTGCATGGGACTTTGCCTTTGAGTAGACAAGGCTTTTTAACACCAACAAACACCATGAAGTGTGAATCAAACCCAAAGAGTGTTTGACTGAGAATTTAGAAAGCTAAAATGCTGAAATGCGTAGTTTATAATTAAAGTACTGAGAAAACCTTTACTGAAGAATCACTACAGCAACACTATAATTATGCTGTCCTTCACATCCTGCCATTAGCATTTCTATAAGTGACATAATAATAATGTGGGGTTTTTTCTCTTTAGGAACTGTCAGCTCTCTTTACAGGATTCAAGTAAGTTTATAAAGAATATAAAGCTCTTAAATGGAAAATGGAAATGATGATTTTTGTGTAAAAGACGTGACAGTCATATTAGTAAGCTCATGAAAATCATGCCCGTATATGTTTCAAGTCAGTAGAGTAGAATTCCCTTTTTCTTTTCCATTTTTTCTTTATCTATTTAGACTCAAGAAAATAAAAAAGAAAAATAAATTAATAAATTTTTAAAAACCCACCACAATACCTAAGAATCGTTTTTTTCAGCTTTCCTGTTAACTGTTCAAACTTTATATTATTGTAGGAACACAGACTGCCTGCACTTCCAGGAACATAGAGAAAGCCCATTTCAATTAATTAGAATAATTGCATTATCAAGCTTGGAAAAGTCAATCTCAGATCATCTAGTCCGAGCACGAGGAAGGGAGATCCTGATCCCAGATACCAAAACGACTCTATGCAGGTAACAACCAAGCTGACAATAATAGAAACATTTTGGGGGATGTCCCAAGGACATCCTTCAGGCTGCAGCTGCCAGCAGACCATGTTTCTTCTTCCTCCTAGCAAGGAAAACACTGCAGCACCAGCTGCAGCTGATGAGTGCCTAGGAGCCTAATTGGACACGTATCCTCTGACCACTACATTCCTCAGGAGATGTCATTTGATTGGCATTCCTGCACACTCAGGAGAGGTAAAAGAAAGTATATGGCCCTGTGTTACTACTTTGGGGACTGTAGTGACCCTGCTGATTCTGAAGGAGAGCTGATATACATTCAAAGCACAAGCTCTCAGGAGTTGTGGCTGACATGAGGCCTTGGCAGCCAGTTCTGTTCTGTTGATTCCCAGTCAATTCTAAGTGTTGATACAAGAAAAACGTGTTTATGAAAAGTGCATTTTCTGTCGAGCAAGCAGCACAAGTATAATGGAGTTGAAATGAGATATTTGAATGTTTTAAATCTTTCGTGGAGTGTGGAAGAGAAATAAATGCTAAAACAGATCTAAATGCATTCTTCAGTAGATTTTAATAACTGACTGCTTGAGAATAAATTATATTCAAAAATAAACTATGTCGTCTTGACTAAATTGCATGAAATTATATGGTTAGGATATTTCAAGATCATCAGATGTTACATTGAAGGCAAATATATCTCATTATAACAGTTCTGGGGGAAGGCAAGTGTTTCATGTCTGATACAGACAGATAGCATTTACCTGTTATATATGTACATATAAGATATTGACTTACTAAGGGTAAGCAAGACTGAGTAAAGTAAAATTACTGGGAAAATATGAATTAGATGTGAACCAAATCACCATTTACCAAGTTAGTGTAGCACAAAGCTCATATCATAAACTTTATGAAAGTCAGTGTATACTTGTTTGAGCCTAGTACTACCTAAATCTAGCTATATTTCTTTCATAAATCAGTTCTCACCAGACGAGAGTAGCAATAGAAATAACTCACAGCTGACAAAAAAAGCCAGGAAAAATGTTGCTGATAAAATCCTGAAGTTTTTCTCTGTTTAGAAGCCTGGTCCAGAACCTGTGAAATGAAAGTGGCCAGGGGCTCTCACTCTCTTCCAGCCAAAGGTCCTTCTTTCACAACAGAGATCACAGTGGTAAAAGATGGCTGTCTATGTAACACTCTTTCAGGCTGTATAGAGTGGAAGAAATAATTTGTCATTATACCACAATTAAATCAATTTTCAGCTCAAAAATCTCCATTTTGAGTATATAACAAACTTCCCTTTTACCATATATCTGACAAAGGCTTTAAACGCAAGCTGGTTGGCTTTTATGATAGGGGAACTAGACCAAACCAGCAGAACTCAGTTGTCCACCCAGTCATTCTGGCTAAGGGCTAGTCTACATGAGCTGGGATGGGAAAGAGTGAATATGTGAGTTGTTCTGGTGTTTTAGGTTCTAAATCACTGCAGCTTCACGACGGACTTCTCCCAAATGAACTAGCAAACTTCTGCCAATTGGAGAAACCCTTCCAAAAGGGCATAATGATGAGTTGAAGCAGGGGAAGGAAGAGTTTACATGATTGTATCTGTATATGCCAGATGTCATTTTTTAGACTTCATCAGTCTTCCCACTGCTGTGCTGCCCTTTGGTGTGCCACACCATGTTGAGTCTGTTGACTATCTACCTGCCCTTTAGAGTACCAGAGTCAAGCTGACCAGCTGCTAACTCACTCTTTTTAAAAGATGATATGCAATTTCATGCACTGGACTGGTGGTCACACATTCCTAAAAGCTGATTATCCTACTCAACATCACAGCAATCATGTACTGTGTGACTGCCTAGCACGACACAGAGACCCCAGATTTCTCAGACACCTGAGAGAATAAATAATTTGCCTTTAAAAGCTGTCACTGCAGCACAAAATGCTGTGAAGTACATGTAAATTAAGGTAGGACACGGTATTTGCCTAGGACACATCTTAGGTAATGTCAAGAAAAAGTGTTACTTTTAAAACAGCACAGGAGAGAAGGAGGTCTTCTGATAATTGTACAGGTCCTCTTCTTACCCTGCATTGTGCATGATGGAAAACAGCATCAGAATTCTGATGAGATAGATATGAAAGTCAGAATATGAAGGAGCCAAAAAATAACACAGAGAGAGGGAGAGAGTCCCAAACTCTCTTTTGTAGAGGATTGTGGAGGATTGTGCAGTAGATGCTGCATTAAAGTGCTTGAATGGTTGATCTAAACAAAGACAGACCCTCTGTGCCTGACAGAGGCTGAGTTTCAGGCAGGTGTTAGCGAAAACCCTTTCTGAACCTATTTGGCTCCATCCTCATATTCTCACATGTATGCTGGAAAATTCGTATCAGCAGCAATTATTTTCCTTCTATTTTCAGATCCCACAGCCCTCAGCAGCATTAGCACTTACCCCTCAGCTGTCTTCTTTCATTTGGCTGGCATCCAGGGCATACTCCCGCACTCCAAGTGCCCTGTGTAAGGCTTCACATGACAAAGCAACAGAGGATAAGTTGGAAACCTCAGGATCAGTTGTGGATTAATGAGCCTTTGGCAGACCTTTGTACCTTCTGTTTCAAGTGCAAGGCAAAATCCTTTGATCTTCCCTTGTCTGCATATTTGCGTAGGAGCATGTAAACTGAAAAAGAAAACAAATAAATAAAATCCCTTAGGTCCATCAAAATAAGAAACCTAATTGGACAAGATTTGTCTCCGAGAAGAATCTGACAATAAGTATGTAAGAGGCGTGTAAGATATATGGCTTAATGCACTAATGGAAGGCTGTCATGTGCCACAGGGATGGGCACAGTCTAACAGCTTGAGAAAATGGAATTATTCTTAGTAGCAAAACTTTCAACATATACTACAGTCTGTATGTACACTATATATTTATAGATATATAAAAACGTGTTTGTTTCTTCCTTCTTCTTCATTAAAGGTATGATTTTTCAAAATTGCTTAAGTGACTTTCTTACTTGAATTTAATTGAATTGCATAATTACTGAAGCTGACAGCATGAGGCCAAATGATGTTCTTGAAATCATTGACTGCCCTGGGAATTTTGTGTGCTCAGAAGACCACAGATTTTTGCAGAAACTGAATCTGCAACATCTGCATAAATGTAGCAGCCTGGGCTGGCCTTTTGGAGCCAGCCATCAGAATGACACCTGCCCTGAGACTGTTGACAAAGCCTTCAACATACACAGCATCTGAAAATAAAAACTCTGTCCTTTACAGAAATGGTCCATTCTCCAGATATCTGTTCTGTGCTTTCCCCTAGCACTGCTCCATAGTTTGGAGAGAGTGTCATGAATAGGGCAGGTGTTCCTCTAAAAAATAGCAGCATTTCTGACTCCTCTGCCTTTCCTACAGGAGTGCCGTTTTCAAATTACAACCAAACACATTGGAGAAACACTGCCATGGTCTGTGACTGTGATAGTTCTAAGATCACTGAACATTCCCTTTTGACCATGCAGCCATGTGGCTTTAACAGGTATCAGTCCAGAAGGCAGGAAAAAAAGCAGATGCCTCGTAGACTTCCACCAGGATCATTTTTTCTGAGGTGGGAAAACTGGTTGGAAAATCATTCGCTTTTATTAGGAAAGGATATTAATGTGGTCATAATAACAGAATCCAACAGAAAGAAAGAAACAAGCAGATTGTGCCATGCTTGTGGAGATCTACTTGTTTGTGCATTCCCTAACCTGCCTTGGCCACAGTACCCACCTGAACATAGACAGTTTACATTGTAAATGTAGATCGACAGGATTCATTTCAATAGAAGAGGGTTAGGCAATGCTGGCAACCCTGAATGAGAGAGAGCATCCCACACCACAAAGAGTGGTGATAAGCAGTTGTGGCATGAGCTTCTAATGATATCTGCTTCCTACTGCAAGCTAACCTGTTTAAAACTGGTAAAACAGTACTAATTATTTCTTTGTATTTAATGCAATAGAGCACAAAACTGATGCCAGCCCTCCCATGAGCCAGCAAGTATTAGAATGAAGTGCAAACCCCTGGGTTACACTATATTCTTATAAGCCACAAAGATGGGGGGAAAGTGATTCCAGCTGCTGAAGCATCTGGTAATAGCATTTGTGGAGTATGAATGGGGAACCAAATCCCAGCCTGCTTTACTCATGTGAGTAGTTTTGTGCTGATCTGTTCTTAAAATAATCATCAATTCTCCCTCAGTGCTTCCCCCCATAAATTAGTTCCTATGATGTATAACAGCCACTAAAAGAAGAATTGAACAGGGGAAATTAACTTGCTTTTCAGTAGCAGAAATTTATCAAGGCCACACTTCTTACTGGGACAAAAACAATTCATTTAAGCCTTGTCAAGATTTCTAATTAAAAATCCTCTGCTTCCAACTGCAACTCACAAATACTGTGCTTAATTTGGAAGTTAATAATATTTCCATGCATTTCTGCTGCACTCTGCAATTGCAGCTATGACTCTAGTCTGATAACAAGAGCATTGTACCCCAGCCAGCAGTGAATAACTTTCCTCATTTCTGTGTAAAAATGAAGCTTACTTAGTAAAAGGGGGATGGGGAGGTTTGAAGCTGTATTTATTGTCTGGGTTTCAGCTCTATTGTAAGAGATATGAAAGATTTGTCTCTTTATGTGCAAGTTAATGCATCAGATATTGCAGGCATGAAAAGATTTGAATTTTTATTGGGACTCAATTTTACACAGGCCACCTGCTGGCTGGCAGGTCTTCTATCCTTAAGTGTTTGTGTGAACAGCTTGGACCACAGATCACAGCAATGGAAAACCAACTAGCCCACAAACAAAGCTCAACTATGCTTTTCATTAGTTGTGAGTTGGAAGAGGTCTCCTCCTTCTAAGACTTGAGTAGTGTAGGTCTTCACCATGTTCAAGGACCAATATTCTGTTCTAGCGGAATCTGAGTAAGATTATTCTGTTCTGTGATGAATGACTATGATTTCATAGGTAATTCAGGCCTATTGAACTTTGACTGGGTTTTCCATGCAAACTACAATATGGATGTGAAAGAAATAAAACTTTCAATCTTCACCAACATGTAACAGCTCATCTTAACTTCCTCTAATTCTAGAGGACTATTACATTGAAGAACTCAATATGTGGCAAATCTCCAATAAGTCATTATTCATTATACATCAGTAACATCATGTCTCTATACCATCTCGTCTTTGCCTACCAGTTGGATCCTTGCTTATAATCTGTGAGACAAGAACATTTGCTGACCATACAGTGAGAGCCACAAGCATTTATTTTTCTGTACATTAGCTGATTACCTCTGTAGCCAGAGTATATTGCCAGAGTTCTTAGGGGATATGGCTTTAAAATAGACAGTTTTAAGGAGAGATAAGAGAGGAAAACAGGAGGCATTTTCTGATATCTGTAGGAAAGGGTTTTCTAATTATCAGAATCAAAAACAACAGGAGCCATGAGTTTAAAAAAAATCATACTAGATGTAGGGTAGGATGGGATTCCTGCGTGACCACAAGACCATCATTAAGTTTGACCTAAACCATATCTTCCAATATAACAACTCAAAACAAGACTTCATTTTCCCAATCTTAAAAAAAAAAAGAAGCATTAAAAAGACTCTTAAAAGGAGGATCAGATTTTCTGTTCTTAGTTTTATATAAGTTGGTTATAAATACATCCAACAGTTAAAAAGCAACTAAAGAAATGGCAGCGTAAACATTAAGGCAGAAAAGCCTCAGTACAATTATTTTGTCCCTTTTTTAAAGCCAAATTAAAATATTATTATCTGTCCTTGAAGTTTCAGAGGAATTTTGTTGTTTATCTTTCAGTTTAACCACCTTAGGAATCATTAAGAACTAAAACCAAGTTAGAACTAGGTATTAGTGAGACTTTTTTTTCTGTAATAATTGAAGACTGGCATACACATCAATTTTTGAACTCAGAGTTCCAATGTACACATGACAGACAGGGGAGCTAGGTCCTTCCTAGTTAATAGTGCTAATTCTCTCTTTAAAAATTATTAAGATACAAGATAAGAAAACTCCTCACGTTGTTATAACCTGGACTAAAGGCACCAGAGCCAATACAAGTCTTTTCAATGGTATCAGACCTGGCTGAAAATCCTGAGACAGCACCATCTCTTGAGTTTGATGAGCTATGATTCCTTAGCACTTGTGGCAATACACTGTCACTGCAAAGGTCACATCAACCATGAAATCCAGGCAGTCCTAGCAGCCAGTTTGCCTTTGATGACATAAGAGAAACTGCAATGGACTTTTTTGCTGTTATCAGTTTGTTTTCAGTGCACAGGGAAAGAGAGGAAAAGAATCAGTCTCAGCTCTGCCACTCTACCTGCTATTCTCAGGCTTGTTCTTCCTTCCTTTATTTTTTTTTCAAATTTAAATACTGTTGACCTCATATGATGGTTATTTTTACTTATTAAAATTCTAAGATGCATTTTATTTTTCCTCTCTGTAAAAGAAAAATATTAGGTGTCTTGGGCTACTGAGCTGATATTACTTGTGTAAATAGGTTGATGTTGGAAGACCACAGCTTGACATTCTGTGTGCTGCTATGTAGTTTTTAGGGATGTAACTTTGTTAGGTAAAGCACAGTTAGACAGTTTGGAATGAAAAAAGAATTATAACTGACAGAAATAGCCGAACTAATTTAGCCAAGAACATTTACACAGTAACTTATTAAAACACTGAAAGAGAAAAAGCCCACAACTGTCCTTCAGCCACAAACTTCAAACAATCTGGAAAATGCTCTCCACCTCATAACACTCATTCATCTCAGTCCAAAGAGGCTGCAGCACAACTGCTCCTCTGGGACAATCTGACCTTGAGCTCTGAGATCGTGCAGCCCACACCAGCACACTTAATGCCCTACTCCTACTCCCGACAACTCCTGCTCAAGTAAGCAGCTAAACTGGAAGGAAACACAATGCCATTTCTGTAACTTTTTGTTATTTTCTATGAATAAAGAATCACTCTTTCACACAGACAATAAATATCCAAATTTCTTCATAAACTTCTAATTATTACATAGTATTTGAAGGATACCTGAGATCCAGCCATCCTGACCTAAACCATAATCATAGGAAATGCACTTTGAAACTCAATAGTCTAACTGAATTCATATTAATTCTGATGAGCATGAAAATAAGCAACACTGGTGCAGAAGGTTCATAAACTCTAGAAAGGGTTTAATTATGTATTACAGCTATTGTAAAACATTAAATTAATAAATGCAAACCTTCTTCCTACATATGAGATCCCATTAAAAAGAGTTCCAAAACTTGTCACTTTGTCTCCTTTCTGCTGATTATTGGAGAGTTGATGCCATAAATTTGGTTTCTGTGGAGATACAGGTTTATCTTCTTGCCACAGATGAAAGACTTACTGATACTGAAACAGCTACTGAAAAATAAAAGAGTTTTGTTCAAAATTATACACAAACTTGCAAGTATAAAACTAGCAGAAATATCTAGTTTCCATAAATTTTGTGATGATGATGATAATAACAATAAATTTTCAGCTTTCATACTTAGATCTGTATCTAACCCCTACTCAGAAGGGCACCTAATGCAAAGAATACATTAGCTCCATTTCTAAATGAAACAGGTGGTTCCCTCCACCTTTCCTCTGAAACATCTGGTGCTGGCCACATTCAGAGACAAGTTTGTAGAGCAGATTGATATCAAGCCTAATTTGGTATGGTAAATCCTCTGAGACAAATTCCAGCATAGCGTGCAGATGTACCGTGACTCTGAAGTCAACAATTTGGCATAATTTATATCATTATAGGTTTGTCCCAGGTTGGCTGGATATGGGTTTTGAGGTTTTATTGCGGTCCTTCTCTTTTCTAAGTAGGACTTCATTGGATTTTAATAAAAAATATACACAATTGTGTTTTATTTAGCATATTAACTCCTGAATATACAAATGGGTTTTATGTAGGGACACTGAATTCAAACAGGGGGAAAAATGTCCTGTTTCTGACATGGTCACATTAGTCATATCAAGAAGCATGATGCAGTACTATGGCCAGGAATCTGATATATGTAAGTTCTCTAGATCTCAGAGCACATTTGTTTCTCCTTCACCAGGTGCTGCCAGGACCTACAAACAAAACTGGAAATGTTGTCTCCAGTTGAATTGCTCAACGTAAGGAACACTTCATTACTAAGAATTGTTTGACCACCTGCAGCCTTCACTAACACTCATAAATGCATCTCTTCCTTCCTTCACAAAATGCATAGAGAAGGGAATTTAAAGCAGAAGCTGTGATTTTTTTACCTGGGAACAATTTGAGTGCTTGTGACCTGTGCAGACAGGAAGCACACAGATAGTCCAAAAAGTCCTGAGAACAAAGAAAGAAAGGAGAGGAATTAATAGTCTTGTCCTCATCCTCCTCTGTCTTTTGGGAAGGGACTTGTAGACTCTGATTTCTTTCCTAAATAGAACTGATATATTTTTATTCATTGTCTGCTAGGAAAGACTGTTCATGTTGGAATTAACAAATAGTTTTTTCTTTTATGAAAACTATAATCCTGTTTCTCAAATTGCATTAAATTATCTATTTTCCAGATTTTGGGAAATGACTAATGGTCACACAATCATTTCCT
This sequence comes from Sterrhoptilus dennistouni, assembly GCA_013397095.1. Lineage (NCBI taxonomy): Eukaryota > Metazoa > Chordata > Aves > Passeriformes > Zosteropidae > Sterrhoptilus > Sterrhoptilus dennistouni. The sequence goes on from VWZU01015099.1 coordinate 2,034,572, forward strand.
CTGCAGGCCTTTGTTTACATGTACATCCAGCAATGATAACATCATAAAATGTCTGTCATGCAAAGGTAACCTTAAAAACCAAAGAGTTTGTATAGTTAAGCTGGTGACAGACCACTCAAGACTGAAACTAAGCCTCCACAAATTCAGTTGCAAGCTGTAGATACAATCTATACTTTACTTTTATTTCTGAATTACAAATGGATTCCTCCATGCATCCTGCATACAGCAAATACCAAGTATTCATGACAATCAATAGAGTGTATTATATTGTGACCTCTCAGCTGTAGCAAGATCTTTCACCCAGCAGAAATCATTCTATGTGAAGGGCCCTTGAGCACAAATTAAATGAAAGTAGACTGCAATCGAGGGAAATTATAGACATAACTGCTGTAGAAATGAAGTCAACTCTTTCTCTGCATGATCACAGCAAACAGTGCAGATGCTCACTACTATCAGCATTGATGTAGGTGCCAAAATCCCTTCCTGCTGAAGGAGCATTAATAAAATTCCTTTTTCCTAAGTGGATGTGTCATAAGTACTACACAAAAACAAAGAATACAATAGGACCTTAGGAACCAATTTGATCTGCTATTGACATTATAATACAAATTAGTCTCATGACAGACACTTCAGTTATGAATAAGAATTCACACATTGCCTGCTTAAGTGATATATGTGGAGTTGTACTGAGAACACTTAAAGGTCTCCTGCTCCAAGAAGTTTGACAAAATCACACTTAAAATCCCAAAACATGTGTTTGCTTCAAAACTGAATGTCTTCTTTTTCTTTCAAACTGCTTTTTCAACATAGATTTTACAGCATTTTTTTTCTCTACAAAGTCAATAAAAACAAGTCACTCTGCAAGGTAGTAAAACATCCAAACCCAAGCTAGCTTGACAATAGCCAAGAAGTTAAGAACAGATAATGGAATCTGTTTGCCAACAGCTACCAATTAAAAATACAAAATACTATATTACTTATGACCATGTTTATCAGAGCGAACTCACTAGCTGGTAAAATATTTTACAGTCAGGAAAGAATCATAGAGAGGGCAGAGATACTGTTCTTCTGAGCAGAGACATCAACTTCAGGGCTCTAAGCACTTAAACAGAAGACTCAGTTTAGCAGAGATTTTGAGCTGTCTAGGAGAATAAATAGGTCTTTCATGAAAGTAGAAACCTCTCAGTTTTCCCAAATAAACGAATGCAAAATGCACAGTTCTCCTTTAGGACTCAAAGGCATTAACTGCAAATCACTAAAGGAGCAAAGGCCACTTTATTTCAAAGACACCAGTGAATAAGTAAAAAACATATAGAAACTTTAGAAAATGGTTAAAATCTATTAAAGGATATTTCCATTTTAAAAAATATACTTCACAAACGTATCAAATAAAATAATCCTCCTTTAATGCTAACTCTTAGTACATGTTAAAAATTAATTTACAGTACTGACTTCTTAAAGAGAAAAATGCAAATAAAAAGAAAACATGTTGTCTTAATGGAAGTGCTTGCAGGAGACATACCCATTTCCATCAATAAGAAACAGCACGCTCTGGGGACCAGGAGAGATGGATGACAGGCAAATGGTGAGAAGTCTGAATTGATCATCTCTAACATCACTTTAGGACTCCCTTCCCCTTCCATTCTGAAATTGTTAAAAGCTGAGAAATGCGGGAAAATATTAGAGGAGAGGAAACACCTTTTTGCCCATGGAAAAAAAAATGCAAGAACATACTATCTTTTTTATTTATGGCCTCATCTCTTTATTGATTCAGGAAATATTTGCATACACGTATATAATCTTTCCCATTAAAGATTTTGGAAAAACGCAAAGGAAAGTCAATTTACTATTTATCTTATCGTGGCTGAGTCCCTTTCACAGGAAATCATCAATCTGCAGTAATTGGACCCAACAGTTGCATCCCACACATTTCCAAGACAGCTGAATCTGGCAAAATTCCAAATACTGCCTTTACTCTGAGTATCTCCAGAAAAATTCTGGATATAGAAGTCCTGTCTAAAGCCCTCTGAAAGGGACATTTTAGTCCTAGAGCCCAGGACCAGGAACCAGTGGTAAGGCCCAACTCAAGTCTGCTGATAGGCACATTTTCCCAGAATTAGATCTAGCTGTAGCAATTCTGGTTCATGTTAAAAACAAACAAAAAACCCCAAACAAATAAACAAACAAACAAACTAACTAGCTAACTAACTAACTAACAAAACATTCAATGGAATTTCCTACAAACACTTAGTTCAATTTTAGTTAGTGCTAGAGCATTGCAACATTTGCAAAAAAAAAAACCCCACAAATACTTGAAAAACATCTTCCTTTGGAGCATTGATCCCTTCCTTTGCAGAAGGATGTTGGACTTACCTTTATTTTTACAGATATGTCTCCTTTACAGCACTGGAGCACTACCATTTTTCTTCATCATCTAGCTGAAATTCTCCCATGTTTTCCCTGTCTCCCCTTCTTTATCAGCAGCTGAACAGGGTTCACATAAAAAATCAGTGATTCTGCTAGTAACAACCCTTCTATTCTACCACAGTGGAAACATCTGCTGAGACCTTGATTGGCCCCTTACTGCTTCCTAGATGCATTCACCACTACCATAAAATAGATACTTTTTCCTACATTGAAGGTCACAGTCATAAATGATGCTCATAAAACAAAGAAAAATTCTTGTCTTGTTACTCACACTGTCACACTACTGCTCCTGTCTTTCTGTACCACAGAATCAACAGACTCTGCTGAAGGAGAGCTCCTGCAGCAGGTTATAAACAGACTCCTTTAGCAGGACACAGGCCCTGTGTTATCCCAACAGCACGAGGATGCTTCCAATCCCAGTGTCAGTCACCTGTGGTACCCCTGTGTGGTGCTGCCCATGTGCTTTCTGGCCATCAAACTACTGCTCCTCCTTGCTTTTGCTAATTGGAATTTAAGGGAGCAGGATGTGTGTTGCATGCAATTACAGAAGCATCTCTACGTATGGGCTTGCAATCTAAAAAAAATCATTTTGTGTTAATGTTTCCTTACAAAGGGCATTGTCATACACAATAATTCATCAGCACAGTAATATACACATGAAATTAAGGCATAAGGAGCCTCTCTAACATAATGATCCGTGAAACAGATAACTTCATAAGATATTGTCGAGGGCTTTCACGCTAGAGAACACAGATACTCCTTCTTGAAACAAGAAGTCAATACTTATCCCTGGGCTCTTAATTTGTCAATTTCCTTCACAAATCTCAGTGTAGCCTCAATGTGGGTCCCGGCTAATTTTAAAACACCTTGTAAACTGAACCTTTTCTGAAGGAGCTCTCCAGATTGGGTGGTGAGGTCAACCCACCAAACATCCAAGCCCCCAGCTATATAATCAATCATGAAGTGAGGATTTCAGGCTGTGTGTATTTTAAAGTGTATTTTAAATAAAACAGTACTGAAACACTCTTAGCCACCTGACCTGTTAGTCCTAGTAATAAATAGATCTGCTCAGCCAAACCCTGCCGTCACAAAGAGATTAATTTAAATTAAAATAACCCTTTCTTCCTCTTCTCATCAGTTACCACCTAATAGATCAGCTTATGAGACATAAACCAAAGAGCAAGTCAGAAGCAATTAAGGAAGATTTTGTGCATGCTCAGAGGAGGCCATGTATGAGACCTGAGAATAAAATTCTGAAAAATTGATCACACTGCAACTCAGGAAACCTGTAATCTGAACATCACAATTTCTTTTCCCTTCCCACTAACAAATCAGTTTCTTAAGACTAGTGAATTATACCTTTATGTGAGTTACATAGAAAATATTTGCACCCTCTATGTATTATTTTCTGAGCTATACCTTGTTATTAGCTCCTTTCAGAATGCTCAATATTTGCACCGATTGCCTCCATTCCTTGCTGCTGACTCTCAGGACTCTTGCCATTAATTTTTTGCCTGAAGAAATCATTCTGGAAACCTCCCGAAATATCTCACTTTCTTGGTGCATAAAATTAGGCACTTCTGCAAAAAGGGCTGCAGCTTCATCAAACAGCTAAGTTCTAAACAGGATTACTTGAGTCTTGTTTTGATGCCTTTAGGCTCTACACTGTCATGTAAAGGAATCTTTAATAAAGCAAGTGTAATTTCTACACCTAGAACAATTCACTCTTCGGTTGGGAAAAAAAGCATTCCAATTCATTTGAGCTAAATTCCCAAGAATCCCCGGGAAAAGGGCCAAGAAGTAAAAATAAAACCATTTCAGCACAAGACCAAAAAAAGCAAAGTAGAACAGGTTTTGATCTTATCCTCTGGACAGCTGTTAACCTACAGCAAAACAAATTATAATCACTTTTAACTAATCAGATTGCTGCCTTTTTCAGTCTTACGTTTTCTTTATCTCTACAAATATAAGGAGTAGATGGAACACTGGATCCCTTACTGTGGTCACCTCATCCCCCAACTTCAGAAAAAATACAAGAGCATTATTTTCACATGCAATCAACAAAACAATATTATCTAGGAATAAACTTTTACTTTAACCACAGGATAAGAGAAATTTCACTCTACATTCTCCGTACAAGAATTCTTAAATTGCTTCAGCTATCTGAGAAACTTTATTAACTGATTAGAGGACAGTATGCAATTTGCTTAAATGGAGTACAAACTTACTGAGAAGCTTCCTTAGATGATATATAACTTTAGCAAGCTATCAAATAAGCACAGTTAACTAATATGCTAAGTATATCTGGAAGACAGGGCATAGGAGGTGTCAGAGAGAGAAATCACATATAGTCTTAGTGTTTCTTCACCTCAAGACGCTATTGAAAGGATCCTGTTAATATGTCAACATTTTTACTTGGAATGAATTTCAGCCTCTTCTCTCTCCTGAAACACTGTTGAGGTTTTGTTTTTTTTTTTTCCCTGGGGAATAGGAAGAACAGGTCTATAAAATTCCTTCCAGGCTGAACAGCAAAAACAGCAGCTGCAGGAGGTATGAGTGGTTTCTTGGCAGAAAAGCATTCTGTCATACATCAGACCCACACTCATTAGTATTAGTGGGCATTGCTGCAGTCAGAATTAACTGTTAGGTACAGGACTCAAGGATATTTTAACCCCAAACAATGAGAACACATATGTAATTTAACACTGGAAGCAATGGTGGCATCAGCTTAGCTGCATTCCTAATTCTTTTGAACAGGATGCAAAACTAATGCCCCCCTCTTAGTTTAGCTGAAGACTTCCAAAACATTAAATAGAAAATATAACACAGTCTTTTAATGGGGCAAAATAAAGAAAAACCTGATGTGAACAAGAAAGTAAAAAAAAAAGGATCATTATTTGGACCTACTTCTGCACAGTATTGAGCACAGGCTGAACATTAAATATTAAGCATTACTAAGCATTAACAGGTCTCATTACCATTCAGGTAACATCTAACAGAATCAGGCCTTTTACGAGGGGATAGTAGCTACAGAAAAGGTCATAGTAGCATTTTTAATCAGGACATCTCAAAGCACCACAAGAAAGATGCTGGTATCATTATGCCCGTTTTACAGATTAGGAAATTGAGGCAAAAAGCTTCATCAAGATTTGACAAGCTACTATTAGAGCTAAAAACAGAACCCAGTTCTCTTAAATCCTCATTTAGTCTAGTCACAAGCTTTTCAGGAGAAAAAGAAGACAGTTATTCTTGGACAATGATAAAGACCTGACTTTTCAGAGGTGCAGTCAGCAAGAGAGACAGACACTTAAAGCCTACAGAAAAAAAGCACTTATTTTTTCCCTTCTTACAGCCAACACTGTCACCAGATCAATAAGCAGCCTGGAGTGCTAAGACCATGTTTCTTGGCCTAGGTTTCAGATGGCATCCCAAGCAAACAAATCCAACTGCTCCCAATGGGTTGTTCTGAAGCGAGTGGGATTCCCTTCAGACAGAAAAGTTGTATGCACAGGACAATTTATAGGATCAAGACATAATAGCAAGATGAATTATTAATTTTAGAATGTTTAAAATTGCAACATCCCTTTACATATAAACTATTTCCTACATAGTCTTGACAGTACTCTCATTAAATGCTAATAGATGATTCTGTAATAAACAGAACCTTAAAAATTAATCACATTTATATACCTTGGGATGTCATGAGTAACAGTATTTTGCAACTTAGGAGTGCACAGAATCTTTTTTTTATGATGCATTGACAACTCCTTCTTGGTGTTGAACAACACTTCATTATACTTCATGTTACAAATTTATTTCTTTTGTAGCAAAGCTTGCAGTTACTCTATAAATTTCAAACGTTAGTTGTACAATTTCTCTTTATGAGAATGCAAGAAAATCTCTTCAGATTGACCTTTTTATTGTACAGGCAGAGCAATCCATGTGTGCCAAAACAACGAGAAACCTGAGGTATATTTTCTTATGAGCTAAAGTGACACACCACTCCCTTAATTAGAAATGCAAGTGGGCTGAAGAGAAAAACTGTAAACAAGTAATGTTTTCAGAAGGTCAATTTTCTCACGGCCCACTCTAGGTGCACAGGCCATAATCTACTTCAAGCAAAGCTGTTGGCAAAGCTAATGTAATGGTTAATTAAATATGTTGTTCTAAGATACTTTGAAATCCTTCAATCAAAGGCACCATGCAATCTCAAAAACAATTACATCCAAAAGTCACTGTTATCAGCTACTACAATAATATGAATTACATTAACACAGACTGTAGGGCTGCCAGTGGAAACAAACTTGAATTTCAGAGAAGTCCTAAAATGAGATGCTGGTGTTGGGACAGAGGCAAATGACTCAGCCATTAAAAATGCAGTACTGTCTCAGCTTTTTTTTCCTCTTTGAAAGAAAACCTTGGAGCCATACTATGGGGTACATCTCAATTCTGACACAAACAAAAAAGCCTCAAAGAAGTCAGCAATTGTTTATCGCTGCTGTTCACACAGTTCCAAGCTCATCATAGTCACTTGCTAGGGAAACCACATGATTTCTGCACATTCATGGTGTTCAAGCTGGAAATCATAGCAGAGCAGAGCAAAACAAAAGGTTTTACATGAGTCTTACACTTGAGATGCCAGGGGAAAGAAAACAAGATGAGAACCGGGTTACCAACCGAGGCGCAAAAGGATGTGTATTGAGATCCATTTTTAGCAATAAGGTAAGTTACTACCCTCGGCTATGAAAAAAAGAAGACAAGCATATCATGTGAGCTCTGCAGTTAATGGCAATATTGGTTTTACTCTAACAATGATTAATTACCTGACTTAATTATTAGTAGTTACCTTGCATGCAGGGCTACAGCACAAACATGTACCAGACTTTCCAATCTCTTTACATCTACTGCTACTAATTCTGTGTACTGTGGGATTTTACACAACGGTGACACGTGTTATTGTGTTATTATAGCTATTACAGCTATGACAATATCTGGATCAAATTACTTATTTATTTGCTCATTTAGATTTTAAAATCTGGCAAAACACAAGTTTTATAGTAACTATCAAATAAGTTACATCACTGCAAACTCCTAGAGATATGTGCAAGTACACAATTTATGGTGATGTAAAGCAAGAGTAGCATTTAGAGGTATTCTAGATTAATAAAAGATTAAAGCAGAGTAACTCAACTTGGGTATATGCATGTCAACAAAAGAAAATAGGTCCCATTTAATTTAGGCTACCATTTTAGAGGAGATTACTCAGGTACACAAAAAAAAGAGCTGTCTGGAAACCCCCAGAAATTGCTACACAGACAAAGTAAGGGAACAGGCTACCGAGTATCAGCCGACCCATGGACACAGTCCATGTCAGTTTTCTTAGACCACTTTTAGTTTAGTTTAGACCACCAGTTTTCTTAGCAAATAGTGAGGTAACCAAAGATAGCCCAGCCATCTCTCCATGAAACCTAAGCTGATGCACATAATTTATCATCCTTCTTGGACAAGTGCACAGTCACTGTACATCAGCTGATGCACAAGATCTTGTCAAGGTGCATCACTGGATGAGGAGCACAAGAATGAAGTAAAATAGGTCTAGCCTTGCACAAGAAAAATAGCCAAATGATCAAGGTAAAATGAAATAAACTCCATTTTGTTCCAGTTGCTACATTTTTCAGGGATCTATGCTAGCATAAACTAACTGGTACTGGTGCCAATTTTCTTTACCTAAATGGAAACCTACAGAGACGTCTATAAAATGTAGCAGCAGTTTGATTAAATGTGCAGTTTAAATTACTCCATGTAACTCCGTTCAATCCAGTACATTTAAAGCAGGATTATTTTAATTTGCCTTAAACTGATTAGGAATGTGTTTAAATTAAACCAACATATTCTTAAATCAGAAGCCTGGATCAGACTACCACAACTCTGGTATAAACTTTTCCTTACTTTAAAATAACCTGTAGGGTTAAATATTTTTTAACATTCTCAGCAGACAGGCCAAAATTAATACTTACATTTGTAGCCAAGTTTTTAACTCCAGTAGCCTTTTGCACTTGCAAATGACCTAAAAGTGGAAATATTTCCATATGCAAGACTATTATAAATACCTGATTTACTCATGGCTGAAATTTAGTCCTACCTGAGGAAGTAATCTGAGGTAACTCAGAAATAGTTAGTTATAATCCTTGCAAGAAATGAAGTATTTCTACATCTTCAGCAATTCAAATGGAAAATGTAAAACCTTTTGCTCCACAGACACAAGGACTAAAGCTAATTAGATTGAATTATAATGCTCCTTTAAAACCAATACTTATTAAAAGAAGCATATATAAAAGACTAGAAAGAAACCAACTTAAAGTAACAAAACCAGTAAATTGTTCATGATTCTGCAAATCAGTATCAAAGGGTTTGCTGTCAGTCTCTTTTAAGATCAAACTGTATAAAAGAGAATTTCTTTACATGTTTTGACGCAGGAACATCTCAAAAGAGATTTACCAGGTTTATCGCTTTGGTTGGAAGTGCCAAAATATACAGAAAAAATATTACTGTCCAAGATGTCCAATTTGATTTCTAAATAAAACAAGTAATAGCCTGAGTTTCATCCATTACAGGAATCCCAATGGTTAGGGAATCACTCAGACTAAAATGGCAGAGCAAAACATCTCAGCACACACAGGAATAAACAAGGCCTTGATCCAGGAAACTGCTCCCTGTTGAGACTACTTGAGATAAGCTAGACTCAGCATTGACATAGGACATGGCTTATTCAGAGCAGTTCACAAGACTGAGGCTAAAAATCTAAAAGAAAACAGGAAATCCTCTCACTTCAACAAAAAGCCCCTTCTGAATTTTTTAATTTTACATTTTAGTTGTGCCTTCTAAATCTTACAGTAAGATATGAGGAAGACCAAGGTTTACTTTATTCTTAACATTTTTCAAAAGTAAAAAGGGGATATTATAAAAGTACCAAAAATTTGAAAAAAATAATTTTACATGTATTGCTAATATTCAGTAATTATTTCATAGGTGGAAAAAATGTTTTGAAGGGCTAAGAAACTTAATGTGGAGGTATTCCCCCAGCCTATATATTCTTATTCTCTCCTCTCCTAGTGGCAAATTTCCAAATATCTTTCATTAAAAAGTTTCTCAGCTCGTCCTTGTGGGTATAGGGGCTGTAAACTGCTAGTTATGGAGAAAGGTCATTCTGAGCTGTTGTGATTCAAGTGCTGGCACAGGTTCTAAAATAAAACAACCTTCTCAGTGCTGTGATAAAGGCTGAGCCTTCAACATTTCTGGCTTAGCTGCTATTGAAGCTATTGCTGATGCACAGAGTTAGTTATTCTCAGCAATTCATACTACCCTTGGAAAATCTGCAGGGGAAATTGAGAAAAGTTGCACTGTACTTAAAAATTCACACTATATCTACAGTTTCCATCCATTAGCTTATTAGAATTTAATTTATTCAAAAAAAATCTGCTCCACCATAGAGCTTGTATGCTTCTCCTATTTTCACTGCATTAAGTGAAAAGCAAAAGGCAGACACTTATCCCAGCAGGGAACAGCATTGAGATATTTCATATCAGCTTTGTAAAGTTTTAAATCAAAGGACACCATGAGATCATCTCATCCGCTTAAATTTCATCATAATCTATTATTATGTTTCATCTGGTCACCTCTGCACTGAGCCTGCCCTGACTTGTGTTTGTTGATTTCCTGTCTACCAAAGTAGACACCAGGGGTTTTGCTTCAGTCATTATTAGCTAAACTGTGGCCGCTGTGGCCCCCGCCACAGCTGCAAATTAATCCTGGGCAAATAAAACAGCACAGTTTTGTGTGGCATTCTCTGCCAGGGCACTTCCTACACATTGCAATTCCTTGTGTTTGTGTGGTGTGGCAAGGCTGAAATAGGGATGTCCCCCACAGTTCACAGCACTTGAGGATTTTGACAGTAGGAGTGACAGGTATGTCACAGTGTAGTGACAAAATCTGAAAAGATACTTATTCCCCTTCTGCTGGTGCAGATGCCATTCAGGGTGACTGACCATCAGACTATTTCCTGAAAGACAGATGTGAGGAGTTCCAGGACTATCAGTCCAAAAATGATCGGAGAGCTGATACAACCAAAGTATCTGATTAAGCAGGAATAACTACAGAACAGGTTTTTACACACATCAGAGGGTTCCTTCATACCTATGCAGATGTTGGAAACCAGAACACTGTAACAATATTTATCTGTACTGCAGCTTCAGCACAACTGAGACTAGCAGTTGGCTTTAGGTAAACATAGCCCGTACTTCACTGTCTGCTCTTCCTCGGTCATTTGACCCATAACTAACAGTGCCCTTCCTTCCATTTGAATTTACCCGCATCACTGACACAACTGGATCTGGATTAGGGAGTATATTAACATACTTGTAAACCTTTGAAGGCAGCATCTACCCTTTTTCAATCTAGTTTGCAATTGGTGTAATTGTGCCCAGCATGACAACACAGGTACAGCCATGAAGAGGAGTATATTAACCAAAAACAGGTGAAAATGGATCAACATAATCCCGATTGTCAAAAAAAAAAAAAAAGGTGGCTCAAAGGATTTCTGAAGAAGTTGGAAGAGATTTAATGAGTGAATGTAGTCATCCCATCTTTTTATTCTTGAATGAGAACATGAGGAGACACAGCAGGGGCATACTTGTCAAGCGTGAAAAAAGTGAACCTCCCATGGGGCTCAAGGAAAGGAGAAGTCCTGATGCTGAATTTAAAGAAGAGGTAAAAGCATAGATGTCCAGATAAAGAGTCCCATGTGATTCCTTCAACTAATTAGGCCTTTCAGTAGTGAGATGGAAAATAGTAATGGAGAAGAACCACGTTTTCTTACAGTTTCACTTTCTAGTTCTTATCTGCAACACTGTGACTGCACTGCCTGCAAACACAGCAAGGGGACCTCTCTTCCTCTACTGTTTTTTTCCTGCACTCAGTCATTTCTGACTTTCCTTGAGGTGCCACTGAATTCTAAAACTCAAGGAAGAAATTAGTCAGTGAGTGGGTAGGAGTGTAAAGGAAATGAGGGGTAAGAGAAGGCAAACAAGACAAACCAAACAAGGAAAGAAATCTATAGTACCAGTATCAAAGGAGCAAAAGTCACAATGGCTGAGAACCTGAGCTGATGTGATTTACTTGCATGCCTTAGGACATTCAGTTTCACATAATCCACTGTCAAAGTAAATTATAAGTATTACAGTATCTGCTACTGGAACGGATCCAATTCATTCAGAAGGAAACATCAAATGCTGCCTGTAAGGTATATGAGAGCTTAATGACAAGGATTTATACCAAGATACAATCAAAATGAACAAGCTGTACAAAAGAGCAAACCAAAGCTAGGTTGCTTCTGTGTCTCTGCTTTTAATAGCTGCATCTGATTTCTCAAGGGATTATTTTAAACTAACTTTCTTCAAACATAACAGTGTTAGGAAACAAAGGAATAAATAATCTTTTTTTTTTTGGTAACACTGGCCCATAAAGTTACTTTCCTAAGCCTATATTAATGGATCAAACCAAACATAATTATTAGATTTCTCAGAGCCTGGCACCTTCTGTTGAAATTAGTAACACCATCTATCTCTCACCACACGGCTTTACCACTACTGCGAGGATGATCCACTCCTGACTGTGATGAAGTAGTGCTATTTGAAGGAGGAAACTGTGCTGGTAGGCATAGAGAAATGCTTTGAAGAGTTTGAAATCAAAGTACAGTCTCTTTTTGTCAAAGATATGCAGGCAGAACTATTTATTTAGGACTGGAACTGCTCCATGGGTCTTGACCCATTTTTAGGGCAGACAGTTGAATAACAATTTTTACTGTGCCTGCTTGACTCAGAAACACCATCCCATTCTGGCAAAAGAGTGCTTTGGCCACATTTATTTCTGTCTTTGACCTTCCTTGACTTGTGTCCAATTTCCATGTACTTCAGCACAAACCATCTAACATTTTGGAAATTCCAGCTGGCACAGAGCAAAGCAGCATGTGCCCTCTGAAACACATGTGCTGTGAGTGCATCCAGTCCATTCTCCTCACCTGTAAGTGGCTTCACAACAGGCAAGTCCTGGTTGTACCAGATGTCAGGGTATCTAAAAGATAACAAAACTTCCAAAATTTACATAATGATCAACTCAATCACATGGTCCAAGCCTACACTCTGGGAACAATCTAAAATCCAGCACACACGTGCAGATTGACTTTCTCTCACCTTCTCCACTTTCTAGCATACACACACAGCAGTAGGAACAGTCCATATATTCTAACCTTAAACTCCATTGGACATACACTTCTTCAAGGAATTATGGGGTGTGCAGCACAGTCAGGTAGCTGGTGTCCTGACATGAGACCAGGAAGTAAAAAGGCCATACCAAGAGGTGACGTGGGTGGGAAAGAAGTAGGGGCTTGCTTAGCACACTCTCACCCAGTGTACAAACTCAACAGAGGTTAGCAAGGCAAGTAGAGCTAAATGACTGGACCTGATGACCTGAAATGTCCTTTTCCAACCTTAACAATTCCATAGTTCTATGGAAATGTCTAGGAGGTGCACAGACACACATTCATTACAGAGAAGAATCCTGCAATCCTACTGGAAAATCAGAAGGTAAAATAGGAGACTGGATCAGATTTTCATTTCTAACTTCCAACACCTCATGGAACCAGGCCTGGGCAACAATGGTGCACTGGTGCAAGAGTGGCTCAGAGGAAGCAAGCTGTTTTAGTAGGTACAGTTTGCTAGCAGACAAACTTCTCTAGCACAGGCAGGATCAGGGAAAACAAAGCCCACAAGAACAGAAAGAATCCTCTAAAGTGATATTCCAAACAGCTGTGAATATTCCTTATGAAGAAAAATTATGCTCCTACTGTTCCTCTAGGAAACAGATGCAAGATTTGTTTCCAAGGCTTTCATTTGACTTCTCCTGAGGATGTCAACAATGTATTCCTGTATTTCTTACTTCCCTTTAGCAGGAGGATTTCACTGAAAATTGTGGCTAGCAAGAGACTAGTTTTAGACCTTTTTACCACAGTAAAAATATTTCTACACTATATAATTTCTTTTGCTACAATGAATCATTATAAAGTCAGCTGAAGTTCAAGATAACATATCTTAAGAACCTTAACAGGGGGGAAAAATGGTATCTACCTAATTATACATCAAAGAGTACTTTTGGAATAAATTCTGTTATCTGCAGAGTTAGAATTTTTTAAGTGTTCTACTTTAGTAATAAGAGTTGCTGCTTGCATTAACTATTCTGCATAACTGCTCAGATATCAGGGGTGTCCAAATGTACTTTTACATGTCCACTCTATTATTATCACTAGAGATTCTCAGTCCATATTTCCCACAAAAAATATTCAATTCCTAATGCAGAAGTACATTTACTATGGTGCTTTTTAATAACTTCAGTCTTGCAGCAGCAGTTCAGCATAATATTTTATAAAGATTCTTTTGAGTTAAAGGGCATGAAGTTTCAATAATAGCAGTAATGTATATTAAATTTCTATTTCAGTTTTCAATTCTTTTCACATGTTTATTATAATTTTCTTTACAAAAATGTCTACATGGGGGCAGTCTCATTTTCCACACAAGAATAAATCTAATTCTGACACCCATCTGTCTGGAAACCTCTTTTATTGTATTTGTCACAGCATATTTAGAGGTAAACTTACTCTTTGACATTTCAAGATATAACAGCATTTTCTCATGCACACTAAAGAAAATCCTAAAAATTTCCTATTCTATGTTGAGAATTTGCCCTAGATCATCAATATTATGTTTTTCAATCCATTTTGAATCTGCATGTTAATTTTCATTTAAAACACTTACTTAAAGATAATAAGAGATGACATTAGAAGGGACCTCTGGAGATCATCTTGTCCAAGCCCCCAGCACAAGCAAGGCCACCGAGAATTTGTTACCTAGGACCATGCCCAGACAGCTTTTGAATATCTCCAATGTGTGTGACTCCATAACATCCCTGGGCAACCTGTGCCAGTGCTCAGTCACCCTCACTGGGAAAAAGTGGTTTCTGATGTTCAGAGGGAAACTCCTGCATTTCAGTTTGTGCCCATCAGCCCTGTTCCTGTCACTAGGTACCACTGGAAAGAGCCTGGGCCTAGCCTCTTTGCCCTCTCCCTGTGGTTATTTGTGTACATTGGTGAGATCCCCCTCAGCTTTCTCTTCTCTCAGCCTAACAGTCCCAGCTCTCTCAGCCTTTCCTCATAAGAGAGATGCTCCAGTTTCTTAATAGTTTTCATGGCACTTCTTTGGACTCTCTCCAGTATGTCCATGTCTCTCTTGTAATGGGGAGCACAGAACTGGATGCAGCACTCTCTGGTGTGGCCTCACCAGTGATGAGTAGAGGAAGGATCACCTCCCTTGACCTGCCTAATGCATCCCAACAATAAAGTAGCTTTTTTGCTGCAAGGGCACATAGCTGGCTCATGTTCAATTTGGATACCATCAGCACTCACAGGCCTTTTTCTTCCAAGCTGCTTTCCAGCTGGGTGGCCCCCCGCATTTATTGGTGCAAGGGGTTGTTCATCCTCACATTCAACATAAGCCAGCAGTGTGCCCTTGCAGGAAAAAAAAAAAAAA
>VWZU01015099.1:2049672-2093400 GCA_013397095.1 Sterrhoptilus dennistouni
AAAAAAAAAAAAAAAAAAAAAAAGTAACATTTCCTTGGGCTGAATTAGAGTGTTGCCAGCAGGCCAAGAGAAAAATATAAACACTTCAAGGGAGGGTATTGAATCCAGTATCAATCATCGGGACACATTGCTTGTTACTGGCCTTGAACTAGATTTTGTGCCACAGATCACAACCCTCAGGGCTCAGCTGTTCACTCAGTTTTCAATCCCCCTCATTGCCTGCTCATGTAGCCCACACTTCAGCTCCTCTGTGAGCATCTCTGGGAAGTCAAGGTATACATTACCTGCTCTTAAGTGTACCAGAGTCATAATTCCTTCTCATATTCTTTAATTGTTTATTTACACATCAATATTCCCAATGTGCTGTATTTAACATTTGTAATAGGGAGTAGGTTAGACGTTTGGCACTTATCAGTTAGTTCATTGCCCCTGAAATCAGTTATTCTTTACTTCTTACACACTAGACCAGGAATCAGCCTTTAATACTGGGAAGAGAGAGCAAGAAAAACAGAAGCAATCAAGATCATGCTTCCTTTTTTATTTTGTTAACCTTTTTTCTTTATAAATTCACTTCTTTGAGGCATCCTTGAGGATGTATCTATGAGATGTCTGAAAGAACAGAGACTTATGGGCTGGTAATTGGAATGTCCTGTATCCCACAGCCCTTGAAAAAAAGAAACAAAAGAGCAGGACACAAAAAGCTAAAATCACTAATAGCACAAAAGAAGGAATGTTGACACAATAAAGAGTATTCAGAGACAACAGTCTTCATTGCTACTCAGCTTTGATTAAACCCCAGAGCGGGATCATCTTGTTTAATAAATGAACCAAGGGGTCCTTTGAAAAAAAAAAAAAGGGGGGGGGGGAAGTTTTGGTGACACAGAACTAACTAAAAACGAATGGAAATCATATACCAAATGAGAAACCATTAAGAGCAACTTAAAACTGTATATTCATTACACATTTTATACCAGTGCCGTTTCTTTCAGACAAACTTAATATTCAAATTTAGGTATGTTTACAAATTATTTACCTCTTTACATGAACATCCAAAAACTTCAAAATATCTTCCTTTATAATAAGAGTTAAATTCCTTCTTTTTTAAAGATATTAATTCTCAAAGCAGGAGTGTCATAGGAGACAATTATGAAATCTCAAAGTAAAATCCATCTTTCAAAGGGTAAAAAGTAGTACAGTTACATAATTCAAAAGGTAGAGTAATAAAATAATAATAACACTGGTAGTTTCTTTCTAAAGATCTCAGAAAGCTGTACAAATATTGACATAGATGTAAGCATTATAATTTATCTGGAAATAAGGAAACAGTTTCATTTTCATTTCAGAGATTTAAAAAAGCACACAAAGGTTAACTATTTAGCTTAGGGCCACTGTGCTTGGCCACTCTTTTCAAAACATAACTGAAAATTGCTCCAAAGTCAGATGCCTGCTTGCTGGATTGCATTCCATTCAGGAGTACTGTCTATCCAGAAAATCAATCACCTTGTGCTTTACAATGACAAACAAAAGAAGTTATAAATCTGTCAATACAGTACCTTGGTAATGGAACACATATCATATACAATATGGAACAAATGTAAAGGTAACATTCTGAAAATTTTTTTTTTCATTTTCTTATCTGCTTTCATTACTGCAGGCAAGTGTGAACAGAGTTGTATAGAAGGACTTAATGCTTTGAAGAAATGCAGAGCAGAATCACCTGGATAAAATTAAATTCTAGTTTAAAAACGTGGCTGATAATGAAGTGAGAGGAAGAAGGTGAATGCTTACATGCACTCATTTTTTGTCAGTGCAGGACTGCATCCATTCTACAGCATTACATCCCAAGGTGAGAAGTAATCAGATTCTATCCCACATCCCTAATAATAGGATAATATACACACAGGGCAATACTGCAATACAATCAGCAACATCCTAGACTGGCTTCTCTAAAGAGGAATCATAAAGAGAGTAATCCACTGGCATTATGTGGACATATTTCAAAAGAAAAAAGGAGAAATTAAAAAAAAAGAAAGAGAGAGGTGAAATTCCTGCTTGATACGGTATTAGTCAGTTTTTATTTTTAAAATAGGATAACGGATGAGGCACATCTAATGTTGGTTATTAACCTGCTTGTTACCATTACACTGAATTTAGCAGTTTATTTAACCATCAAAGAATTTTAATTTCATTTGAATGTAACTCCTAAACCTAATGGCATTTTTGTGAATCCAATCTGTTGCTGAAGAAGCACTGCTTGTTCAGGTGACATTTGTGTGGAAGTAGCTTTAAATTTACAATTCTGTTATTTCCAAAATGTCATGTATTTCTAAGCAACAAGAAGAACACTAGATCCACGTGATTGTGCAATTTTTTTCCCAACTACTAGTCCAAAACACAGTGCGAAAAATAAGAGATGTTTGGCACAGCCTGAACACTGAATATCCCAGGACTATTCAGATGCTATTGCTTGAATGGTTTTACCTACCATCAATGATGAACACACACTTCTTTCTAGGCATATAGATCACATGCTCTGGTAGCAACTTTGTATTGCAAAAGAGCTACGTAATATTAGAATGATGCAGTGGAAAATGTTTTGATTTGTTTTAAAGATAATGCAAAGTTTTGACAGCTCTCATAAACGAAAGCCAAAAGGGTCTGTGTTTCAAAAAGCTATACTAAATTTTCATTTGCACTAACGTCAGTCTTTTAATCTTTATATCAATTCTTCATTTCAGCAACACATGTAGAAGATTAACACACCCACATACATTCCTTTCCTATAATTTTTAGCCATTCACCTAACCAAAAAGACACATCCTGAAATGCACTGCAGTCAGAATTACATGGATCTTAACAGATCTAGGCACATATTTTGATGGCCAGAAAATAAGGAATTAGGAAATAGAGCTATAAAGGCTGATGCCAATGTAGAAATTTGCAAATGGAGAGGTTTGGTTAAGGCTGTATCAGGAGCTATGGGAAGTTAATTTTTTTTAGTTTGCCTGTTTTACAAGAGGTGAATTTGTATCGTAAAAAAATAAACAGCAATTCAAAGTGCATTTTTAGAAGTTCAATACACTAAATGTTTTCCTTTCTGTGTTCTAAATGTTGTACAGATTCTCCATCATCCTGTGTTTTCTCAGTTCCCTTATTTATTCTTCAACAGAACAGTGTCAAGGCAAATCATATCAAGACACCTTCACAGAAAAAATGACCATGTATATTCAGAAGATATTAATAAATGTTACAGCCTTGATTTATACAAGGCTGTGGCAGGGATTTCTTACACTTTGCACACAAAAGTGCAGTTTATTATAAAAATTCCAACTGCTTTCCATTTTATGACAGCAAGACCTTCCTTATCTTTTGAGAAAAACCTTAAAAGGATATCTCAATGCATTCCTTTTTATGAGCTTTTTGATAATGCTAAGGCAAGTATATTCTCATTTCATCACAAATGAAAAGTAATTTGGATCATCTGAGACTCAAAGCCCACACAATCTACTAGAGAGAAATCATATGAGAAAATGGAAAACAGGGAACAACTTCTGTATCAGAACTAAATTAGGTAGTATTTAGAAACAAGAACAAATCAGGTGTTTTACTTCAGATGTCATGGAAGTGGGTATTTTTTCTGCACAAGTTACAACATCATTAATTTACACAATATTCAGAAGCCGGAATTCTGAAACAGAAGCATGCAAGGAAAAGCATCTCCCAATCAACATCCTGCCAATTAAGGTAATAGAGCTTTTACTATAGCTTACAGCTCTATAGAGCTGATAATTAAACCAACTCATGCCCCTGAACTGTTAGTCTTTCATATCTCAGATAAGTGCCATCAACTGATGATGGGAGAGTCTTTGTCTCTGCACCTGGAAAGCTTTCACCCAGCAGACACTTCATGAAAATGAGTGCATTTGCGCAGAAAGTTCTAGTTTTACTAAGTGACCCCTTTTTTGCAAAAGAATGTTTCATCAGATAATCATTACCCAAGTTCTTGAGCATCCTTATAGAGATATTTCTTCCCAATACCATTTTTCATTAGGGTCCTTCCACAAAAAGATTGTAATATATTCTTAATAAAACAGTTGCCTGAGACAGACAGAAAAACAGACACTTTAGAGAATATGATAACAGAGCACAAAGAGGATTTAGAAGCCTGTCTAGGAATCTATATTGAGAGCAATCAATTATCCAAGTATGCATTACGCAGTTTGTAGATGGAGAGTTAGGAGCAGTGCTAAATTTGGTCAACTATGGTCCCAAACCAGATCTCTCAGTGTTTTGAGTAGGCTGCATGGACAAACAAGTCTTGCAGTCTTGAAAAGTATATACTGAATCTGTATATTGTAACTTTCTCATTGTTAAAGGTGCACCATAGGCCTCCAAATCCTTTTTTGGCACCTAATTGGAATGGTTAATACTATAATGTCATTTAATGAGTCCAGAGACTGTTCTCTGGCTGTACACCACACAGCATTTGGCCCTAAGCCCCTCTGGGCCCCATAAACTTCTCCTCTGAGCACAAAATATAACTATTTCTTACTGTATTTTATTTTAGGTCAAACCACCTGAAATAACATGTGATCTGTTAATACAGCACCTCCAGTTTTGGTTGTTCTCTGTCTGCATAATTCTAAAATCTAAAAATAAGACTTAAATAATCCTTCCATAATGATATGTCACAGTGAAAGAGGAGGCAAAAGAATGACTAGGTATTACCATATACTACTGCTATGGCTGGTAGCTGTACTGTAATTAAAAATTGTTAATGGTTCTATTATAAGTGTCTGATTCATAGATTCTTATCATTTAATCTTAAAAGATAATGCCTTCATTTTAGTTCATTTACTTGAATGAGTAATCCCAACTTGTGAAAGGAGTCCTCTTAATGAGTCACATCAATAAAGAATTGGTCCCAAAATGAGAATAACTTTTACAGTGTAAACTTTAGCTGAAAGCTACATTTCTTTATTTCCCCCTTTACCTCTAAACAAAAAAGAACAGCATCATCTGAAACAAAAAGAAAACATGTAGATGCTCTCAGTTAACCCTGAATCTGTTATCAGAATAAAACAGGAAATTTATCAAGAGAGCAGTCATTATAGAGTTATGATTTCTTTTGAAACAAACCTTTGAAATGTAGTTCAGGCATTTATCTTTGCTCACGATCAGTGGTAATTGCTCTTCTTCTAAAGCAAAATCCAAAAGATCTGATTGCTAATCTTGCTTGTGATGCTGAATTTATACTCACACATGATACAACCTCACACTTACTTCAAATTCTGTAGTAATTAGTCACATCCAAAAGAAATGTTTGCTCCTGCATAATTCCTGCATATCATAACTTCCTGTTGGCAAATATGAGGCTTTTACACCTGCTATGAATGTCTTTTTGATCACCTAAGATCTAATCTTTTTCACAACTATCAGTCCCTCTGAGTACAAAAGAAATTCATTTTGGTGGAGATCTTATCTGTGGTTTTTATGCTGTGGGATTTCCCAGATCCATGAGGTAACCCTTGCACTTAACACTTCACATTCTGTAACATTGCTGGCTTTCCCCACAACATTATTACTATTTTAGTCACCATGTCTCCAAGTGTACCGACAGAGGTCTTGTGTCACTTAGCATAGCATCACATGAAGTGCTAAATCACAGTGAAGAATGATGTCTCTTTGAGAGATATGAACTCCAGGCCACCAAGGCAAATAAAACAATCCAGTTTCTTCTGCTAAGGCGAACAAGAGATGTGTATGTATACTGCAGACGGTAGGAAAAATTCTGTGCATGAATTCTGGTGACAGAAGGGTGCAACATTCAAGGTACTAGCAGTGCTACAAGGGCTAATGCAAAGGCAGCCAAGCCAATAAAGATTCTGATGGTTTACCTTTCTTTGAGCTGCTTATTTTAATGGGAATATTGAACATATAAAACTAGAACAGGGCTTGTAAAGGCAAAGTTTGAGTCTGATGAGATAAAATCCTGCCATGACAAGCCAGTCCCCCAGCTCAGTCCTTTTAGCAATGCAGGAAGCTGCTCTTTATCCACACATCAATTTCAGATCACAGAGAACTTACAGGACAGAAATTAAACATTAAAAACACATGAGAAACCACAGATAACACTTCAGCAGTAGAATACAACAGAAAACAACATGAAAGAAAGTTTGACTCAGAGCTCAGTGGAAGAGGCAAAGACAAGAATGAACAAAAGTGCTTAGGTGTGTTAGCAGCTAAAGCCTTGCTCAAGACAGCAGACATGGATACATGGATTTAAAAAAGTAGGTTAGGCACGTCTTTGAAAAACTTCCCCACCATTTAAATTCCAACAGGTTATTTTTAAAAAAAAAATCAGGAGGCCTCTAGCTGAGACTCACAGGAACTGAGGAATTAATTTTATTTATATATGTATGTTTGTATATGCACTGAGCACCAAAGAGGCTTTGACAAAAAGCTAGTGTGTTGGCTTGAATTACTGGAAGTTATTCCTGGGGCAAAGATTTTCTTCCAAGTCTTCAATTACAAAGAAACTGGCTGAAATGCTCTCAAAATTACTATATGAGGAGAGAATGCACCAGTGAGGCAGATCCTTTGGAACAGCCTTGAAAGACCCCAAGATTAGCAGCTTCCTTGGTTTGTGACATAGGGAAAAACAAGATGTATAGATCCAAAACTAAATTAATGCCTCCTCAGACTACAGAAAGGGCATTGATTTTGGCCTGGAGGCAAAGCTGGATATTGGGAATACAAGTGTGGGATGGTACTGACCACAGAGGAGCTAGAAATAAAACTCAGGGGGCTTTCTACAGAATCTACCAATTTCCAAGCTGGTATTCTGAAAGCTTTATCACATGCTTTCTGAAAGCTTTTTCACATGAAAATATTTTTAATAAATGTCTCAAGCCGTCATATGAACAGGTAGCAGCATTTATTGGGCTTGTGTTTATGAAGCAGTGAAACAGAAAAAGTGATCCAGTTACTGCACTACTGCACTATTTGGACCTCAGTAGAGCACAGTGCTTTCAAACAGATGATGCTGATAGACAGAAATAAATAAAAAATTAATTCAAGGGTGAATAAGTCCAGACTAAAGTTGATGGCTTTTTTTTTTTAAGAGAGCTGGCTTTAAAAGAAAATCCTTAATGTCCTCTGTCCAGTCTACAGTAAAATAGCTGATACAGGGTTATGTGGAAAGTTAATAAATAATGCTAGAGAAGAAAGAGGTAAAAGAGGAACTGTTAGATGGAAAGTAAAAATGAAAATAGAGTGTTGGGTAGTTGACAGTCTGAAAGGGGCACTTTGACACTGGAAGGCGCTTAATGGTACTTACTCAAGGATCAGTTATGGGGTGAGTTGTTTTTAAATTTTCTTTCATGATCATAGCATACAAATAAGTGGTATGATGACTCAAACAAAGAAGTATTGTCAATACAAAACAAAATTAAATCACTGCAGATTAAAATTGGAACAATCTGAGGACAGGAGTAACGGAAAGAAGAACTTGGACTAAAACACTATTTACTGGAGAACCTAATTGCAATGTTTTTGCCATAAATTTAGGAAATTGCTAGTGAAAAATAACTGAAGAAAAGTACCTATCTTGGCTCTGAGGCACAGATTTACTAGAAAAATAGGATATCCTTCCTCTCTTGCACCACCATTTATCTGAGGATAAATGCACAAGTATAGCACACACTCCTACTGCATGTGATGAGATTTCAGATATTCAGCTGAATAGACCCCCAGCCTGTGACAAGAATGAAGGCAAAATCAGGATGTATTTTTGAATTATTTTCTGTGGACACAGAGAACCATGTGCGTCATTATTTGGTGTTGGTAACCAGTGAAATTCTGTACTGACATTAAATAAAAGGAAGATCAAGTGGAGAGAGGCTACTAGGAAAAGAGACTACTAGGAAACAAGATTATGGTCAGTGTAATAGCAGAACCTGAAGTTGCAGGTCTTGGCCAATCCCTTTTCCTTGGGCTGAATTGACAGCCTTTGTTAGTCTGTCTATTGGAAGTAAAGTGACAGTTCTGAACTAGAAGCAAAAATCTTGTGGTCTGGTTTTGCTTTGCTGCTTTTTTTTGGGAGGGGTTGGGGGTTTTTTTGCAGTTTTTTTGTCTCAGTAGAGCACAGATATCCTAAAAGGCTTTTTCAGAAAATCTTTGCATTTATATTTACACTTTCATGCAGAACCAAGATTGCAAACATAGAATATATATTAACAAAATAACAACTCTGTTTGAATGGTTTTTCTTTCCTGCCACTGGAAAGGGTGCATTGTACCATTTTACACTCCAAGGAAGAACCAGTAACTTCCAAATAGCTCACTGCTGTATTTTTATTGTTTCATACTTTGGACTTTTTGCATTCAATCAAAGTATTGAACAACAATTTGTTGAATCTGTTATCCTGTCCTCCATAGTAGCTATGGGCAGATAATTCATGCAACAGTTTAAACTTTCTTCCTTAATAAGGAGCTGTTTGATACCATACTGATGCATGAAGTTCCTTCCTCACCTCTGGTAGGTAAAAGTTAGATTACAACCTTAGATCTCAGATAATAGCCACTCCTTGAATACTTCTAATACAAGCTACATTACTGATGTCATGCACTTAACATCACTGTTAACTGGCAATACTCATCTAGAAACATGAACTACATATGACTTGTCAAAAAAACTGATCAAGTCTGTCTACTCTCTTCTCTTATTTTTCCTGAGGCACAAGTGAGGAGGGAGCTGCCAGCCACCTGAATAGCTCCATGCCTAGTCTTCTTTTCCATCAGCCCAGCACATGGTAGTCAGAGAAAAATGAGAAAATGTCAGTGTTGCTTCTGTGAAAGCAAACAGCAGGGACTGGGAGAGATCAATGATTCTGGAGGTGGCATTGAAAAACAGCCAAAGATTTCCTTGATAGATACAGACAAACATATGCTGCATGGAGAATCAGCAATATATCCATTGCTTCAGGGAAGCACCACTTCTTGCAAGTACACCCAACCTCATTGATTTGGGCATGTTCAGTAAGGCCAGCTCCACGAGGACTAATCAAATTTAAGTGCAAATCCTTTGGGCCATCCATTAGGTGCTGGACACGTGACTATGGAAAGCACCATGACACATGACTCAAGTGCTTGCACAAGAAACTGTGCAGCCAGCTGTATCAGAACAACAGTGCATCACCAACATAAATAAATAATGGGAAAAAAATATTGTCCACATATTAAAGTACCAATCTAAAATTCAGATTGGCTCTACATAAGATTCTATCTGTGGTCCAAAGCAAATCATCTAGTTTTGACCCAGTGCCAATTGTGTTCACTCAGTTAGTGGCATGATAATACTTTTCTGCATTAGAAGCATTTTGTAAGGATCAATACGTTAAGGATTCTTAAATATTCAGATCAAATGTTACTGGATGATTAACAAAGTTAGCAAGAAATGTCAGACCCTTTTATTAATGCCATGAAGTTCATTGCCTTAGATCTTGAGGGAGTGATGCCACATTTGTGTAAAAAGGATTTTCTGTTATCAGTTTAAAACTGAAAGGCTGTGATTTCATTGTGAACCCTTTGTTCCTGAGTTCTGAGACAGTTGAATTGGTGCACCTCCTTGACCTTCTCTAAACCATTAATAATTTACACACCTCTTTCATTTCACCTCTAATTCATCTCTGTTGTTACGTAAATACCCTAATCTTTTTAATCTCTGCATGTATGGAACTCTATCCATGCCTCTGATCCTTCTCATTACTATTCTCTATCTCCTATTTCATTTACAGCCGAAGTGAAATTAAGTGACAAAACTGAATGAATAGTCCAAATGGAAGGTTACTATTGTTTCATGTAAGATATCTATAATACATTTGATTTATTTCAGGATACTTTCTCTTTTTCCCTTGTGTATGTAAATGTTTCCAACAGGGAGGCCACAGTAAGAGTATAGTCTTTTCTCTGAATATAACTGCTGATCATTCAGGATTTCTCAGGCTGAACAAGCAGATTTAATAATTTTTTCCACTGTCCACTAATCTTTTCTTACTTTATCAGCTGCTGTTGGAGTACAGGCTTCCGAACAGTAGCTCTCTGCATTCTGCAGCACAGTGTTCTCTCTATTTTGCTGTTAGTAATTTCTTCTGTCCCTCCTATGTCAACACAGCTTTTTCCTAAGATTTGCTAAAAAATAGTGGATTTTCTTCAATTTTATTTGTTACTCAAATATTTATGATCCCACCATACCTTGTACTGTTGCCTTATGCCATTGTTTTGCAAGAATCCAAACTTGACCATCTGGGCACAACAAGAAGACCTTCATTCATTAATTTCATTGTTCTGTGTTTAGCTTTGCATTCCTGTATCTGCTGCCCTGGACTCTCGTGCTTATCTGTTAGGATCCTTTCCTGTCTGCCTTTCTTTCTGTTTTGCATTAAACCAACAGTATCCTGTCTGTCTGTACAGCATACCAACTGTGCTGTACCATCATTTTGTGCTACCCATGAGAAGGTGCCCTTGTGCTCCAAATTCTGTTGATGCCAATTTAGTTAAATCCAGCTGCAGCACAGGCTCAACTATTGTGTCAGTACAGTAATCTCAGGCCAAACACATATTTTGCAAAACATGCCTAGGGCTCCCTAGGCTCTTGCCCGCATGTCCTTCATCAGGCTCTAACCAGAAATGTGTCTTGTCTTATGGGTGACTGTTACCAGAAGTAAAATCTATTCTCACCTTCTGCCAGAACTGAGATGGGTAAAGACTGTATCACATATAGTCTTTGAATTCATCATCCAGTAATATACATGCCCTCAATTAGATATTTATGTCTGCTGAGCATCAGCTCTCTGGACATAGTGATGTCTCTCGTTTTATACATGAACTGCTGTCCATTTCATGCCAACTCCTAAGCTTATGATTCAATTCTCTATAAACAAAATGTCCCCTCCACACAGTTCACCCATCATCTCGTGCAAGAAATGGCTACATGCATTACATGGTTCTCACAATCTGGTCAATGCCAGAGTATAAACTCTTTAACTCATTAATCCCCACTAAGTGTATAGAGTTATGTTGAGAGAGAGAGCACATACGCATCTCATGAAAAGAAGCAAATACAACAGTATAGTCCATTGCTGCAATCCATCTCACAGAGATGTGTGCATTGTGTTCAGAAGAGGCGGTTTAGTGTCAGCTACTAACAGTGACTCTTGCTCCACACTACGTAGTTGCTGCACACTACGTAGTTCTGTTCTTCGTAACAGTCAACTTGGAATGCAGTTTTTCTGATGCGATGCTCACAGTGCCAGTACATAGAGGTGAGCTAGTGGAAGCATTTGTTTGCAAAAGGCTTGGTCCCACAACTCTTTCTTAAGGCAAATTTTTTGTGTCTCTTGATGCTAACAGCTTCTGCAGGCTAATACCTTTAGTAACTACAGAGTCCTTGCCTTTCAGCAGAACAAGTACTTTAGGCAAATACTTTGGCTATAGTACTTTTATTTTTCAAATGTTTGTTCTTGGACACATGACTCTTCTTCCATTGGACTGCTATGTATCAAAACCTGTATCAAAGGCTATTTGTAAGAACATGCAGCATCTAGGAAGACTGTTATTCATCCTCATTGCCCCCTGTCATATATATCAATCTTACATATTCCTAATAGCATCTCAAGGCCTGAAAATTATTTCCTAGAAATCTACAGAGCCCAGTTCCTCTCACCTTCTCCTTGACCACGTTTTCATTAATATAGTTTCCACAGTATTCACTCATAATTTGTTGCACTTTATATTCATATTATATTATGTGTTGCTTGTTCCTTGATGCCTCATTTGCCTTAAAGAATGTCATCAGTACTGCTCTTAGGACTTTTTTTTGTGCATGTTTCAATTGACATTAGAATTCCTTTGAAGACAGATAACTTAATGCTACTTGTGGTCAGCCCAATGCTAAAAGTAAAGGTAGTTGCCTTGCCTTATTATGCCAAAACTTGACTTCACCTAAAATGGTATTTTTATCCTAAAACAGATCCTATATCCACAGTCTCTGGATAAGGCTAATGACTTCTTGTCAGTGTGACTTCAGTACAGGTTCTGATTTTATCTGAATATTACCTCCCTCATTTCTTGTGGAACTATATTACCACTGTAGTCTGCTGTAAATAATTACTGTACACAGTGTGGTAGTTGGTATGTTTGCCAATTCCTTTCTATGGGGAGTTTAAAAACATTTCATTGTCTCATATAGTAAACATGGGAATATACTTCTAAAACACTGTAGGTGTCCTTTTCCTTGAAATATATTTGCATGCTGCTAGACAAATTTCATTTGTCTTTTCCGTCAAGAACTTCATTGCTGTTCAACAGTGGGAGGGTACAGTCCCATTTGGACTACTAGAAATTCTAACAAATAACTTATCATTGGAGGAGAATGGGTTTTTACAGACAACATGTACTCACTTCACTGACTTCAGAAAGGTTTTACTACCTTTGACCACTTTGTAGACATCCTTCCTAAATCTGACCACTTTTCAGGCTCTGCTATCAGCTGGAATTACAAGGCAGCTGGAATGTAATTGGTTGCCAGTCTAATAACATATCTTCGAACATTATTTGACATGAATACATATATACATATGTATATTCGTTTGGGGACTGCTTACAGGTGGCAACCACTTCAAAAGGCTTATTCCATTACTCCGACTCCTGCTGACCACTATGATGTTAGTTTCAGCTTTAGGATAAGAAGTATTTCTAGCCCTTATACCTGTCCACAGACTTGGGTGCTTGTTTTTTCTGCTTTTCATGCTGCTTTCTGATGTCTGCCCTAAATGACAGTATCAGCCTCAATGTCTCTTAATTCCTCATTTTCTTTATTGTGAGCCAGTAGATTGGTTTGGGCTTTTTTCCTAGTAGCCACTATAACTTTGATACCTTCCGAGGAGAATGCAACAGACATGGTTAGTGGAACTGTTGCTGTTGCACAGGATATATGTTTCCCATAAGAAACTTTGACAGTCTTTCCCATAAGAAATTTGTCTGCCACATACAAATCTGCCATTAACAAGGAATCTTTAATGCTTCCAGGGTTTCTGGGGCTACAAAAGGCTTCTCATCTCTTGTTATAATTATTTCCTCTTCTGCTTGGCTTTAAGTAGAAAATAACAAGATGTACAACAGCCTCTCATCCATGATCTCCTTCTGTGGGTTCACATTACTCAATAAGCACTTTTATCAGTCTTCCCAGTGTTTCAGACACAACAGCATCTTGTTTGCTTCTTTTCCATCTTTTTCCAGAAAGATAGCAAAGAAAACCTTTACTGTCATTTTCTCATCTTTATTCCTTTGTGCACAGGCTAAATTACTTTTTTAACCACTTCCTTCTTTTTGTAGGTTATTTTGTCTGGAAATTCACCATTAAATTTTTTAAAGTATCTCCAGACCACCTGTTTATTCCTAGTTTTGTTTTCCATTTAATAATATTTGAAGGGGAATGTGTGCCTCTGCAATTATTGCTGCTGACATGTTTCTGCACCATGTACTGGACAATAGTACCAGAAGACTCCATGTTTATAATACCAACCTGGCTTTTTAACAAGCTGTTTACACAGATACTGAGGCTGCAATTAAGAGCAAAGCCACATGCATGCGGATTAGCTTATGTGTGGTCTTTCAGATCTCCCTGCAACCCATGTTCTTTCCCCTGGTTTCACACAGATTACTGCCCTCAGTTATCTTTCTTTACTTTCCCAGCCTAAGGAATTGTACGTGATTCAACAGCAGCTAGAGAAGTCAGATGCTGAGCACTTATCAGTAGTGTTGACAGCTGTTAGCCCAATAAATCTGTCTTTTCCAGCTTGGCTGGAAAATACCTTATGTTTAGGTACTCATTTAAGCAAGACTGAAACTATGTTAAACAGAATTCCTTTCAAACAAGCCAATTTTAAGTATTAGCTCTCACAACTTTATTTACTTCCTAGGAAACTAAGTTTTTGAAACTCTGTGCTCATGTTGCACATACAATACAAAAATACACAGATAAAATAAGCAGGTTTGAGAATTGATGAGCTTTACTTGAATCCATCACTGTCTTTGTAGATCTTATCTCACTTGACCTGTGTCAACCATAGCAGAAATCCAAAAAGATTGTGCCTGATAAAGCAGTATATTATGCTGACAGAAGAACCTTTAGCATACTGAAATTTACTCTTTGATCATAGGCTATGATGGTATCACCAAAAAAAAAAAAGGATAAAAGGCACATTTAAAATTACTTTAGGTTAAATATTTATACATTACTATTTCTAAATTGAAATGCATATAGAAATGTTCTAAAACATATGACCTACTAAAAATAAACTCTTAGATCTTCCTCTAGTGTTTGACTCAAGCAGCTAAACATAGAAAAATATATCACAATATTTTGATAGAGCATTAAAACATGATGATTAAAATGTGCTCTCTACTGGGCAGGGCTCTTTAGTTATTAATCTAGAAATGTCCCCTAATAATTCAGGCCAGTCTGAAATAATATTGCATTTTAGACCTTGTGCTTAAAGCATTGTGTTCCTCACTGTAAGCCAGCAATTAAAGATTCATTTCACATTTAAAAATTAAACAAACAGCTATAAATGTATGATACAGCACCAATTACATAATGAAGACTACATTGCCTTTAAGAAAAGCCAGCTGTTTCTCATTCATCCAGATATGTTCAATCTCACTTAAAAATTAGTATCTATGTAAGGGCATATTGTATTTTTCCAGGAGAAGAGATACAGTATGTTTCCTTACTTCACACTGTAGAAGAAGTGGCCACATCTGCTCACCTCAGAAAGCATATGGATATTCAAACACTGTATCAAGGTACATATTTCAAGGAGAAAATTTAACTGCTTGGGTGTCACACTTTAATTCAATACAGCTGAAGCAGGAAGATGAGAATTTTTAAAAATTTTCTGAGTTAATTGATTGATGAATAACAGGTTCCAAGAGCAGACCTTCATTCATCTCATTTCATGTACCCTGATCTGAAATTCACTAGGATTACCTCAGGTCATAAAAAAATGATAACTAAGGACACACTGAAATGTGCACTGCACACTTCGTACTTGCATTTTCTATTTTCTAGCATTTTTCTTGGATTTTAATTTACTGAAGATGCATGACCAGACTACCTATTTCTATAAAACTGCTTTTAGAGTTTGAGTCAAGAAATATTAGTAGTAAGTATTTCCCTGCAGTGTTTCTGTGAAGGGCAGTAGCGATCTGGTACCATTTCCTTCTCAGAGGAGAGAGAAACTTTTTACAACTCTCCAACATAAACAAATGGAAAGCTTCTCAGTTCCAACAGTAAATTTTTTATAAATATAGTTATTGATGCAAACATTTCCACTTTTTCTGCCAGATTAGCTTTCCTGCCCAAGAGCTTATACAATTGAAGAGGTGTTTGCTAAAATTATAGCTATATAGGTACAAACATCTTAGCAATAAAAGAGCACCACAACAAAGTCTGAAACATGAAATCTATACATGTCATAACTTATTGTGGATCTATCCAATTTTATCACAGCTGAATGGTTTTAAAGCATTACATTCCTTTCATTTGTGCAACTCCAGCAAGCATATACATGTCAATTCTTTCAATTATAGATACCTAATAGCAAGCAGCCAAATTGTCTAAACAGTAAAAGGGAAATTTAAGAGATTTGGGCTTTGAGATAGCAACAGTCGATTAGAAACATAATAAAAACATAAAGCTTTTGGAACACAGTCCAGTATATATCTTCTTAAAGAATGATCTACCATGCACCATATTCAGCAGCTGTGTAGCTTGCAGTACAACTCATTTGAACTGGGCAGAGCCCTGTACAGAACACATGTGTTTTTCACAGGGACACACATGTTCTACACTGGGTACACATGACAAACACTGACTACCCTTAGCCCTTCACTGGACAACAAATGGAGGACAAAGATATACAGCTTGAATGAGCAAACATTCAACCTGTGAATTACTAAAGGAAAAATTTAAATTCACAGAGAACTCAGGGTTGTTTGTTTAGCATAATCCTAAAATGTGTTCTGTTCACACAGATTTTTATTAAAAAAGGAACACTTGTTCTTCAAAAATAAATAAAAGTTTTGCAACAGAACTCCATTATCTCTGATACTGATCACAGTGGTTTTCTTTTGTCATGAGAATGAAGGAGTATGAGCAGTTTTAAGCAGGCCATATCAGGTAAATACTATCAACATTCATATATATTCACTTGGACTGGGCAGACAAATTTTTTTTCTTACTGATTTTGGTGTCCATCAGCTCTATGGATAGACCTTCTTTTTTGTCTTCTGGAATGTCCATAACACTATTGAGAAATTGATTTCTAATTTATAAACTAGGCAGGAACTTCTGTAATAAATGGTGTGTTTTAAAACCTCAGATTTTTGCAAGTCAGTTTCTAACATTAATGTGAACTGTCATGGCAACAGGTTTGTTGGGCACAGCTAGAGCAAAGAGGACAAGCAAAGTACAGAACAACAACATTACAGAAGAGGAAATTATTGAACAGAAGAGATAAAATGGAATGGCAAAAAAATTATGACGTGAGGAATCAGAAGATTTAAGAAACTATGAACTTCAAAATTACTGTTTTACTTATAGCTTGGTGAGAGAATAAGTTGTCAGCTAACTGATAACATCTCAACAACTGTGTAGAAATTGCCTAAAGCTCAGACTCAAGTTGTCACCTCTTCACAGTACTTCCCTGAAAAAGCCTACTCAAGGGACAGCTCTGTAGCAGCTCAACTACTGCATCTAGCAGAGAAAGCCTGTATATTTTTGAAAGCACATAAACTTTCTTCAGGGATGTGCTGCAGGATACTACAACTGATTTGCCCTTAGGATGCATTTTATCATGGAGGTCAGCAAACTGAACTCATCTTCTGAGGCCCACTGAGTCCTACTGCAGGGGCTTTGGTGAGCTCAAGCTCCAGCTCAAGGAAAACTGCTTGTAAATGAGACATACAGTTTCAAGGTTTCATTCTGGGGTCATGCAGCTCACATGAAAGGTGTAGGTACAGCCAGCAGCCATTAACAGCTGTAATATTTTTGTATCTACCTACTAAGCTACATAAAGTATATAATAAGAAGGTCATGTGGCCAAATATCGCTCTACTTGCTCCGAGAACTGTTACCCACATATTTATCCTTTCTTAGCGTATTGCTCTTCTTCATGGCCTGAAGTTGTGTTAGGGGAGGTTTAGGTTGGATATTAGGAAAAAGGTTCTCATCTAAAGGGTGGTTGAGCACTGGAACAGGCTCCCTAGGGAAGTGGTCACAGCACCAGAATGATAACTGTGACAAGAGTTTGGACAACTCTCTCAGGCACATGATGTGATTCTTGGGGATTCTTGGGCCACGAGCAGGACTTGATGATCCTTGTGGGTCCTTTCCAACTCAACCCATTCTGTGATTAAGGATGAGTTCCATAAAGAATTCCAAGGCCTTATTATGAGGATGCTATTAAATACTCAAGACCTTGCATTCAAAACAGCTTGGAAAAGAGAGTTCTGTGACACAGGTCTGTTAATGTCCAAGGTTTTGGCATATTTGAGTTTCCTGTAATTAAAAGCAAACAAAAACAAAGAAAAGCAACACAAAACCAGTAGGTCACACCACCTACAAAATACTTCTTTCACGTATTAAACAGGTGAGATTATTTAAAATTAGCTAGTCTGTAGTTCTGGCCCCTATTCCTTTCCTTTCTTCTGCTTTCTTCTTTGGTAGTCAGAAATGAGCTCTTGCCCATTTTAATCACATCTTCCCTTCAGAATCAACCAACACAGTTAGCACTATTGGCAAAGAAAAGAATATAACATTTCAAGAGGGAACAAGCTTACTTGCAAATCCTCATCAATCTTATTTCTGTTTCATTATCTTTCTGGAAAAAATACTTTTATGTCACCACTATATCTTTGCAACAATTATCATCTTCCGCTGTCCTTACTTATTTCTGTAAACTAATGCTGATTTCTGTCTTTACTTATTTCTATGAACTAATGCTTTTCATTAATAAATAAAAGTGGGATTGAATAAAAAATGCTGGCAAAGCTAGCCAAAAAAATAAAAAGCCTTTGAAGCAAAAGTATTCCAGTGATCATTATCCTTAGCCACCATATTAAAGGCTTTCTCTTTTACTCATCTTAACACTGTAGACAGGAGGTAACTGCCTCCAGAGAGCAGTGGAATGAAGGTGCCACAATATTAGCAGCATCACAGCAAGTAGCAGACAGGCTCTGGTGTGACAGAATAATAATAGAAAATACATCCATTTCAGGGAGGAAATATAATTTGTAGTCAACTCCACTTGGAGAGATACTGAAAACAACTCCTTAAACTGGCTTCCTAAGAAAGATGGTAGGTTATTAGCTTACTGCCTCTTTCTCAAGAGACACAAACAAGTCCATTACACAGCAGCATGACAAATGCTGCTTTTGAAGAAGGGTAGTTAACTATCTCTTCTAATACTAATATCACTTGGCCCTTCATCTCACCTGCATCTCACAGCACTTTGTGAAAGCTGCATTTTATAGTCCCTTTCAGCAAGAGAATTCAAAACCAAAGCCTTTGTTGAAGTGGGGATGTCTCTGAGGAACCACAAAAGAGGAAAAAGCATGCCCAAACTGTTTATCCTCCTGGCAAGAAGATTCATTTCCCTATCCTCATCCTTCCAAGCTCACACCTGGAGTAGGTTCCATACCAGAGTAAGAGGGGGAAGGGTAAAGGCAAGCAGACTGACTTAAAGGAAGCAGTGAGGGGAAAATAAGGGTCTGTAAAACCTTGAAGGAAATATAGTTTGATAGAACAGCATGTGGAAAGTTTGCAGAGTTGAGATGGCCTAGACCCATAGGCAAAGATAGTTCATTACCATTTAGCTGACTTGTCAGCCACTCATGGAGGAAGACCACAGACATGATAACCCTGCACTGCAGTACATAGTTAGTTCTAGTGGGGAATGTGCACCTGTTGCACAGTGAGTAACATTCCACCACAACCTAGGGACAAGTTAAAGAAGCACCAAACCAAAGCTATTAGGAAATTTAATAGGCAACAGGTAATTCCCAACTGCACAGACTGGGGTTTTCTTTTCCCTTAGCTGCTAAATGAGAAAAGGCTCTATTAGACTCCCAGCAAATGGAAGATAGTTGTGATACACCTGTTTATATACAAAAGTGTATTTCTTTCCCTCATGTCATTACTCTTCTACAGAGCTCAAGGTATGCAAGAAAAATTCTCTGCTGTGCAATTCACTGGAGCAGAATACAGAGCTCCTCTTCCAAAAATCCTTTAAGCAATGCCTTTGCTAGTAGAGTCTATAATCTACCATGTGGAGGTCACAGTAGACACTGCATTGGCTCAATTTCAGCAATTATCTGGAAAACACTTTTTCAGCCACTAAATCAAGTTTGAAAAAAGCAAAATAATTCTCAGTAGTAAGCCTCTGCACTCCTCAGTGTTTAGGCCTTATGGAAACAGTTATTGCATCTCTCACCCCAAAAAACCTACTTGCTCTTAGACAGCTCTTCACCATCCCTAGAGTCAGACTTCACACTTAAAATTCATCCCTCTGGATTTAGGCAGGATGTTAAATATGGAACAGTGCCCCAGTTGTTGCTTATTTGGTTTAGAATTCCTGTGAACCATAAATTACAGAGTTTGAGACAGAACTATTCATGGATGTTCATCTGTATCATCTGATTCCAAGTTTGACTACAGTTTTCCTTACTGGTGCTATGATCTATTTCATGGGAATCCTTTTAATACAATTTAATTTCTTAGCGACCAGTTCCTTCACATCAAGAGGGAAAAACATGAAAAAGCTGAAAAAACTGGTGGATACCCTAGCAGTGCAATTTTCAGACAATCACTCTGTTTAAATGAACAACAATGACAAAAACATTTATTTCCAAGATCTTTAATTCCAGCCACCCTCAAGCCTTTCAAAATAAATTGCACACTAGAAATAGAACAAAATACAGTAGATCAGTTCATCTTTCTTGTAGTAGAGCTCTATTCTATGCAATACTCCTGCCTGTTCAGTAATGTGGGAAAGACTGCAATTTGCTGCTGTTCCAGTCCCAAGGAACACAAGTCCCTGCTGGGAACTGCAAGTCTGATAAAAATCCCTGTAAGATACATGTCCTTCAGAGAAATGGTGTGCAAGAGGCTTCAAGGGTTTAGTTACTACTCAGCCACGTAGAACATAGCACATAACTTTGAAAACAGTTGTCTTTTCACAAGACATTAATTCTATCACCTTGTATTAATTCTATCACCACATATTTAACTCTACCAGGCCAGGCTCCCCTTTGTCTTAAACCTGAGCAAGTATTTGCACTTATTCTGGTTTGAAATAAAGAGCACATACGATGGCCATCCAACAAGGATGGGGCATAAAACATCTTCTTTCTAATAGCACATGGTCCTCTGGATTTAAGAAATGTTTAAAATCTCCAAATTCTTACATATTGCTAAACTACCACATAGACAGCTTGACTAAAATGTATAGCAAAAACCTACTAT
Organism: Sterrhoptilus dennistouni; assembly: GCA_013397095.1. Taxonomy (NCBI): domain Eukaryota; kingdom Metazoa; phylum Chordata; class Aves; order Passeriformes; family Zosteropidae; genus Sterrhoptilus; species Sterrhoptilus dennistouni. The sequence continues at coordinate 2,070,259 of VWZU01015099.1, forward strand.
GATACAAATATTTTTGTCATAAAAATCTGCAGATTTAATCTGGAAGAAGTATAAAGCTTATTGCTAAAAATAATCTCTCCAGAACCAACATAAACATCCAAGTAAATTCCTGTTTAATTTTAGTATTAGTTAGTTTGCTGGCTGTTGTCACCAAGAGTCATTGTCTTCATAGGCCATGAAGTCACATCACCTTAATTCCTTAATATAAATTAAGTTTATATTTACTACATAATTGAGTTTACTTGTGCATTGCCAAAGGTAATTTTTAAAGGCTTCAGGGCAGAAAACTGAACAGTTGATGCTATGGAAAATGAGATAAATGTCTGGTGTCTGCCCATAATACAGTAAAATCCAGTGGCATACGTCCACAGTTAACAATATAATGAAAAAAACAAACTATATTTGCCATAGAATTATGCTTTTTCTCCCATATAATAATTTCTTTTTCTTATTTGCACACTTCTATTGCCTTGTATGAATACACCATCTCTACATCTTCATTTTTCTAGGGAGAATACACTGGGGTTTTTTTTGCCTCCCCACCAAACCTGAACTGTCTTTAATTTGGTAGAGTTAAGTTTCATGTGGGAAAAGAAAGAAAAAAAGAAAAGCCTCTACATTATTCAACAGTGTTTGACATAACTACAGAACCAAGAATAAAACATATCTTTAAATTGCATGTGCTAGCACACTGTGACATTATATTACCAGGTGGTGATAAAACATGACTCTATGGGAAATGATGATACACCTTTGTCATAGAAAATGTTAGGTGTTTTGGAACAGTATCACTTGCTGTTTTGAGAAAGAAAAATTCTAACTTATCAGGAAACTTACAGGATGGCTGCATCCAACAATGAAGAAAATTACTTGAAAATAGTTTCAACTTCACTGCCCAGAGCATACATTAAATGCATTATCTGTATTGAGCTCTGCTGAAGCTCTAAATTTAGTGGAATGTGGTTTTCACCAAGGCTAATGAAACTGGTAATCCCTATGGAGAGTGAAATTTCAGCATTTTCCTTATTCAGTGGCTTCTCATTTTCCAACCAGACCACCTCAGGCTATGATTTATCAGAGCTCAGATGCTAGGTTTGAGGGCCTTTTTAAATACGTGAGTAGGAAAACTTTTTGGAAAACTTGGTTCCAAAGGAAGAAATGATGATGCTATTGCACTATTATAAACTCAGAATTAATTGGCACCTAGCCACTGAAACTGCCTTCTTTTTACCAAGATCTAAAATACAAGTGTAATTAGCAGAAGACTTTCAAAAATTATTGGGGTGTTGGTTTTCAGTTGGGTTTTTGTGGCCTTTTTTTCCCACAAGAGGAAATGCCTGTACTCCTATTTCAGTGACCCCTAAAATTGGAGTGATATACAGATCATCCATGGGCAATTGGCACAAGGTCAGCAGGAGCAAACCTAGTCTACTAAAAATTTTCAGAGATGTCTAACCTAGCCATGTGAGTGGGACTGTTTTGTCCTGTGGCCATCGTGGTTTCCATACAAGACTAAGAGTCTAATGTGGAATTTACTGTATCATCTTGTTAGTGTTTGTACACAAAATCAAAGATCAAAAAGCCCCATTTGATGCTTAGTAAAAAGTCAGGACTTACCTCTAGATTAAGACATCTAAAAATCAGGTTCTACACATGAGCTAGATGTTCTCACTCCCACTGTAACTAGTGAAGAACTGATCAATGTAGTTGGTTGAATCCAAAAGCAATTCAGCTCAGAAGTCTCTTCCAAATTTGGCAGCTCATAAAGTCAGCATAGTTAAAAGCACTGCTTCTGTGGCCAATTTTATACAAAAGATGGATGCATCTGTCCACCCACTTCATTATTTTCAACTACTCAACCCAAATGACCAGGGATGCATGCTGTTGTGGTGTAACCTCAGTCAGCAACTTAGTCACTTGTTCATTCCGTCCTGGTGGGATGGGGGAGAAAATCAGAAGAGCAAAAGTGAGAAAATTTATGAGTTGAGATAAAGACAGATCAATAAGGTAAAGCAAAAGATACACACACATCCAAGGAAGGCAAAACAAGCAATTAATTCACTGCTTCCCATGGACAGGCAGGTGTTACAGCATCCTCAGTAGAGCAGGGCTCCATCACTTCTAATGGTAACTTGGGAAGACAAATCACTCCAGATGTTTCCCCCTTCCTTCTTTCCTTCTTTATATGCTGAGTGTGACTGCATATGGTATGAAAAATGCCTTTGGTCAGTGGCGGGCAGCTGTTCCAGTTGTCTCCCCAACTCCTTGTGCATCCCCAGCCCTTTCACTGGCAGGGCAATAAGAGAGGCAGAAAAGGCCTTGACTCTGTACAAGCCCTTCTCAGCAATAACAAAAACATCTCTCTATTATCAACTCTCTTTTCATCGGGAACCCAAAGCAAAGCCCCACAAGAGCCACTTGTCAGCCACTTGTTAGCTGTGAAGACAGCTAACTCTACCCCAGCTCAAACCAGCCCACATGCATAGCAGGATCAATCACACAGTTTTGTCACAAGGCAGAAATCCACATCTCTACATACCATAAATGCTACTCTACTTCTCTGCGGATAGTGTCATCACTATCCCTATTTTTACTCATCTCTGTGTCTTTACTTCAAAGGTCCACTGTAAAGCAAACAAAGGAAACGAGTAGCCATTCAGATTTGGTTTATAACATCACTCAAATGGTCCAATTTCCTACCAGCAGTAAGTCCTTTTGGAGAAATATATAATGCCATAATCTACACAAAGTGCCTAAAATTACCTAAATGCCTGAGCTGCCTGCTGAAAATATACTGATCATATACATCCTCTATGCAACCCTTGCTGGTTGACACCTATTGAAATCCACTATGGAATTTAAATTACCCCCTACACAGACCTCTCCAGCTCTGTCCAACAATTGCACCTCAGCAGTACAGCAAGGTTCAAGCATCCTCTCAAGCATGACATTTAACTGAAAATGGTTCACCCCTCAGGGAAAGTCTGGATGAAGATGCTAAAGATATCCCCTGCAGATCAGCTTAAAAGCTTTTTAGCTTGGCTAATAGATGGAAGTCTCATTGTATTAGTATCAGCTAATTGATTTTGGGGAACAAAACCCCCTTACCATAGGTTTAGCCTGCCTTACAACTGCCCTGTAGTTTGCTGGTAAAGCTGAATAGTCAGAGAAGAGTCTTACCAGATGCAGCAGAGAATAGAAATTGGATGTTTTCCAACACAGCAATTGGTATAGACACTATCTGGATTATGCAGTCCCTTATTAAGTAGTGTCAAGGATTAGCCAGACCTAAAAACACTTGTGGGATTAGGGATTTATTTATGAGGACAATCAGGAAAGTGAATTAACTAAAATTGTTACTTTAAAGAGAAGCTGTAAAACTACATTAAATCCTAATGTAGATGTTCTCCTTTAGAAACTACATTTGAATGATCTAACTTCACTGATGAAGTAAATTAAATTAAATTAGGACCACTTGAATTCTGGATAAGAAGGTCCTTAGGGGTTTTAATGACGTTTAACTGATCTATTTCTAAGTCACATCTTTAGTTGACTCACATTAATTTTCACAAATTGCTCTGTGTAGATAAGTCTCAACTTCTGAAATGAGAAAAGCCCATAAAAAGAAAAGTGACTGCTAAATTAATGGCAACAAAATGTTCCTAAAAACAGTTGCAACACAGCTTGTTCATCTGCAAAGGCAATAGCAATCACAATGACTCTGGATCTGCATACTGAAGGACAAGATTTAGTAACAGGCTCTCAAATAAGTCTTCTCATGACAATGCCCAATTGAGGCTTCTTCTGTACTTCTCAGATTGAAAACTGCTTGCTCTGCAAGTCCTAAAACAAGATTTTTAGATTTTAGGAAACTCTAAATATTTTGGAAGGCATTTAGGCCAAAGTTAAGATTTATAATTAAAGAGCTGTAAACTACTGCTGTGTCAAGAGAGTACCCGTTTCTTATTTTTTATTCCACTGGAGGCAAAACAAACAAACAAAAAAAATTCCTCATAACTCCTTTGTTTGTTTTTTTTTTTTTTTTTTTTTTTTTTTTTTTTTTGTTTTTTTTTTTTGTTTCTGTAATCTATGCAATCCATAGTTGACAACTCATAACAAATCTATTTCTTGTATTGTATCAGAAAACCAATGGAATAAATGGCATTAGTGACCTTTCTGCTTTTTGTTCAATATCCTATTTCCAGAGTGGAAGGAAATATGCAGTTCCATTATATTACTGATATTTGAGTCAAATTGTGCAACAATTCTTTTATTGTAAATTCAGCTAATTAATCACTGTCATTCTTCTATTGTGGATCTAGAATTCCTTCATCAGTGATTTTTCTGTCTATAGAACAATTGTTATTACAGATACATATATTCAGCACGTACATAAAACTTCATTCCCTCATACAAGGTTTCCTTTTCCTCAAGAGGAGTAATATAAGAATATGCATTTAAATTTTAATACCAGGCATCATAAATAGTTTTTCCTTACAAAGAGATAGTTTTTTAAGTCCCTCTTGTTACCTGCGCAGTAATGAGCATCTTAACACTGTAGGTGGGTGGTAGTTATTGCAGTTCAGAGAGTATATCTATATTCAGATGGAGGAAAAAAAGGCTGAAACCAGGCTAAAATATGCTGAACCATTGGTTCAGTTTCTTTTGTCGTCACCACTGTTGGTTAGTAAAGGTACAAGCACCTCTATTACGCCAAAAAAAAAAAAAAAAAAACCCAAAACACCACACCACTAAACAAAAAACCAACTCACTGATTTTCCTTGTGCAGAGAACAATCTGTGAAGGCCTAACCTTTGTAGCTGATAGCAAACACATATTTAGATTAAAATGCAGGTCTTAAAATAACCTGATTTTGAACACATGCACTTACAAGGATGTTACGTCTAATTTTGGCCTTTTGGAAGGGTAACTATTTTCAGAACCCATTTTATTGAAGTCTTAGGATACTTGCAGAAATAAAGTACTACATGTTGAGTCATTAGAAACCAAGTTTCAAAAATCAAGATTCCTCTGATGCTTTCTCCTCACTTAAAAGAATAAAAGAAAAAGATACTTTGCACTTTGGCCAAAAGATACTTTGGCTTTTGGCCAAAGACGCTATGTTATTTTCATTAATTATGGTCTGAGAAAACATGCAGAGCTCTTCAAGAAGCAGAAAACCTAAAAAACTCATAGAAGATCTTAGTTTGGCTTTAATTTTTTCTCTTATGGAATGAAGACTTCAGCATTTTCATTACCAATTCCTGATGTTTTACCCATTACATCATCATTTTCAATAGAAAGGAAACACGACCTGCTTATTTCAGAGCAGTGAACAAATCAATGAAAGTGGGAAAGCGGTTGCTTTTACAAACAAGGTAAAGAATGCAATTTGTCTCTGAACTTTCTGGAAAGCACAAGCAGCTAAAACCAGAGAGGTTAAGGGGAGAAAACTTTGCCAGTTTTAAAACTGAAGAGGAAGCTGATTTACCCTTGTCTCATTCAGTGTTTGTGAAATCCTCACATCCATGCAGACCTTTAAATGAAAAAAATAACCTTGCTTCTCAATTACTCTGGGGTGATAGCGACTGCAGAAATTCTGTGGTTCTGGCGTAAAAGCATCCTGATTTTATTTTCCATCAGAAAAGATAAATTGTTTCATTCTCGGGTTTTAAACTCATAATAGCTTAAGCACACAAGTAATCCTTCTGATTTCTGAAATACCGTATGTTTTTCAGGACTGTGATTGTTGGTTTGTTATGTGTTTGCACTCACTTTTTCATAACAAATATAACAAGTAAAATTGCAAAAGCCTGCTTAGTTCAGCAAAAAAACCACCCTGTTTTCTGCTTACTTAACGAGCTGAATCCACTCATGAGTGGTTGAACAAGTAACAGTGGCTGTAAAAAAGAAGTTGGACCTTGGGGCAGAAGTAAGGGAAAGTGCAAAAGGAAACAGGGATAACAGAACCTAAAATCCTCCTTTAAGCAGTGTCAAACTATTAGAATGCTCAGAGATCTCAGCTCTTTGCTGGTTTAAAGACCCAGGTATGACATATAAAAACAAGCAAGCCTCTTTGCCCTTTTTGTTTTCCTTGCTTCCCAGGGGCATAGTTCTGCTAAAAAGAGCTCGTTGGTCTTGTAAGATTTAAGAAACATTTCTTTTTAATTGATGTTCAAGCATTTCTAGTATCGCCACTGCATTGAACACAACCTAATAGGGGAAGACCTGCCTACTTAATAATAACTGCAATGTTTTCTCTCACTAGTCAAGAGGATTGAGTCTCCTGACAAGGCATTTCTCTATGGTTTAAAAAGCAAAGTTTTTCTTGCTGTAAAAATTAAAACAATTTCTTTTCAGTTTCCACCCTCTCAAAAAACAGCTCGTGCAGTTAAACTTGAGTCTTTTCCAAGTACCTTTTTTGGCTACACATCACACTTCAAAATTTAAAAGAGAAAAGTTTTCCTTTATGAAAGTCAGCATTAAAAGCTTTTAATAAAAAATTTTTTTACAACTTTAACCATAAAATGGTTACTGGAAGACTATATTCTCAAGATGGAAAATATTTCGGGGGAGAGAAACAGAAACTTATTTGTAAATAATCATCAACATGTACTGGCAGATTTTGCTGGAATGCACAAAATCCAGTAAAGGAAAAAATGTTGCCCTTTTCTATCTATATTTAAATTAGACCTTTGTTCAAAAGCTCATTTCAGATCAGATTTTTTTTGCTTAAACCAACACAACAAGAGGTGAGCTATTTAAAAAAAGAAATCCCCCCAAATGAAAAAAAGAAGATTATCCAATTTTATTTTCTGTCCAGTTTTGATAAAACCTCAGTGATAAAAACTCTCATATGCTATCCTACATAATACATTGATACATAAGCAACATGTGCAAAAATCCTAAAAATACAAGAAACTTTTAATGCACATTAAATATGACATATCAAAGTCATCAGTCCTACACTGTAAAATAATACAAGTACAGAGACCAAAAAGTCCCACAGGACAGCCTTTCACGCAGTCTTCTGCTTTTTGCCTGGACTAGAAATACTCTTATGGCAGGTTCTTTTACAAAATTCACCACAGACAGATAAAATACATGATATTTTCATTCTGAATGTTACATCTACTGAGCCCCAAATATACCAATAGTTTTATTTAAGCAGCTAAATTTTACTATTGATTGGAGAAAGGAAAACAGACGTGTGTGTGTGTGTGTGTGTGTGTGTGTGTGTGCACACGTATAGGAAATGCAAGTGTAGGAGGGAAGGAAAGTAGAACCTAATGTGAACTCCTGCATACAAAAGATGGTGGTAGCAAGTGTGGGGTGTAACATATGTTAGAACGCTGTTCTTAATTTTAACATTCTTTTGGATGGATAAATCCATGGCAATTATACCACTAAGATTCTTCAGCCACTTGCAAGCTAGCATAGGAATGTAAGAACAGAAGAATGGTAGGAAGGGACTACAATTAGAGGGAATGCATGGATAAATCAGCAGATAATATGCAGGAATACTGAGATGATCGATGGACAGAAAGTGATAAGGAAAAGTAGTGTAACTAGAGACTCTCTGGAGTCTCCTAAGACTGAGGTTTGCCTGCTGAACTCTGCAACACTGGGTCTGCGGCTGCAAGAGGTGGGGAGCACACACCAGGTATAGTAATGGAACCCACAGAGACTGAAGGAAAGAGTGCACATAAGAGGAAACAACATCTTACTCAATTTCAGACATACTGTCAGCTATTCTCCTTGGTTCCTCTTTTTAGAGTAATAGTTTATTCCCCTGTTGAAAATAACCGAAGAGGCCAGAGACCTTTGGAAATTAGAGTTATACACACAAGAAAGAATTCAGTGAGAGACAATTAGGAATACTTTTCAAAAGCTAGTTGTTAAAGATCTTCTGTTTCAGATTATTTCTAAAATGGAGAGACAATATCTAATTAGTCTACACAAGATACCAAGTTGTTAGCAGCAAAGGTTTTTTAAATACATGGGGTAGTATAAGTGTTTATTATTATCATTATTACTAAGAAGAAGTAAAGAGTAAAATATGGCATTGAACAAAGGGCAACACACTGCAATATTGTTAAATCCTGTTTTAAAATAAATGTATTTCTATCACTTATAATAAAAATATACTATAAAATGGATACTTGTAAAAATAAATCTCAGACATGTAATTTAAGCAGGGTGGGAGTGATACAAGAAATTGGTACTGGTTTGCTTGACTGCTTTTATGCTAAATGACATTCGGATTGGGCTGAATACTCTAGACTGCAATATTCTCTGTTAAGGTTGATTTGTTCAAATCCATTACTCTTGTCAGAGTTTGGTCATTTATATATCTACTGTGGAGAGAAATCAAATATTATAAACACTCAAGGCAATGATGTAGCTCCTGCATTGTATTTTTTTCAGTTTGAAGCTTTGTGGGCCACTTAGATGTTGCAGATCTCTTTATTCCCTCCACAGGAGTCTGAACACACTGACATTTCTTTACACCATGCAACTTCCAGTGGAATAAAGAAAATGCTGGTTTGACACTAGACTGGGTAACTTGGATGTACATATCCAAGCTGACTTAACTAACCTATTTAGTGACTGACAAAAGCCCATCCTGAGGCAGGATGAATCCCAGCGCAGATTGTTAAAGCCTAAATACATCAAAGAGCCTAAATGAAACTCCAGACCCCTATTTGGCTACACTGTGCTGGGTACACACAGAGCAGTTTTAAAGCCAGCTCAGGTGGATCCTGAGGAGCTATAGCTACATTGCTAGACTGGAGTGTAGATGTATGATTTGAGAGATGACTGCAGATATTCATCAGCTTTGAAAATTAAAAATTGCTCAGGATAAGAGCAGTAAAGAGACAAAGACAAATTTGTAAAGGAAATAAGATTTTACTTTCTGGAAATTGCATTTGGACATAAAGTCTGATTAATGAAAATTTAGTAATATTTTAGCATCTAATCACATTTACTCATGGCGGTTAGAGGTTTCACCACTGCTGGTTATACAGTAAATTCCTAATCAATTAAATACACTGTGTTTCCTCAGCTCCATCTGAAGCTTTGGTGGGAAGATTTCTCACAAGAAACTGATCCCAGTCCAAAAGGTCCCTCACAGGAATGCATGAATTCTGAAGATTTCTATCTTTAACTTCCTGGGCAACAAGTTTGCTCATTTGCTTACTTTGCTCAGCAATTTCAAAAACCAAAGGTAGTAAACGACTCCTCAGATGGGAGCACTACTTCCTTATGGATTCATTTCTACCTCACTTTTGGATTTAATTTGAGCAAAATATCTCTACAATTATCATACGGATAAAGCTAAAATCCTTGGAAAAGAAAGTATACAAAAGTCAAACACAACTTCTTTAAAATTCATTAAGTATTTCAAACATTTTAGCATGCATGTAAGTTCCAACAATATTTTTGGGAAGGGAGGGCAGCAGATCTGCTTCTTAAGAACTCTATCATTTTTGAGGGAAAACACCAGAAGTTTGTTGTATGAAATTAAGGGATGAAGGCAATAGGAGTTTCAAATCCTTTCTTTTGGTCATGAACTGATCTACAGCTATGTAGTCAATCATGTGATTTCATTAAGATACCATTTATTAAGGAACTCAAGCCTGCCAAATTTTAGCCATGAATGATTCTATTAGCAAGAATAAAAATATTGGAAGGCCTCTATTTGGATTCTAGCTATTCAGAAAATGAATAAAAATATTCTTTAAAAGTTTTAAATCTTAAAAGTATATATAAATTTTAAATTAGGGGATGCTATCTTTATTTTGATATTAGCTGTTTTAGCAAGCCATATTTTTAACCTTATTTTCTTAAACTGACCTGTTTTCTGTTCTGAAATTCCTTTTAATCATCCCCTTGTTGTACAGTCTTACACACTAAGTCATTGTTATCAGATAAGTTGTCCCAAAGAGGTGACAAATCATTACATTTCTGGACAAATAGATGTGCTACAAAAACACTTCTAGCAGAAGCAGTTACAGTGTGATTAACGGTGAAACAAAATGAAAGTGAATGCTAGCTTTTTGTGCCTCTATAATGTTTTTCTTTACTTGATCTTTAATCTTTTAGAGGGATTAAAAGAAGAGGACTACTGCAATTTGTTTCAACAATAACAGTGTTAGTTCAGAAGGAATGCCTACAAAAATCTCATTTTGCTTACCTGTCATTGCAATTAGTAGTATGCAAAATGGCTGTGATAAGTAGTCATGGTAATAGGAGACCCTTTTTTTTAAGTCAGGACATATTTGAAAGAATTTTTTTCAATAGTATATCTTCTCTCACTCTTCAGGGAATCCTTACTGCAACAAAATAGATATGAAAACATAATTGCAAAACCTCAACATTTGCTGAGGCATTGCGTATCTACAGCATTGGACTGGAAAGAACTTTTTTTTCCTCTATCTAACCCAGAAAATCTTAGATAAAAAATTTATGCCTTTTAAAAGATATCTATATCAATCTAGCTATCTATATAAGTATGCTAAATATAAAGTAAAATATAACGAAATCGCTTTAAAAAATAAAATAAAAAAAAAGGTGTTCCATAACTTACCTAGAGAAGCAGTGAAAATGTTGTTTATTTGCAGAGATATTTAAAACTAAATTGCCCCAAAGCACTCGAAAAGTTTATGGCAGAAAACTATTTCGCTGGGGAAGGCAATGGACTACATAAAGTAATAAGTCTTTCCCATCTCTAGATTCCATGATTTATATAGTAAATTAAGATGATCAATTTAAATTTTTTTTTAACCAATAAAAAGAAAAACAGCATCTTTTGAAAACTCTGTTCTTCCTCATTCCAGGAAACACTAAGATTGAAAAGTCTGACAAGTCCACTAAGATTCTAAAATTGCAACAAAATAAAATTAATTATTTATAATTAAGCACCATTTCACAACTACTGCATCATATTTACACTTCTAAAACATGACTGACACATTTACATTTGGTCATGGTCCATACAACTTGCTGCGTATGCACAGAGCAAAGTGAAAGGACAGACACACAGGTAAACAAAGGGTATTTACACAACACGTATTTAAGCCCAATTTGGGCTGTAAATCTACCGGTCAAGTTAGAGCAATCACATCAGTGATTGATCACATTAGTGAGAATTTGTGAAATGACACAGTGGTCTGGAGTCTTTCCAGCCTCACTTGGGATATTGACCAAAATACCAAAATTTAACCTTGTCACCTGGAGCTCCACCTACATCCATTTATGAGAGAGCTGCTCTGCCATGCAGTTCTGGCTACCTACAACCCTAAGGAAAACAGACTGAACAGGGAGTCTCAGTTGTTGATCCCTGTCCCAAAAGGACTCCTGGGAGATCAATTTCAAATCTTCCCATGGAAATGTCAGCCAACACTTCTCTGCATGACTCCAGCCACTCAATTATTGCAGGAGAGAGCTGTGATATGCACACCCAGCTATGGCTTCCTCCTCTCCACAGCGAATAGAAGGCTCATATCCTGGAACTACAGAGAGTTTCCTATTGGACAGAAGGAGCAATAACTGGGCTGTCCACTGCCTATGCCTATCAGCTACTCTTTATTACAGTTTGGTGAGCCTTGAGTAATCCTGGGTTCCTCACAAACCCACCTCCCTCAGGATATATCCCATGCACCTTTTTGACAGCTTATATACCCCAGCCACCAAAACTAAAAATTTGAGATCCACTCCTGTGGGCTGATTCTTCTGAAATGAATTATGAATAACTCTTACAGACAAGGGTGGTTAATCCTGTTTCCAGAGTGATAATAGCTTCTTGAGTATAATGATCAATATTATATTGGATTGGAGTTGGAAAGTAAGTGGTCTTGCACTTTCTCTGTGCTTATGGAACAGTGCACAAAAGTATTTTATTACTGTCCAAAATTTTATAAATTCTTTATAAAATAGTAACATCAATGTATACATTTGATACACTTGCCAAATGCAATTTTGGGGGAGGGAGGGAAGGAGGGAGAGAAGGGCAAGATATTTATGGCCTGTTACTTGCACCTGGATTGCTGAACAGCAAAATTGTATTCAAACTGCATTCCAGGGAAACTCATAAGAAGTACATATAGAAAGGAGAAATATTTCTACCAAACCTGGGAACAATGCGTATATATCTAGATATGTTTTTCTTTGCATGTATCAAATTCTCTAGGGACACAATTCAGCAAAAATACTTCAGCATAAGATTAGCTCTGTGCACTTTATTGGGGTTATTCACACGCTTAAAGAGAAATACAAGCTTAAGTGCTGAACTTAAGAATTACACATTTTAACAACTTCAAAATTACTGTCTTCAGATAAAACATGCAAAAATAGATTTTATAAAAATAGATTTAATAAAAATATTCCCAACTCACCAGTAACTTTTCCCTATTACCCCAAATCTGCAGGTATCCTCACCTCATCCATTTCTAGAGAGAATCCTCCTATCTGTCTCTTTATTTTACCCTGGTAAATAATGAAAACACAAATGTCCAAGACATGCTGATCTCTAGAGGAAGCACAGCAATTTTTTTCAGAGTTCATCTGTTAACTATCCTAGAGGGAAAAAAAGAGATTTGAAAAATATACCTAGAAAACTGCCAAGAAAACTGCCAGGAAAGATGGTTTCTTGATCCAATAAGTAAGCCAAAGAGCTTCTGCAAGAGGCTATCACTCTGATCCTGACTAGCAGTCAGTAGCAGCAGAATCTTCCTGGCTTCTAGGAAGGACATGACATAAAAGACACAAGTCCAACAGATACATCACAGTAAGTGTGCTCTGGCAACAATTCACTGCACCTAGAGAGAAATCCTTGTAGGAAAATCTACCAATTTTTCTCATCTCATAGGTCCAGTTCTTTTGTCACAGATTCAGTCCAATCACAATCCAAACAACTCTATCTTCAAAAGAATTTGAAAATTCACAGCAAAAAATGCTTAACTCTGTAGGCAAGCTCTTAGAGTAACCAAGTAGCTAAGCACCAAAAATGGTCCTGGTGATTGTGATTTCAAATGTGTTCCTTATGGCACATGCATTTTTCTTTTCCTTCCACCACAAGCATAGGATAAAAGTTCTGGTTTAAAAATATTTTGTACATTTCTCTAAACCTGAAGTAAAATCTTCCACAACTACCATCATAGGTTTTTTTTCTTTTCTCTCTCAGATGACACAATCAATTCTCTTGCAACACAGCTGAAGTGCAGGAAATTTTGGTCTATTTACTATTAATGGTTTAAGAATAGAATTTCATCTCCCATCAGATCAAAACATCTGCCAATCTGCACTACGGTTCTTCAGAGTGCTACAAAATATGGATTTTATTAGGTTTCAGGACAGATGTTTAAAACAGAATCTAAAGAACAAAATACACTACCACATCCTTACAGTTCTTTTAATCTATGTGTAAATTCTATTCTTCAGCAGACATGGTATGGGTAGCTCCTTGCTCACAGTAGGATATCCTGCACTAACTAAGAGCATAAACATTGCAACAGAATAACTGTCTTCAGGCCTTTTCATTTTCCAATGAAGAGCAGCTTCTCTGCTCAATCAAAGGTCATTGGGAGTGGGTGCTTGGCAAACTTCTCATAGGCAGCTATCACGAGGGTCCACTGACCACACTGAAAACTGTAAACAGAGCTGTTACCAAAAGAACTGGCCTCTACTCCTCCAGTGAGAAAAGGCTCTGCCACAGGTAAGTTAGGCCTCAGAAACTGTATTTTTCCAAAATTTCAGAGTGGAGTAGAGACATGGGTAGAAACGCAGCGTTTGTTTGCTCATGACATACATACACTGATGAGCTTGTTTTGAACACTTACCATCCCAACTCTGCTACTGGTGTATTATTCATAACTCCAGAGCATTTCCCAATCTTTGCAGATGCCTGAAAATAAAGACGACATAAGCATAGGCGAAGGGGCAATGCCAGTAACTATGTACTAAGAGGCTCAGAAGAGCCATAATACCATTCTGGCCAATTTAAATATTCATTCTTTCCTTGTTAACATAAAGCCTCTCCATGTTCAGTTTCTCAGTTAAACAGGAGGTGAAGTGGTTTACACAGCAGTGCTTTAGTGAGATGGCATCTGATTACACTTAATCTCCCAATACACAAAAGTGTGGCTTCCCAAGAGTTAATAAAAAGTGATGGTAGGAAATTACAAGAGCACTACTTCCAAAATGAACTTAAGATCAAGCACAAGAATGTCTAATTACCAAATTAAAAACCTGCATTGAGAGGTATTCATTTCTCAAGCATGGATGGGTGGAATAAGCCATGATTATATCTCTCATCCTTTAGCATATGCATTTCTTACAGACCTACCTGGCACTAGTGCTTAGGAAGCTGATTGCTTCTGCTTCCTTTTCAAGAAACTAGGCGCCATAATGTTGGGTGTAGAGTAAAAGGATAATAATACCATATGGAGGCAGAGGAACTAAAATATGATATTTCATTTTTTCATCCTCCTGGGGGATCTGTCATTTTTTAGATTGTTCTAATATGTAACAGAGAGAGAAAACGTTACGATCACAAATTTATATGAGTCAGGTTTGTATGTCCAAAAGTACTCAGGGTTTGACCTTGCATTTCTGAATTTTTAGGAGTCTCTATAGGACTCAAAAACAAAACTGTATTGTATACTTATATTTTATTATAATTGTATTATATATATGCTGACAGACAGGGCTTCTAATACTCTGGAGGACCTGGCTAATCTTCAGAGGCATATCTCATTCTCAACTAAAACGGAGAATTAAGTAAAAGATGGTCAGTTCTGTACTTAATATTCACAGCTTTTCTAGTCTCTAGCTATGTAAACCAGTGCTGTGTGTATTCATAAAATTTTTCTCCTATCACATTAGAAGAAACCACATACAACTTATACTTGACAGCCCAGTTTAGGACAGTGCACATTAAACTACAAGTCATAGTAGGGTGGTGGAATTACAGTGAAATAACTGCATTTTTTCTGAGCCTGGCAGAATTACTCTACTGCTTTTGAAAGAGCATTTGAACACTGCCTTCTCCTTGTTGTTACCTACCATAATGAGTTAACAAAGGAAACAAGAAAGTCACAAATACAAGTCACATTTCCCTCCAGAAGAAAGATAACAAAATATTAGCATAATTCAATACTAATAATTTAAATGCGAGTAATTAACAGCCCAATAAAAATTGTCTAGGATTTCCACACAAATCTTACCCTCTGCCTGCAATAAAAATCACGAAGTGTATCTCTGCTTCAAGTGTAAGTCACATGAAGGAGATTAAGTAGAACCAGCAAGTAGAATTCAGCAAATTAAAGAACCTTGTAAGATAATGGGTGTATTTTCTCTAAAAAAGAGGCCCGTTACCTTAGAAAATCCTGATTTTTTTCTCAATATTAAGAAATAATATCTTCTCAAAAGTTGAGTGACTCCATAAATACATACAGTCTCCAAACATAATATTCAATACATGACATTATACAAACAAGAATGCTGTGTAACAAAAAGGCGTTTCAGTAGAGAAAAGTCCTGGTAACCAGCAAAAAAGGTATCTTGATGCAGATAGCTTGGTCACATTCCCTATCCAGCTTGCCTGTGTGGACTTGGAAACCTGTGGGAAGAGGCCAGGGACTGCCATGTGCTGGACACTTATGGTTCCAGGAAGCTTTACAGTGGATCCACTGCAGGCCAAGGCTGAGTTCAACACCCAAGTTGAAACATATCCAAAAAATACATGAAGATGTCAGCTAGAGAGAGGGGGAGGAAGAGTTAGAAAAGAGTTAGAAACAACAGAGGGAACACCAAGTTCCATGGAGAAGGAGGAGGAAGGGGAAGTGCTCCACGACAGATATCCCTGCAGCCCATGAAACCTAACTTTATACCATGCACTTGAAAGACTGAAATTACACTTACAAAATACATCTCTCTCAAATTAAGGTTGATAAGCTATTTATGACATTGTGTTAGATATGTCTGTTAGATGACAGAGGATAAGAGCAAGCACGGAAGCTGCTGTACAGTTTGGATGCTGGTGCTGTCCTCTTGTGTCCACCTTTCCACCTCTACTCCCCCTTAACAGTGCCTGTGTGACACAGTAGGTTATGGGACTGGAAAGCTCAGGTTGAATCTTGAATATTGTACATGAACGTCCATACTTGAGGCATCTGAATAGGGAACAGTTGGAAGATTTGTCCAATCTCTCACCCTTATAATTTTGAAGGTCAATAATTTGGCACAAAATCCACAGCACAAAAAAGCCAAATTAATACTGAGTGTAGTCCTTCATGCAAAACCAAAGTGCATCTGTTCTAGCTCAGAAAGGAGAAACATTGAGATTAGGGTTATTATACCTGTCTTGGCAATTTTGGATGACCTCAAGCAACATTGGTTCCATGTGAAAAAAACCCACAATATCAAACAAGGTAGGAGAAGGAAGAGGCCAGGGAGGCTGTAGGCATGTGTCAGGGCAGACGAGTTATTAAATCAGCATTTGTAAGGCAAATTTTATCTTTGCATTTAAGACAACTTCATCCAAACCCTCCTCCCTCCCAAGTGTCTCTAAATGCGGAAGCACAGAGAGCACAAAAGCAAAAACGAGGAAAAAAATTTTTAGAGGACAAAATTCACACCAGGAGAAAACAAAGGGGTTTTTTTAAGTTATGACATGGCTTGTTACATTAAGGTTGTATTACTTGCTGATTGCTACATCAAAGAAGGAGAACGAAATGGTTGAATAACCTGGCCATTGCACCCTGCCATGAACAGTGGCTTGGCTGCTTTGGCAGAAGGGTCTGTCCTCTGCATCACCACTTCTGCTATAGTCAAATAAGTAAAGGATCTTCATTTTTTGCATTGAATTTATGTGGCTCCTTTCCTTGAGCAATTAGAAATCCATTCTAAAGAAATTAATTTGAAATACTATGCTTTATATGTCTGGGAGCATGTACCAGTAATAAACTGGGAGGATGTATCAGGAAATGGCACAGAGTATCAACAGGGATTACAATGTTCTAAGATATATAAAGTGGAAGAAATATTTAAGAGAGGAAGGCGTAAGAAGAAAGTTTACCAGTAAGGATTAGATTAATTGCTGTGGAGTCAGTTTCCTCAGGATAGGATTTTAAACATTAAGATTCATTGTTTCAGAACACATATGATAGTGGGGTGGGGGGGGAACCCAATCACAAATTCAACTGGATAACAATAAATCTGGGATTCAGGCACTAGAGTCATTTGCAAAAAGAGATTGCTGGGCCCTGAAAACCTGAACTGAAGACTGCAGATTATATATCACAGAACATTGTGTCTCAGTTCATATGTGGACAGAAGGCAGTAAAAACTTTGTAGTAACTTCACCTCAGTACATCAGTGTTTCACTTCTGAAGCCTCTAATCATTTGATGGCACTGCAGAAGCCAAAGAAATTCAAGTCATATAAAGTCAAAGTAGTCATTGCTGTATTCTCCTCTTGACAGTGATGGAATCCTCACTTCAGATATACACGCAAGGATGGTTAAAATCACACTATCCCAAAGCACCAATAAGCTCCTGTTTTGTATTGTATAGTGCATTTTGGCACAGTTTATTCCACAGCAGTGTAACTTAAATTCTTTTGCAATTCTAATGCAGTTATTAATGCAGCGGTTGACCAGAAAAATACCTATAAGTAGTCTAGAAAACAGCAAGGAGACAATTAGTCTGAATTGCTACCAAGAGAAAAGCACTAGAAACAATCTTTTGTAAAATTCTATTTCCTTAAGGCTGTGTGTTAGACTACAAACCCAGTTATGGAAAAATATTGCACAATACAGTGAAATTTCCAGGCATGGGGAATTCTTTGCTGATATTTTATGAAACAATTTTTTTAACCTATTCAATTAGTTAATGCACTGAAGTATTTGATACTGTAGAAGAACTTTCCAACTTAAACAGCTTGCTCAAATTTATCAGCCAAACTAAAATCAGAAGAGAAAAGCTTTAATGAATTATGGCAACAGTTTACAGAAAATGTGCAAATAAAATCTTTTTCCCCTTCCCCTACATTCAATTGCTACCAGAAACTATGTGGAATGTTCTGGTGAGGGAGGCAATGAAGAAAAACTCGAGTCAAGGATGATCAACATGCTACCAAGAAAAATCTCCCACTGATTTCAACAGCTTTAAATAGCTTTAAAAAAAACTTTTTTCCTCTCTGCACCTCTGTTCTTTGTTGGTTCCACACATCTTACCCTGATGCTGCAACAGCAGCTGGTGCTACAGCAAACAGCAGAATGCCTCTTTCCTGTACTCTGTTCTTCCCACTCACTTCAACAAAATTCACCTTCATTGTGACTAAGCAGTGAGAGATCTCATATACTTAAACTGAATATAGCTTTCACTCCACTCCCCAGAGGCTGGCTTTACCCTTCAGCTGGTTCCTGGAGCAGTCTGCTGTTTCAACAAAACATTTTAATAACGCCCACCTTCTACAACATCTAGGTGTTAAACATCGCTCTTCAGATGGGCCATTTAGTGATGTTCCTGAAGCAAATGGCCTTTTCAAAAACTTTTTGTTGATCATCCCTAAGACTGTACTTTCCTTCTTACCAGAAGGAATAAAATAACAGTTTTGCAAAAACATTTGAGAGCAGCATTTGCCAACAACCAAATTCTGGTTAAGGTGCTTGCAAGCACTACAGATGACAAAACTTGTTTCAAGATGGGTACTTCAGAGGTCCACAGGTTCTAAATGTTGCACAGCACTTATGTATGTGGGTTAGAAAATACACACGTAGAATGTTGAGTATGGCATTTTTTATTTATTTAAAGAAAGGCTCAGTTTGTGCCTCTCCCTCAGGTTTGTTTTGGTTTTTTTTTAACAAGGGATGAAGATTTAGCAGGGCTGGCTAGCACCAGCCCAGCAGATGGAAAAGCCTCATTTCCTCACAAGAAGTAAAGACAGGTTGATGCAAAAGGTTATGGTGGCAGATGATTATGTCAAGGCTTTGCTAGGGAGAGCAAAAAGCAGGTCTGTGCATGCAGACTGGAGTGATTTTTATCACTGTCCAGGTCATGGGAAAGGCAAGTTAAGCAGGATAATTAAGACAGAAGAAGCAGAGGAGCAACATCAACATGTTTAAACTATTGGAAAGGAAGAGGAGGAATCAGCAATAAAATGCTGTAAGGTTTGAGTTTCTCCTGTTATTGAATTAAATGCCAGATGAAGGTCTTGTCTAAACACACCAGTTGTGCAATTTCTACTCAAACCAATTACAAACCTCATTATAGTTACACAGGTGCAAAACTCTTTACAGACCATCTTGTATCACTGCTTAAGTGATTTACACATATCCACAAAGGGTTGCAGTTGCTGATTTAAACCCACTTTAAAATTAGAGTAAAGTTATGTCATTTTTGTCTATATGAAGACTAACACATGGTGATTTTTTAAGTTTATTAAACTTCAGGTTCCCAAAGATAATTTCAGGCAATAGGGCTACGTTTTTTCTCATTTGAACATTTTTAAACAATGACCATCTGAGCACATAGCTGAAATCAAGTATCCTCCACCACATCAAATTATGCTTAACTTTGCTATTTTTAATACTCTTCATTTCAGGAGGTATTGTATCATTAATTTCTAAAGCCATCTTCAAAATATCTTAATACCGAGCTTAACGACTTGTTCAGCTGCAGGAGCACAAAGTTGGAAGGACTGTTTAAGAGACTTGTTTATTTACTTCAAACCTGAATTGCTCTTCAAATGGCTTTCTAAACTAAGGTGTCTGTCGTTTCTGCATTTCTTGCTTTCAAGTGTT
This sequence comes from Sterrhoptilus dennistouni, assembly GCA_013397095.1. Lineage (NCBI taxonomy): Eukaryota > Metazoa > Chordata > Aves > Passeriformes > Zosteropidae > Sterrhoptilus > Sterrhoptilus dennistouni. The sequence goes on from VWZU01015099.1 coordinate 2,090,066, forward strand.
TGAGTCTTTGCAGCAGCTTCTCACGCTGCTTCATGTAAACAATATTGTATTCTTAGAATTTATCTGTATGTTTTGCATTCTTGTTCTCTGAGAGAGAACTTGACTGATGGTCATATTGACCAATGGAGTCAGGAGGTTGTAACCTCTTTGGGCCAATCTTGGCCCTCTGTACAAAATGTATATAAGCCTTTGGAGTCAGATAATTAAAGAGCATTCCATGTTTCACCCTGCTGCTGCCTGCTGTCCTCTGTGAAGGTCCACACCCACGTCACAACGTGTTGCCCCTCTAAAGGCGTGGGGTAACAGGTGTCTACTCCTGTTACTAAACACTGCTGAATTGTTGCTAATGAAGTTTGGTTAGAAGTATGAACCATGAGTCTCTACTTCTGATTAATAACTGATTTCCTGGATGTGTCCATGTACAGTTTTTTCTGCAGGAATTTTGCTGCCATTCTTTCAGCTGTATTGACACATGGTAGCTCTGTTGAGGAATGAAGAACTCTCATTTGACATTTTCCTATATGCGGCTCCACAGCTTTCAAGATTTTCTAGTTTGTACAACCATAATATGAATTCTGCATTTGGCATTATCCCCTGAATAATTCCATTATTAAGGAAGCTTGGAAATGAAAGATTTTTTTCTTTCCTGAAGGCATTTGGCCATTATTTCACACGCTAAGAATAGGAAACTGATTTTCTATACACAAAATGGTTCATAATCACTATGCAAAGTCAACTCCTCAGTCACTAATGTGGACATTTTTGCAGGGTTTTGTGTTCAAAGAATGCACCACCACACACAGTGGAACAAATCAAACCAAATTACCTTGAAACAAATCAAAGAACGGGAGGTGAGGGGGGAGGGGGGTGCAACAGAGGAAGTAAAAATAAAATAACATGAGATAAAATAAAATAGAGGAATGGAAAATGTCCTTCCTTATCAAGCTATTAGTGTGGGTTGAATGCAGTTTCCAGTAGGCACATTTTGCATCTCCTCTACAGAAATGCACTTTCCATTGCTGTCATGGCAGTATAGTACCAAACCCACTGAATCCTTCCATCTACCTATAGCAGTTGCTTAATTTCCCTCTGTGTGTATTTGTTTGATCGATTTTATCATAAGACTATTAAGCCTTATTTCAATTCAAACAAAATATTTACAGAAACATTAATAAAACCTTTTACTAGAATTGTGCTTTTGCTGCCACTAAATTTCATTGCCCAAGCTCTGAGATATTCAAGAGTACAGCCTTTTGAACAGTTTGAAAATGAATAGGCAACAATATCATTTGTTACCAACGACAAAGAAACACTTTACCATTAGTCAGCATTCAAATAAATCACATTGTCTGGGCTTGTCTATGCTCAAAAAATTGTCTGATCTAACTCTGACAGTACAGTCAGAATGATATAATCTCTCTGATGCAAGTAAAAGTTATAGCACTGAAATTTAAAGTAAAGACGGCATAACCTTATCCATGCCATGATCTGCAATAATTTTTATATAAATCAGATTCCAAATCAAGGAAAGTTAACATTGGTAGTAAATTATACATTTTTTTAAAAGAGCTCTGATAGACACTTTTTCTCCCCAGCTAATATGAATCATCGGTCCTTTTTGGCTCCTTAACATCTAGAAAAATGGTCAGGAAGGAAAGAAAATACAAAGGTATTCTCTCAGCGTACAACACTGCCATTTGAAACAGCTCCTCTGGTGCATCGTTAAGCCTGAACTGCTGTTACCAAAAACAGGATGCCAACTGAGAGAACAAAAATTCAGAAAAGTAGACCAGGACTGAGCCTGTTGTAAAATCAGCCTGTACCTTTCAGAAAACGCTTGATAGTTGCAAATTTCTGCTTGCGTTTGCTCTGCGTTCATGAGCCAATTAAACAAAAATCCTTCACTTGAAATGCCAGTTGGTCAGCTCATTAAAAAAGCCTCACCGACAACACTAGAAAAGGGGCAAATGTCTAATGTAGTCTATCTTGAATGTATTATTGGCCTATTTAAACAGGAATAAGAAAGAATACAGTGTTTAGAAAAGCAGCAACAAACAAACCACAACCAACACAAACGAAAAAATCCCTACCTAACAAAAATTTAGCCTTTTAAAAGCCAGATTCAGCAAAACTGAACCTCAAAAGCTTCCAGAAGTTTTCCTAAGCTTCATTCTGTGGTTGTGTGAAATGGAGTCATTTAGGAGCAAGAGCGTATCAAAGTGCTCAGATCAAAACATATGTACACACACCTGACATTACAGTTACTCTGCTTTCAAATACAGTGACCAAGTCACACCCCTTGGTGAATGCAGGGATGGAGGAAAAATAGTTACATTCTCTAAGGATTGATGGACAGAGCTTTCTGCTAAAGGAACAACTTCAGTGGAGGGCTGCACCCAGCTCTGGGGTCTCCAGCACAGCAGTGCCATGGACCTGTTGGAATGAGTCCAGAGGCCCACGGAAATAATCAGAGGGCTGGAACACCTCTCCTATGGAGACTGCTGAGAGAGTGGGGGCTTTTCAGACTGGAGGAGAGGAGTCTCCAGGGAGGCCTCAGAGCACCTTCCTGGACCTAAAGGGGGGCTGGAAGAGCGCTGGAGAGGGACTATTTACAAAGCATGTAGGGACAGGACAAAGGGGAATTGCTTCAAACTGAGAGGGAGTAGGTCTAGATTGGAAGTTAGGAAGAAATTCTTTACTGTGAGGGTGGTGAGCCACTGGAACAGGCTGCCCAGAGAAGCCCCCAAAAAGCCAAGGTGTCCATTTGCTGGTCACTGGGCCTGACTGAGGTGGTAGAGCCATCATCCCTGGAGGTGTTTTAAGGAAAGACTGGATTTGGCTCTTAGTGCCATGGTCGAGTTGACATGGTGGTTTTCGGCCACAGATTGGACTCGATGACCTCAAAGGTCGCTTCCAACTTATCAGATGCACCCAAGCGATGATGGATTCTCTGAAAGTGCTCCCAGCTGAGGCAAGTGGCACACATAGGGATGTCCCTGACCTTGCCCCAAGCTACTCCTCTCAACTGCATGAGGGCGAAGCTCGCCCACATCCCTCAGAGCCAGCCAACGCAGTTTCCACCGGGGCAAACAAACATTGCTAACAAATGGAATTACCGGCCACACGCTCGGGAGCTCGCCGCGCCCCCGCATTGCGGACTACAACTCCCGGCAGGCTCCGCGCCGCCCCAAAGCAGGCCGGGAGTGGCACCACCCGCTGGCCCGCACGCACCGCAGCGCCCTGGAACGGCGCCGGGGGGCACCCACGTGACTTATATGCCGCGCTCCGATTGGACCAAACCACTGCCAGTCAACTGTCCCAACTGCTGGCCAGCC
>VWZU01015099.1:2094437-2168871 GCA_013397095.1 Sterrhoptilus dennistouni
CAAGTTGCGCCCCTGCCCGTTCCCCGGAGGGAGCCGGCAGCCGCGGCCGCCCCGGGAGCCCAGGAGGGAGGCAAGGAGGGAGAGAGAGAGAGGGAGAGAAGGCGGCGGTGCGGGCGGGACACGCTGTGGCGGGTCGGAGGGAGTGTGAGGGGTCACCACCGCGGCGCGGGAGAAGGGAAGCGCCGAGAGCCAGCGGCGGTGCTGGGCGCCGGGGTGTCCCCTGCGGCGGAGACCTGGGAACGGGGCGGCGGCGGCTCCCCCGCATCCCTTGGAGTTGCGGCAGGACTCTCCGAGGGGCGCGGGGAAAGTTGTGGCGCTGGCAGGGAATCGGGAGCCGGTAGCGAAACAGTTGTGCAGGCGTGACCCGCGCCCCGGTCCGATCCCGCTGTCGCGCCGCCGGTCCCGCATGTGCCGTGCGGCTTCCCCAAGGGGTCTTCACTAGAGTCCTTGTCGGCCGGGGGGGGAGCAGCGTGAGGAATGCACTGCAGGAAGTAATCTTCATAAAAGTGACTTGAGGGATTACAGCGAAATGGTTGACATTGATTTACTGCCAGGTGTTTCGAAGGTGCGTTTCTGAGCCCAAGGACTTTTGCTGTTTCCCACACATCTTGATTTTTCCAAAGATTGCTTTCCCTCCCATAGAAGCCATCTGTTCTTTTTCCCTCTTGGAGGGGACCGAAACCATTTTACGCATGAGATCAAGAAATGCTGCGCTCGTTCCTTGCAGCAAGACGAAGTGAAAGATGACAAGACTTGTGGGGCAGGGTTGTTGTAATGCTAAAACGTGACAATGAATTTTTATACTACTGGTTACTTCCTCCTGAGAATCCGTGAGGTTTTTAGAACTTTACTAGGGTAAGTGGTAGATGATTTTAGAATAGTGAATTGTCAGATTTTAATTCAAAATTTTACGTCTTGGGTCTCACTGTTAATTGCACGAAGGAAGGAGATGCTTCGTTTTGAAATGCATGCTACATATTCTGTGGTAAATTTCATCTAAAATTGTTGCTGCAATTGTATTTCTCTGCAAAGCGTGCACTCCACTTTGATACTTTCAAAAGCACAACTTCCTCTTTTCTAGTTGGCTTTCCCCCCCTCACTTCTCTCCCCCCCCACCCGCAAATGTAATCCATTCACAAATCATGGCTCAAGATAGAGAACAAGGAATTGCTTTGTTTTTAAATGCCGTGTGAAGTAATAAACCTTGGTGATGTGAAAGCCAAGTATCTCAAAATATCTTCAAAATGTCAAGTAATTGCCCATGATTTAAGTGTTTTTTTGCAAACACAAATGAATGGAAGAAGTGCAGATTTCCAATTAATAAAGTTAAGAATGAGGGGGGACATAGTTTAAGTACATCTGCAATGAGACTATGAACCTGAGGTTATATCCTGTGGAGTAGTTCTCTTCTAATCTAAATTAAGGCATAAAGGCTTTCCTTTCTATTATGGAGGAAACTTTTAAGCATGCAACCTACTTTTTTGTGCAAATTTTATCTGATTTTTATAATCAAGACTCATCCTTGTTGGCTAAATGAAAATTTTACAGTGCTGAGTTGCGTAACTTGTTACTAAAGCCAGAAGGACACTAAAAAGGTGCTATGGGAGTTAAGTTCATAGTAATGATCTAGCTGTAAAGATAAACTCCTGTTTAAAGCAGTGTGTAAATTGATGCAAAGTCATCTTCCTGAGTACACAAACAGAAGGCATTGCTGCCTGTGCTGCTGGATGTACCCTTGTTAATTAGGGAATAGATGAAGTTGACAAAACTCATTGATTTTAATGCAGGTCTGTGAGAAGCAGTTGAAATGTCAAGAATCATGCCAGTGTCGTGTTGCTGCATGCCAGAAATGGTAGAGGCAAATGCACTTAAGTTAATTAGTAGGACAGAGAACCTAAAATGGTAGAAACTGAGTGAAAACAAAGGGCTTTCTCTATTGCAGCAGCAAAATTGTTGGAAAGAGTAAAAATGATGTTGCGCTCTTAAACAGTGTGGAGTAGCTAGGTAGGAATGGGTTTTCATAGTTGCAGGGGTCTTACAAGTCTAAATGTAATATGGGAAAGGAGTTTATGGAAAGACTAGCAGCAGTGCTCTGTTTGTAAAATTTTTTAACCACTTCTTTAGCAGCTTCTCTAGGTAAACTGGATTTTTTTTTTTCAGGACAGTGGCTGTAGACTTTGCTGTGGAACAGTTTGGTATTTTTCTCAATTCTTCTGGCTTTTCCTGTCAAGTTTGCATAGGATATCTGGCAGTGTGTTGTAAAGTCAGTTACCTATTCTCTAGTATTTGTTTTGTGCTCCAGAGAGGAAACTGAGGTATATCTGATAAAATGAGGAGCATTATGCAAATCATTTATTCTTTTCAATGGAAAAATATTGTTGCCTCTAAGGTGTAGAAAGCTTTCCCATTTACTTGGGAATTGTCCTGGTATGGACATATGCAACTCTGAAGGGTGGGAAGAAAGCTAGAATTGCCTTGGGTTTTCTACATATTAATTGAATCAAATGCCACTTTTTTTTTTTTTTGACATTCCTTTTGATTTGCCCTTCTGAGTGTAAAATTAGATTTTGATTTGGGATAGAAGGGAAATTTACTGCTTTTGTAAAATCAGCCTCTGAGACTCAATTGTGTTGGCATTTCTTCCAGAAGTGACCCAAATGTAGTACGATAGGCCAAGGCCATAGAGAGAGGACGGTGTTTGGTTTTTGATCTCCACTGAAATACAATGCCTGTGCAAGGAAAAACCAAACTGGTATTTTGAGGTCACCGTGCTGTCGCTTAAGAACTTGTGACCTGTACACTGTGACTAGGTTTATTGGGGTTTTTTTCCACACTGACGACCTATTTTGTGCAGTATTTTCACTTTTTGATTTATTTCTCGTGTGGTATTTACCTTCCATACTTGAGCTGGTCCAGAGACTTTAAGAAATATGCATACTTCTTGGCAGCTTCTAGGTCAGGTGAGCTGATACATGAAGTCAGGCAGCACTGACATTAAGATGTGCTGTTGACAGGCCTCCAGCATTGAATTCCAGGATTTCATTCTAAGGCCAAGAACTTGAAACATGAATAGTGATGGTACATTGGAGTGGACAGATTTCGTGTCTGAAATTTGGTTCATCTGTTGACTGGTTTGGCATCTGGGTGAGCCAAGAGCTTCATTTTGGTGCAAAGTACACACAAGTGCAGAGTGAAAGCTGCACATGAAAGTCGAACAGCAGATTTAACTCAGTGGTCAAGTGAGAGCATTCTTACTGTCAGATGTTGCCTTAAATGCCAAACTGGTTGTAGAACCAAGGCAACCAAGATCATGGAGCTCTTGAACAGGGACTATATTCTGTGCACTGGTATTCTAAATACAGCTCCAGCATGTCCATATGCTATTTCTTTTGGCTGCTTGCATCATATATGTATGTGTGTGAGTGTGCGTATGTATAAAAAATAATCTGTACATGTGCATATGTATACATACAAGATAGATACATCGATATATATATGTATTTAGCAAAACCTTTGCATTCTGATACTGCTACCAAGTGAAATGATAACTTTTGGTACATCAGTAGTCTTCAGCGAGTACTGTCAAAATAGTACATTCATTCTGTTTGTACAGTTCTTACCATTAAACCACACGTGTGAGAACTGTCTGAATCATTAATCATATCCCATGACATGAGATCAAACTTTTCTTTCCCCTGAGAATTTTAACATCTTGCTAAAAGCCAGATTAATACCAGTTACCTTAGTGAAAGCTTTCTTAGGCTGGGAAGACCAAAGCTCATATATGTGAGCATGAGACCCTCTCCATACCAGTTTGCATGTGCAGGGTGGTGCACCAGTGCAGGATTGGTGAGTTCCCTTTGCCTGCCTTCTCCTGCTGGGAATGTTGTCTTCTACATCCTTGCCAGCTCTTGGTACTGAAGAGCACTACCACAATCTCATATACATTTTTGGCTCTTCCAAACCAGCAGCATTGATTGCTCAAACCACCAGCTTTTTACCTGCCATTAGGGGTGACCATTGTTTATTGTACCTTGCTCTGAGGTAACATAATTGTCCTGGTAGCAAATGTGGATTATGGATGTAATAGCAGTCCACTTTCTCATCACTGGTACCATAATCTAGCCTTAGTGGGGTTTGGTGAATGGGAATGAACTGGTGAAAATAAACCTAAGGTCAGTGTCGTTGCTTGAGTTTCAGAGGCAGGCAGGTTCAAGGAAGTTGAGATTTTTATCTCAGGCACCATCAAATATACAGATTTTGTTACATTCAAATCATGTTTGCCAGATGGATCCTTGGGCTGTTATAAACTTGTTTCATTAATGAAAAGGTAATTTAGTATCTATAAATACGACATGAACTCTTCCTTAAAATTCAAAGTTTGGCTGAAGTGAATGTGAAAAGTGGTGTATGGAATTGATCAATCACTGGAGGTTGTGGGTTTGTGTTGTAGTTACCTGATCTGATAGTTGACTTCTGGAGTAGTTCTCTGCTGTCGCCCACTGTGCAGTCGTATTTTTTCTTCTTGCTTGCTATAAAGCAGTCATAGTAAATTCAGTAAGTAAATTGTTAAAATACTGTAACAGTTTCCTGAGCTGGTTTGCCACCAGTTTTTATCTTGCAGTTTAATCTCTTATTTTTGAGGAAGAATATGAACATCAGGAGGGAATGGAAAGAGTGACCGATGTTAGAGGATAAACTGGGATTGAGTGACAGAGGGAAGGCATATACAAATAAAACCAAAGCATGTTACGACACTGGAGCAACAGGTGATGAAAGAAGAGGTGAATAAGAGCATGTTAAGTTGGTGTTTATAAGGAGAGGGGAAAAAAATGTGTAAAGAGGATAGTGTCAATAATATCAATTGCCAGTGACCACCCAGGTAATTCATCTGGCCACTGCTTGCTTGTTAGTGCTGGGAAAATAGGAAGCAGGTTGTATACTAAATGTGTTCTTGAAGGTTGACAGCCACTTTGGTCGTCTGAGATGTTGCAAATTTCATGAGATTCGTATTAAAAACTTACTACATGTTCTTCATTCCCAAGTGTTTTGATTTTGTGAAGTGAGAAGTACTCTCTTTCTATTTTAGTGAATTTTTTTTAAGATTATATTTACTGTTAACATTTGGATGGTTTTTTAATACTCTAGTAATGCTAATAATTTTAACAGAATTTCGGGTAATTCAAACTGGTTTTTGCTGTTTTATTATAGCAGGAAAAATATTCTAGCATGGAGTCCAGATCTGATTCACTGGGGCCTGTGTGCTCATGAAAGAGATTTTTATGTGAGAAGAGTCCTCCAGGCTTCACCACTGCACCACCACCTACCCTTTAATGAGGAGGATCCAAATCAGGCATCTTTTTTGATCACTTCTATTGCAGTACGACATGGGTTGAGAAATTGTTAGCACGGGTTAGCCTGGCTTTTGCAGTTTCTCAATTGTAAGGTAGTGTTGAGCTACTTGGAGGGAGCTGTTCTGAAGCCAAGTAAATTTTTCTGTAAGGTTGATGTGGTGGTAACAGTCAAGATGATGTGCACTTGACTGTACTGGACTTCTCTACTGCTTGTGAAATTGCAAAAATAGGTAAGTATTAGAAATTTAATGAAAGGAAGATAATTTGGAAGAAGAACATTGGACAGAGTTGAAGGCGTAGCAGAAACTGCTTTGTGAGTGGGGAGACCTCAGGCTAGATTTGTTCAGTTGGAGTGATGCAGCTGAAAAGCAGTTCCCTGTGTGGCCTCATAAAGTAGCAGTCATGTAAGAATCAAATCCTTGCTCTCTATCTACTATTGTCTTCTACCATCTTTACTTAGCACATAGTGCTTCTTTCCTCACTTGCACTGTTTGTAATTGGGGTGAGCACCTCATCAGATTTCACGTGGGTGCAGTAATGGGGTTATGCATGATAGGTAGGAGGGGCAGTGTTCATAGAACATGTGCAGAGTATAGTTGAGTACAGAGACTCCCTACAGACTTCTTTTGGAAAACATATGAGGTGAGATAGAATGCTTGCAAAGTGTTGACCCTTTTATTGATTTATGGATAGCAGAATGAAACGTGAAAAGGAAAACATATCCAAATGTTTTATGTAGGCTGGGTCAACTGAACCATCAAGTTTAGCTTTTAATGCCATGATTTTTTTTTTTTATGGTCTTCAGCAAACACTCACAAACACTTGACTAACTAGAGCAAATGCTACGATTAAAATCCTTGAAAGGACTTTTTTGGCAGATATCCTATTATGTGAACAGCTTAATATGTTTGGTTTTTAAAACGAAAATTTGATTTGACTTCATAGGGTTAGAGTGGTTTATAAAGGTTAGCTTTTGCTTCCTATCATAACTCTCTCTAGTAATCTGTAGTTTTGGCAGCCTGTAATCCTGACACTCATGTTTTTGGATCTGTCCCATGTTGAACTGGTGGAGGAAGGGGAGAATAAAAATTTTGGCCAGTATGGTTAGCAAGAAAGTTCAAAATCCTGTAGGAACTAATAGGTTTTAAATGGATTAAGGCTACACTGAGTCTGGGGAGATGTCTTTACTGTTCCACAAGAATCTCCTCTAATTTAGTCAGGTTATTTTCCATTTATTGTCAACTGTGCATGTGTTGCAGAGTTTGCTCCTGAATTTTTGAAAATTCCATTCTTGCAAGCCCTTTGAGGTGCATTTGTACTGACATTCAAGGCTACTCCTGAGGGCTTCTTTCTGCTTAAGAAAGCCATTAAAGCTGCTACTTTTTGGGCCTGTGGAGCCTGCACTCTGTAGCAGGATGTGTGACAATGTTTTTATTATTATTAACTCCTTTAGCAAAACTTTTTGCAGCCTTGGGTCTTACTACTTGCCTGGAGAAAAAAAGTTAACTTAGGACATGCATTGCTACAGCATTTTTATAGTATGTCCAGCACATAGACTTTGTTTCCGGCCCCATAGCTGAGCAGAGTTCGTGGTCTCCATCTGAGCTGTTGCTGGGTATCAAACTGAGGTGTTTTTAATGTGGGTGGCTGCTAGGTCTGGGCTGGAGAGGTACCGTGAAATTGACCCTAATGCTGCACCACACCTTACGTAAGTTGAAGCAGCCTGGGGAATGAATTTAAGGATATAGATACGAACAAAATAGATCAGCTTCTGTATTTCCCAACTTACTGCTGCTTTCCCAGGGTAAAATCTCCTTTGGCATTTTAGAGAATTAAATACTTGCTATACTTCAAAAGTTCTTGCTATTATGTGAGACAATATTCCTGTGCTTTAGAAAAAGAAATGGTCTGTCTTAAACAAGAAATAACTGAGTATTTGTACATGAGCACTTTGAGAGCAGGAAACAGTATTTAAAATGTCTGTCTGCTATGGGGGACCCAAGTCCAGTATCAAATGTACTTTTTCAGAGCCCATCTAACATTAATAAATGTAAATGATAATTTCTTCCGGGTGTTACAATGCTTATCATATAATTTCCTGCAGCAGTCCATTTATATGGGTTATGTTAGTTTGTGAGGTAAAAGAGCGTGTTCAAGTTCTCTTTAGCTGATAATCCATGAGGAAGTGCAGAACACCTTTTCAAAACTTCCCTCACTTAAACAAACAAATTCCTTGGGAAACTACATTGCAATGGAGGATGTGAGTTTGACTTGATTATTGATTTTTAATGGTGTTCTTAGTGGGATAGCTGTTTTCCTCTAGACTGGTTTATGCAGTATTTACATTTATTTTAAAAAGTGGCTCACTGTATGGATGGACACTCTGTATCCTGTTGATTTAATATGGATTTTGCAGAAGGGAGAAATAACATGTAATTATGTAATTTTAAACTATTCTAGTACATGTGACTGGGTAGCCTACATTTTTTGAGTTCTCAGCTTTGTTTTTCAGTCTCTGTATTCTCTTTTTGCAATTATGCTATAAATGATAGCGAACTTTTTTAAATTCAGGAAGTGTGATTTTATTTCTTTTTATTCCTATCTTCACAATAGATTGATATGTTAAGAAAGTCTGGGCATGGAAAGTACCTCTTTGAGGATACAGCTGATTGAGAGGAACACATTTAATAGAATATGTGTGTGCTATAGTCAAAGGATTTGAAAATAGAGTGAGGCAGAAGCAAAACATAACAAAAGAAGCTTTCCTGTCCTGAGTACTTTTCTATGTTTATCCAGCTTTACGCACACACACATATATATATAGTCTATTGCATACGTTGAATGTGCTAGCCCCTTATCCTAAACTTAGCCCAAACAGCATTTGGAAGTTCAGTTAAATAATTTAGAATTTCATAAATATTTTTGAAATATTTATCTTGAAAAAGGCAATTTCATCTTCATGGTGGAAATATTTGATTAATTTGGGTATTAAACATCTTTAAAATATCTTTAATTCTTTCTCTGGCAATAGATAAAATACTTTAATACTGCAATTCTTCTAATTTAGAAAGTCAGCAAAACAAAATTGGCACTGGTCAATGGTTACAATGACAGTAAATGGATGTCTCTTCGACTCACTATTGTAGAATGAAAGTCATGAAAGCCAATGCAGTGTTTGAGTTCTCCAAGAAGCTGTATAATGGTACTGTGTTTTGACTGTTTTATCTTACTCAGGTGACTAGAATGATTCATCTTTTGTCAGATGTCTGAAGTAACATTTGAAAAGCTCTTGCATATGTCTCACAATTAATTTTACTCTGTAACAGTTTTAATCTTTCATTTGCCAAATAGAAAATGGATCTTGACACTGGAGAGACTACCTTAAACATTAGCAACAGTATCTTAATTTGTGATGTCTCAGGTCAGCTCATAATGACAGCTGTAATTATTCTCCTATGGCTAAATGGGAGCCAAGGAATTTTTAGTGTTTTAATTTTGTATTCCACCTTTACTTCAGCAACATTAGCCCCACTCTCCCACAGTAAAGCCCAGTTTTTGCTAGGCACAAGCTTGGATGATATGTTTTGTGAAATATGTCATGCTTGTAATTGTTCCATCACTGAATTACATTTTCTGGCTTTTGCTTTTGTAAGTCAACTTAAGGGCTCTTTTTTCTTTATGCTTCCATTGCACTCTGGTTTCAACAAAGCATTCTCAGCTATGCACATCATGGTTTTGCTTTGTGAGAGTGTGTTCCACATGGTGCCATCTGCTGTCTTCTTTCAGGGCTACCTTCTAGAAGAAAAAGCCACAGAACAGCACGTTTGTAGAGACTTGAGAGGATGTACAGTCTGTGGGGATTGAAGCATGAAAGGTCCCGGAACAGACCAGCTTAGTTCATATTTGGAGGGCAAGGAGAGAGAAGATTTAGGATTATATGACCTAAGAACTGTCCCTTGAGAACTTACACTAGATCCTTCCCAACAACTCTCACATACCCCAGCAGTACATGACTTTTAACCCCACCTGAATTGAAATGGAACCTTTTGCTTTAGCATCGTCCTTTCCCCGTTTTTATGGGCAACCACACATTCATTTTATGTCACAGTAGGGCAGCAGCAAAAGGATGTGCTTTGATTTAATAAAGTGGCTTTAGAAATGAAACTCATCCTTTTAATGTTCTAAGACAGAGAGGATGTAGCTACCAAACTGTATATACCAGTGTAGCTGGCTTATCAGAGAGGTGGTTTGCTTTTGAAAGGGCATGTTCCTGGACATAGGATAGAGGAGGCAATGGTGGGTATAGTCCCCAGATATTTCTGTTATAACATTTGTGGCAGCTTCAAAGCATATGTGTGTAACAGCAAGCCTAGCTCATGGTAGCAGTGTTCCCCCACCTTCACATCTTAAGGTAATTTCTAAGCATTCATGGGACTTTACTAAAATGACAGAGGAACACAGTGAAATAGCTCAATATCTTACAGTAGAGTAAGACTGAGCAATACTAGAAGTTCTGTCACATAATGAGAAAATAAACATGTAATTTCAATTTCACATTGTACATGGCAGGAGTTTAATATTAATTATAAATACTGTCTTAAATGCTGAGCACTGCAGTCATCACGGTATACTTAATCTTTAGCAGTTCTGTGAGAATATCTAAAAAGTAAATAACATTTTGTTATTACACTTGTGTTTCCTGTCTTTAAAGAAACACTGGTAATCATTAAGTACAATTCTTAACAGATTACATTCAATTCAGTGAAAACTTAGGGTTTCTTTTTAATTTAGACTTACTTGAAACAGTATGAAAGATATAAAATAGAAGTAGTTGGTAATTCATTTTAAATTCTGCTTGCCGTACTTATTTGAGACTAAATCAGACACTGAAAGTGTCTGAATGCAAAATATGGTTAGAAAGATAAACTCCACTCTGTGTATTATGAGGAAGGATGAAGGCCATTTTCAGTTTTCAGCTGCTTTCCTGGTCTTTGTTTATTTTATTGGTGACTTCTAGTCCCACATTAATTTGATCCAGTGTGAGAATATACAGTCACCTTGCAAACAGATGGAACTCTTTTTGCCCTTAGCTAGGGGCCACCATCCCTTCTGTTGGACTGTGTTAATAGAGCATGTGTATATTTTTAATCTGCTTCAGAGTAAAATCAAAATAAAATAGTTGAGGTTATAGAATCATTTAGGTTGAAAAAGACCTCTTAGAGCAATGGGTTCAGCCTTTAACCCAGCACTAGCATGTCCCACCTCTTTTAAACACTTCAAGGGTTGTTGAGTCAACCACTTCCTGGGCAGCCTGTTCCAATGCTTAACAACCTTTCAGTGAAGAAGTTTTTCCAAATACCTAGTCTAAATCTCCTCTGGTGCAACTTGACATTTCTTCTTGTTGTCTTACTTGTTAGCTGGGAGAAGAGCTGACCCCCACCTGTCTACAACCTCTTCTCAGGTTGTTGCAGGGAGTGATAAGGTTCCCCATAAGCCTCCTTTTCTCCAGGCTGAACAAACCCAGCTCTTTCAGCTGCTCCTCACAGGACTTGTGCTCCAGGCCCTTCTCCAGCTTCACTGCCCTTGTCTGCACTCACTCCAGCACCTCAGTGGTTTTTTTTGTCCCATAACTGAACACAGGATTTGAGGTGTGGCCTCACCAGTATTGACCACAGGGGGACAATCACTGCCCTGGTTCTGCTGGTCACACTGTTGCTGATACAAGCCAGGATGACATTTGGCTTCTTGGCCACATGGGCAAATTGCTGGCTCGTGTCCAGCTGCTGTTGAACCAGGTCCTTTTCTGCCATTCAGCTTTCCAGCACTCTTCTCCCAGCCTGCAGTGTTCAGTGGGCTTGTAGTGATCCAGGTGCAGGACTCAGCACTTCACTTTGTCGAACCTCATATAACTGGCCTTGGCCCGTCATTCCAGCCTGTCCAGATCCCTCTGCAGAGCTTTCCTGCCATGCAGCCGATCAATCCTCCCACCCAGCATTTGCAAACTGACTGAGGGTGCACTAGATCCCTCACCCTGGTAATTGATAAAGAAATTAAACAGGCCTGACCCCAGCACTGGTCCCTGGGGAACACCACTTGTGACCAGCTGCCCAGCTGGACCATTCCGTTCACCACTCTTTGGGCTTGGCCATCCAGACAGTTGTTTTCCCAGCAATGAGTGCACCTGTCCAAGCCATGAGCAGGCAATTTTTCAGAATGCTATGGGATTGTGTCAAAGGCTGCAGTAAAGTAGATAAACAACATCCACAGTCTTTCCCTCATCCACTTAGTGTGTCACCTTTTCATAGCAGGAGATCAGGTTGGTGAAGAAGTATCTGCCCCTCATAAACCCATCGAGGGCCTGATGCCCTGATTGTCCTGTATGTGCTGTGTGATTATGCTCAAGATGATCTACTCCATAAACTTGCCTGGCACCAAGGTCAGGCTGACAGACCTGGAGTTTCCTGGATCCTCCTTCACACCCTTCGTGTAGGTGGGCATCACATTTGTTGGCTTTGATCTACCAGGATCTCTCTGGTAATTCAGGACTGCTGGGAAATTATTGAAAATGGTTTGGTGAACACTTGTGCCAGCTCCCTCAGTACCTTTGGGTGGACCCCATGCAGCTTCATGAGAGTTTAAGTGGTGCAGTAGGTTGCTGACCATTTCCCCTTGGAGTGTGGGGGCTTCATTCTGCTCCTCATCCCAGTCTTCCAGCTCAGGGAACTGGGTAGCCGAACAACAGCTGGTCTTACTGTAAAAGACAGAGGCAAAGAAGCATTAGGTACTTCATCCTTTGTCACTGTTTCCTTCCACATCCAACAAAGCATGGAGGTTTTCCTTAGCCCTCCCTTTGTTGCTGATGTATTTATAGAAGCATTTTTAGTTGTCTTTTATGGCGTCTTTAGAGTGGTTTGTCTTTTTAGCTGTGATTCAAGCTTATTTGTCCGATTTGCGGACGGAAGCGGATTAGGAGCGCTTCTGCTCTCCTTTTAGCTAGCGAAGGTTAGTTGAAGGATAACTGCTACAGTTAAATTTGCATGTGTAATTTAGTACAAGGCATCCTAGAGTTGGGAATACTTTTTTTTTTACCCTTATGCCTTTGCACTTCGGGCTTTATTCATGCATTTTTCTTTTCAGCTTTATTTGTTTTGTGCATAATTAGGTGTGCCTCTAGGTTCCTGTAAACCCTGTGTGTATTGTTTGGTTTGTTCTGCAGGCAGTTCTATCTATATACATACATACATACCCACAGGTGAAAATTGTCTGATTGGTTCTGCAGTCCTCCAGAATGCAGTGTTTGTCTCTATTTATGCTGGGTTACTGAGGGGTTAAGCAGAATTTGACCAGACATATTATATTAGATAAAATTAGGTCTTTAACCTGGAGTTAATCACAGGACAGAAATTCTTCAAGTTAGACTGTATCTGTTCTGCTGTGATGATACTTTGTATTATCCACTCTGAAACAATTTTTATTTTCTCAGCAGTTTTGTATTAAATATTCAGTAAGTCAGTATGGCAACAGATGGAGTTCAACAGGTGCACTATGAGAGATCCAGATTCTTAGACTAAACATGGTCTACCTACAGAGAGACCTATAGAAAGAAACTACAGTCAGAGAATTCAGCCAAGGGAGACCGACCTAGATGCAGGAGGAAGAATAGCAGATGCATTAAGAAATGTACTGAAGAGCAAATATGTAAGGATTTTTGGATTAAAAGCTACCTTATTTTAACTTGCTAAACTGACTTAGATGTGCAGCCACAACACTGCAGATACTTTTAATTCCTGTGAGCTAAAGAACCTTACGTTGCCATAATTTGTATAGAGTGGTTTGATATCTAATGTCTGGTTCTGGCTGGATTTACCCATTTGGATGTTACAAAGAAGTTCAAGTAACAGACTCTTGACTATTGAGGGCTGTAGAAAATAATTTCTGCTAAAGCTCTTCTACAGTGCTATAACTGTTTAAATGCTCTGCCAGAAATAAAATTGTCACTGCTTAAATATCATTTGTGATGTGAGGGACCTGGAGCCTTTCGAAGGGTCCTATTTACTTTTTACCATGTCTTATATTTTACAGGGTGGAAGCAGTCTGCCAGGCCATCTTGCATCCAAGACTGTTTTCTTAAATTTCACTTAATGGGAAGTGAAGTTGGTTCAAATGCGTTTTGGGTATAGCTGGTACTTTCTCAATTGCCACAGCCTTGTAGCATATAGGTGATTTTATTATGTAAGAGAGATGAAGGCTGTGCCACATACTTCTAAGTAGTTAAAATATAATTAAAGTACCTGCAATGAATTTCCTTTGCTTTACTCTGTATTTCAGACTATTACGAAAGTTAGTATTCACTTCTGCACACATAGATTCTGTAGATCTTGCTACAAAATAGCAGGTATTTTTGGGATCAGTTTAATAGGGGTCCACTGTAGTTATTTATGTGTTACAGGTTGCTTTTATGTACTAGGAGATGGTGAAAAAAGTGGCTTGGGAGCTAGCTATCCTCTGTTCCTTGTTACTTCTTATGAAGCAGTCATGTTCACCTCACTGAGTATTAGTGCCAGATTTTTCACTGAAAGGATATTTTACTCCTAAAATATATTGTTCAGCTAATAGCCTTTTAATTTATTCCTGCCAAGCAGATGCTTATGTATCAACCTTTAACTTAGAAGACCTTGGAGTTAAGCTGCCTCTATCATGTTTAAAACAAGTACAGCACAAATCTGATCTGGAAAAACACTCTCTTGAATTTATTCTTGAATTTGGTGCAAAGCCTTCAGAGTCTCAGCAGACAAGGCTTGTTGTGCCACAGAGTGGTCCAAGAGCACTCAGAAAGAAACAAACATAGCACTATAGGGGGTTTTTTGAGTTTGTGGTACTTAATGCTGTATTGAGGAGAGAACTGATGCCTCTCAAGAAGCTGATGCTGTCAAAAGGTACTGAACCAACTTTGTCATCAGTTTGGATGCCAGTTGTAGTGTGGTATCTGAGGTAAAGTGTACGTCCATAAAAAAAGAAAACAAGCATTCAATTTTTGCCTGTAAAAATTTCAAATTACTCTGTTTCCATCTTGTCTTTGAAACCTCTTGGGAATTTTGACTGTCCCAAGAAAAATGTCATCTTCACTTTCTTCTTAGGTCTAAAATGTTGTTACATGTTATGGATGGCAGAATTCACTGCAAAAGTATGCCTTTTAATATTGATAAAACCAATGCTTTTTGTAATAATTTGCCTTGAGATATGGAATAGTTCAAAAGCACGACAGAGAAAAAGTAATAAAAAATCTAATAGGCATCAGGGGAAGTGTCTGAAGTTGTAGACAGATCTACGCCCACTACAGTGGTGATGGGAAGCATATCGTGATTTCAGATGGTGGTATATTGTGTGAAAAATACAAATTGTGATCATGGAGTGCTCTCAAAAGCTCACAATTTCTTAGCAAAAATACTGGAGGTGCCCCGGGTTCTCTGAAGAAGCTGAGTGATTGTATGCTCCTTGTAGAATTTTATATTATTAAGCTACTGGCAGCATACAGTTCCTGATTTTAGCACTTGCTAAGCGTAACATCTTATTGCAGGCAGGGAAAATACCATGCCAAGTAGTGGCAGTAGGAAGGCTGTAATCCTTCTTAAACACATTGGGGAAATTCTGATATTCTTAATGGTAATTCTTAATGGTTATTCTGTAAACGTTCTGGTATTCTTCAGGATTTCCATTGAGCTTAGTTGAATGTTGGGCCTGAAAAAAAAAGTGCCCTGCTGATTGTGTCATCCACTTTTTTTTCTGCCTTGGCTTTCTCCTGGTTTATCTGCAAGGATTATTCTAAAGATATTACAAAAAGAAGTTTTGTTTCTCAGCTGGATTCCAGGAACAGAAATTTCTTCCTCCTTTGCCTCAAAATTTCCATCGTTTTTGAAGTTAGGTGGCCACATCACTGCAAAATTTCCTGCCATTTTGTTATATCTTATTTGTACTAATCTTAGTATAACAAGGGAGCCTTTGCCACATTTTTCTGAGTGGGTGGGTTTGTCCAGAGTTATGAAATCTGAAATCAGAAGCAGGTCCATGACCAACTTTGAACCTGATGGAACTCAGAATGGCAGTACTGCTGCCAATTCTTTTGTCAAAGGCTTGTGATGGGCAGTCAGCTTGAAGGACATATATTTCTCTTTTCAAATGGCCCTACTTGCATCAAAGCCCCTACAGATCACTTGAGCCTCTCAAAATGTAAGGTTGTCTCAGGAGCTATCACAAATACTAAGAATGCTAAGAGTAATCACATATCCAGATACTTTTTTCAGAATGCTAAGAGTAATCACATATCCAGATATTTTGATATAAAAATGTAAAGACTAAACAATCAAAAATTGCATATTTAACCCCCTAAACCCATCTTAATTTGGATGATATTAAACTCTGCATCAGTCAAAGCTTCTATTTTTTCTCTCTGCTGGACTTGTATTAATAATCATCTTTCAATCAAGTTTAGCAAGAACTGTGCAAACCTGTTCTGTGTCCCTTGGGAAAGATGGGGTAGAGTTCATCTGCTCATGACTCCCTGGGTGGTTGCTGTCTGGTGAGGTAAGCTTGATTGTTGAAAGTGGTAACAGCTTCCACACAAAACCATGGGAGATGTGTATCCAGAGAAATTCCAGAAAAAAAGATTTGTGGTCACATAAGGACTAAAATACATATAAATGCGCTAATTAAGGACAAATCTGATAGCGTATGTATTAGCCTTAGGACCTAATATCATCATTCCACTGACATGAATTTAAGTTAAAAAGAAAATAATGTGAGATTTTTCTGAAATAAAATTGCCTGTTTCTTCTTCCATTTTGCAGAGTTATGTCAGTTTTGGGTCAGGTAAACGGAGGACCACCCTTTATAGACGTAGAGCTTGATGTATGTTTTCTTCAGTCTTACTGTGAGGCCTAACACCTTAGGTTTGGGTTGTGGGCACTAGGAAAGGCTCTTTACATGTTGTACTTTTGCTTGTAGGTATTGCTGCTCCAGAATTCTAATCTTGATTATTTGAAAATGGCTTAAATATCCATACATACTTACCAAGGTTATAAACGCAACATAAGTCAAAATTTTCCTGATGAGAAAGACTTCTGTAGTGCCTTGAATTCATTATGTGATTGATGGGTGCTACGCTTCCATTTTAAAAACCTTATGCAGAGCTCATTGTGTTAATTGCTCATTTCCAGATAGAGGGCTCAGAATGAGACTTGTAAGATATTATGCTTGTAGTATAGTCTGTGGGCAAGCAGGTGTTTTAAAATGTAGTTTGGAATACTGTATATATATTTCTTTGTTTCAATGGAAGTTACTGAAGTTTCTCATTAGATTTTCCATAAAGTGTGGCTGAATATATTCTTCCTTTGGATGCGAAGAATATGTCAGGTATGGAGTCAATCTGCAACTATCTTTTTCAAGAATCTCGACTTGCCATCTCTAATTAGATTCCGTATGGCCAAATTGATTCTGTAATCTACATTTGCATTAAAAAGTGACTCCTAGAATTACTCAGATAGCTTGTAATGTTCACAGTTTGTTTCTTGTCATTTTTCTGAGTTTGCAGATGTGAAAATTTTGTGCATCTGCAGCTGAAGACTTTCAGAGCACAGAAGCCTTTATAATTGAAGGCTTAGAAAATTTTCAACAGATTCTGCTTGTAAGGAGATTACGTATTCTCAGATGGCTGTAAAATGCTGGATAAAAAGTCTAGATGATGGGGCAGTAGTAGCATGAAATTGATTGGGATTTAGACAGTCACCATTCCCACAAGAAGCAACACACTGATCTTGTCCTCTCTTGGAATGGAGGAGTCAAAAGAATTCCATTGCTGTTAGTGTAATTTGCCTTAAGTGTTGTTAAGGTCTAGATGAAGTAACTGCACTGCTGTACATGTGCTATTCTTTTCTATGTGTTCTTATTTCTCAGTAGGCTGAATTTTATTTTAATACTCACCTTAAATAGTACTTTGTCAAGGAAATACTAAACCTAGGAACGTCAAAGACGTTTCTTTATAAATATAGCAGTAATTGTTGCTGTGAAGTGCTGGAGAATTCTGTAGCTCCTGGATAGAGAGTGATTGCTGTGACTAGCATTAAGTAATCATCCTACAGTATTGCCTTGTGTCATCAAAAAGGCAGTTCATAGCAAGAAATAAAAATCAAACCTAAGCATGAGCAGATAGTTAAGATTATGTATTAACCGTGCATAATATGTAAGTGAAAACTTCACAGGCTTTGCTTTGCAAGTTGCCTAGTTAAGCTTTCTAAATTAATGTTGCTACTAAAAAAAAGATTATGCCTCTGTTTCGGTTATTTTGCTGTGGCTGCTTATACTCTGTTCCATGTTAAAATATATGAAATGGGAACAGTATTTTTATTAACTTATCTCCAGTTGTCTACTGAGCCAGCTGTAATGTAGGTATCTCCATCAGTGCCACAAAATTAATGGTACCATACACAGAGCACTTAGGTGATCACTGGAGCATTCCCCCCTAAAACTACAATACTAGCCTAATTCGGTGGTTGGGACTTTGAATTCTGAAATGTACAAAAGGTTAGGATTGTTTATTCCTTTAAAGCTTAGCTTGGAGAAGGAAATGGTCAAACTACAGACATGACAGAAAGAGGCAAGGAGAACAGCAGAACATCACTTTTCCTCCTAGAACGTCAACTAAAATAAGTCAGTGCTTCCTGGTGTCAGGCCCTTAGCTGAATATTAGCAAGTGTGTATCTTCTTCACAACATGGACTGAGAACTTGAATATTTAACTCAGTTTTTCTAGCTAAGTATTTAATTAACATGTGCTTCACATAATTTTGTTCTTTATTCTTCTTGGGTCTGTTTCAAATCAACTTGCCTCGAGGAGGTGAGGGAGGATGAGAGGGAATCTTGGGAAATGGCTAATCTATTTCCATACCTCAAGATCAGATGGATGTGAGGGTTCAGAGTGGCAGAAAGGGGATCCTGTCCTTCACTCTGGTTCTGTCACACCGTGCTGCATACTGTCTAGTCAGTGCAACCAGCAGTGTACTTCAGCTCCAATCTCCTTGGATAAGATGGAGTAGGTAACAAGGAGGGCTGGATAAAAACCCTAAATATCACCTCTTCTTGCTGCTGCTGCTGCAAGTGGAAGAACTGGGGCAGGCAGTGACCCCCAAACCTGACATGCAATCCCTACTTAGCACTGGCTGTTCTTGCCTCCATTCTGATTCCTTGCTCAGCTGCAGCTGCTGAATCTCCCAGATGCAGGTCTAGGTAAAGGTGGCAGTTTTTCTAATATTTTCCAGGGCTATTTTACACCCCTGTGAAACCTATAGATTGTTGCAGTATTGTGATAGCATTGCAGTAAAAATACAATACCACTGTGCTACATTTTAAGCACAGTTTGAAAAGTACCAAGATGGTAAGAAGGTGTGACTGGTTTATGATGCGTTCTGTTAGCAGTGCTCTCCATTCTAGCTTAAAGGGAAACAATTTCACAAGGTTCAGGCTTGTCCCTAAAGGAGAAAAGTGCAGTGGATGGCCAAGTGGTATCAGAGCATAATACTGGCATCATCGTAGGATTGCCAAACTATACTTTTGTCTGGTGCACTGCCCATTGCTGCCAGTTTGTCCATGCCTGAAGCTGGCTTTGATATGCGACATCACAACAACCTTTTCCTGACGTGTGCATATATTCATGTTGACATTTAACTTATTTTTGCTTGCAGGTAACCTAGTGGGAGGTGAAGCGGGGACTTTTTAAAGTCAAAGTGAGGTGCCTAATTAAGCTTCTAAATGTTTTTGATTTTGTTTTTCTGTCTAGAAGATTGTTTCTTATTCTCACTTACAGGTCTCCTCACAGTGAAAAAGAAATATACCTGTAGTATTGCCAGTAATTTCTGCTGTAAAGACATGCCCAACTGTCACTGCAAGCTTTCATTTGTGGCAAAAGAATCACTTTTTGAAAGAAGGGCTAATAGATTTGTGTTTGTCTAAGATTAAATTATTACCTCTGAAGTGGTAGAAGTAAAATGATGTTACGTTGCATTTCAATTTTGAGTGGTAATTCATTCCTATTAAAGACTTAATGGGATGCTGCCAAAGCTCAAGACAATTGTTCGCATCCTTCTGAAGTCAGTTACGAAGCTTTGCTATTTGGAAACATGAGGAGAATGTCAATGAGTATTCTTCTTGCCTATTTCATTTGTTTAACTAATCTTTTGATGCTGCAAAAGTAAACATTAGTCATACTTTTATAGCCTCTGTGAGTTTGAGTCATGATTTAAAAATCCAGAAGTAATCTGCGCTAGTAAACATCTTTCTTGTTCCTTTTTTAAAGTTCTAGGATAAGAATATTGGCTGTGTTTTCGATGTTTTCGGTTCAGTCTGTAGCTGGATGCATTCTCTGTGTCCTGTGCAATACGAAACTCCCGATTTGTTACATACCATACTTCAGGCACTTGGCACTAAACAAATTAACAACAGACCTTGCTATACTAAGATAAGAGGATAATTTTACAGGTACAGCATTTCAGAAATTACATTAGAGTTGACAGTTCAGAACTGGAGAATTAATTAATATTTAGAAATCTAATCAAATGGGAATAGTTGTAGGCTTATTAGAAACCAGTGTCACATTGCTGTTTGAATCAAAGATTTCTAGGTCAGAATGACTGATGTTCGTGTGAATTTTCTTATATAAACATGACTAATGACTTTTGAAAGGCCACAGTTTTATCACTAATGTATCCTATATAAATGCTTATTTAACAGATGTAAGAGAGTGTTCCTGAAAGTACATCACTCTTTATTATCAACTTATTTTTAATATTATATGACTGATGCTGTGATAGTTCAGACACTTGAAACATGCAGATTTGCTGACATCTGAACCTGAATTTCAGTTCTTTTTGTTCTTCTACTGTGTAGATGAAGAAATCTGCTCATGACCTCAATGTGGCTTTATTTCAGATACTTCTTGTACTGATTAAACAATTAGGAACTTGATGAGGTTTGCAGTCTTAAATAACCTTAGCTTTATTCTGTGGAAATGAATTGGTTCAAAGTAAACCTGTGATATTTTGGGAATCCTAGATATGCAAAAGAACTCGATTTAGTTTAAATTTTTTTGTTGGAAGGGATGTATATTTCTGATATAAGGGGATACTTCCACAAAATGGATAAAAAGAAACACGCACAAGCTTTTCTTGGCTTGAGTTCTAGCAGTGTCTTTGCAAGTCCTTTGTGGTGGTTTTCCCATCTAACCTTTTGTGGTATTCCATTCAGTCATGTGAACTTCTACTTAACTAATGAATAAAATCTTTAATACTTCTTTAACTAATGAATTCGGATCTATTAGAAGCGTTGGCTTTGTGAATATTGCTTGTTTTAGAAGTTGTGTTCACCCAGGACTTTCTCTACCTAAACTTTCTGTACAAAGCTTTGCGTTCTCAATATCTGTAGCCTTTTTAGTTTGGCCTTTGAATGAACGATCGTGAAAGAGTTGCTGTTTTAGGATAACATGCACTGTGGTGCTTCTTGCAGCCTGATACCTAATTTCAAGAACTAATGGATGTTTTAATAGTTTAAAAGTTTTTTTATCAGATGTTTGAGATTTTTTGTGCCAGGAAGGTGGAAGATGAATGCCTTAATAGCAGTGTGTTGGTGTTTTTTAATGGTTTTTATACAATGTAGAAGACTGAACTGAAGGTGTGCGTGACAGACCTTTATTCGTACAAGAAATCCTCTGCAGCAGAGAATGTATAAACTTTGAAGATGAAACTTCATCTGCAGAGTTTCTACATTGTGTAAATTCTTACTGATTGAAAGAAGGCCATTAGTTTGATAGTGTGAACAAACAGACTGATTCCTGTTGCCTGTTATTGAATGAGTCACCTGTCAGTTCTACATGAAGTGGGGCAGCAGCAAATGTAGCGCATAGCTGTCTTGTCTCAGAACAGGAGTCTTGCATTGACTGCATGTGATAGACTATATTTGAAAATGAGTCGTTTTAGAAAGGAATAAAAAAAAAAATACCAGAGTGTTTCTCAGAGTGAAAGAAAACCTTTCAATGTTTACACACAAAAACTCACCAAAAACTGTCATCTGTGGTATATGCACTGGCTGTAGAAGTGAAGAAAATACAGTTGTTAGTAGCTGAGAATGTAGTAATTTACTTTAAAACTCGGCAGATTTAGAGAGGACCATTGTACTTGCATAGTAAATGAGATGTTAAAGTTCTTGATTTTTATATTATTCTTCTTCTCTTTCTTTCTAGGTTTAACTATAGATCAACACATCATCTTGCATCTCATGGGTTTTATGAATTTTTAAATTGGTTTGACGAAAGAGCATGGTATCCACTAGGAAGAATAGTAGGTGGAACTGTAAGTATTGTATTACATTAATTAATTAAATTAATAAATTTATTAAAATACATTTAATAAGTAAAAAAATAACTAAAAATTACTTTTCAATAAGTTTTTTGAACTTTAAATACAAATTTGATGTTGATAAAAGGAGAATCTTAATAAAACATGCTTTTAATTGTCAAATCACTGCAGAGGGAATACCAAGGTGGCTTTAATTTTTAGCTCCAGAAACTGAGTAAGTCAACATGCCTTAGTCTTTATCCAGTAGGACATCGTGACCAAGAAGTACAGAACTTCTTACATATGAAATTCTAATAGTAAAAAATAAGAGTATTATGACTCCTGCAATTCTGGTATATGAAATCAAAAAAGGAAAAACTGAGTAGACTTCATGTATATATTGAAAAAAGTTAGGATTTGACTGGGAGAAGACCTTGTGAAATTAAATCAATGTGGCACCTGTATGAAGCATCAGGACCAGTTAAGATTGGTATCAATGCAAATTACAAGACGGGAAGGGTGTACGAAACAGTTATCAAATCAGAGTGCAAATATTCATTGAAATAGCTTTAGCAACACTAAAGTAATGCAGCCATGTGTTTCTTAATGTCTGAAAATTCATCAAAATTTCTTAAGTATATACCACCTTAAAGCATTTACAAGTTTTTTGTAGCAGTTAGATCACCATTTTTTTAATGTCTTAGAGATACTGGACACTTTATGCAACATGTAAGTGCATGTTTTCCATACCTGTTTTATACAAAATAAAACCTCTTAGGAAAAAGAATTGAAATATATGCAGGGGAATGTTTAGTTATCTGTTAATTCAATTTAGTACAATGCCCTTCTTAATTTTTGAAAGAAACTAAGGCAGGTGAAGTACATATTAACTTTTCTAGGATGTATGGATTTTTCTAATGTTGATAAATGTGGAAGGGTAAAATTCCTATTAAGAATATTCTGAAGTTCTCCAATATTCTATGGTGGATTCAATAGATTTATATAAGTCTATGCTACCTTTCCTGGAGCACATCTTAATTCAATTTTACAGGACTTTGTTTTAATCTTCATATCCAAAGATGTCTACAGATATCTAGCAAAAATATAGTACTCAATTGACTGACCTTCAACTTTAAAAAATTAAATCTTGTTGAAGCACATTTTCTTTCCCTGTTGTTACCAAGAAGTGAAAGAATAGCATGGTATATTTTAAAGGAAAATGGATATGACTGGGAAATTTTGGGTTTGTTCTTGATGGCTTAGGCTTTGGGGGTTTGGGTTTTTTTTCCCTTAAAACTGGTAGCTGACTCAAAATTCTCTTGCCGATTTTGGTTTCTGCTTCCATACCTTAATGACAAATTCTTTTCATTATATGATAAATGTCAAGCAAGATGGGATATTATCTGTATGCTGCTCATTCATTTATGAAGTAGATTATATGTTATTGTTAGCATTTGGATAAAATTAAAAGAGCCTAGGGTATTCAGTTGTGTTGATTAATCAAAACATGATTAAAGTAGTACTAAAATAATTCTGTTAGCTTATGCTAATACTCACTGCTTATATCAGCTTAAAAATTATTGTTTCATTGCAAGTTCTAAGTAAACAAACCTACCATGATAGTTTTCTGTAATAACCTAATGTTTTGGTTTGTTTTGGTTTTTATCTCCGTCTAGGTATACCCAGGGTTGATGGTGACGGCAGGCCTTATACATTGGATTTTAAATATGCTTAATGTGACAGTCCATATAAGAGATGTATGTGTGTTTCTAGCACCAGTTTTCAGCGGCCTTACAGCTATTTCTACTTTCCTGCTCACCAGAGAACTGTGGAACCAGGGAGCCGGGCTTTTAGCTGCCTGTTTTATCGCCATAGTTCCAGGTTACATATCCCGATCAGTAGCAGGATCGTTTGACAATGAAGGCATAGCTATTTTTGCACTGCAGTTCACATACTATTTATGGGTAAGTAGTTGCTGAGTCTTTTGCTTTGGGAAAGTTTTTTGGTTCCTCCTCCAACCAAATGACTGATTTTCTTAGAATCCATTGAATTCTTATTTTCCTCCCTCTCATCCCTCTTCCCCTTGGCTCTTGATTAGGCAAGTACTGAGAAGTCACATGGTCCGAGCCACTCCATAATCATGCTCTTCAGTTTGCTGTGTAAAAGCACAGTTCCACTGAATTATGTGTGTCCTGTAGTAATAAAAATGATGATGATTCTATACATTTAAAGCAAACATAGGGGTTGTTTGTTTTTAGGTTTGGAGGTATTAGTATTGTCTGCATCAAATGTTAGCCTCCTTATAGAGCTGGTGAAAAGCAGTAGACTCTGAATAGAAGTGCTTTCAATTGTCTTCTGGAAAGACTTTTTGACTATATGGAGGGTCTGGGCTTTGAGTTAAGTATCCAAATTAAATAGTCAAAGCTGTCTCGACTCAGATATTAGTGTTTCTTGTGTGCTTTAAAAAAAACAGTCTTATGTCTTTTAATTTGCCTGCTTGCTAAAGCAGGATGTCTGTCTCTCCTTAATCTATGTAGAATTTCATCTGTAAGGTAGTTTTGCAGGGAGGAGTTTAGGGAAGCTGGAGTTTTTCTGGACTGTTGAACCTACTTTGGAAATAACAAAAATAGCATAACTGTATTGTTAATTCAGCACAGACACTATAGGCTACTGTCTCTTGTGTATTCTGGAATGCCTGTACTTTTTATGTAGAGTAAGTACATGGTGACTACAAGTTTCTCCATAATTTTGCCAAGAGTTCTGGTTTCCATAAGCAGATGCATATTCTCATATGTTTTAGCTTTAGAATATTTCAAACTTAGGATATAGTTGGTAGGAATATAATGGAAGAGAATTGAATTTTTTGAAGATTAAGTGACTGGTGTTTCTTAAATGCAGGTTTTTTTAAATCTTGTTTTAGAATAAGCTGCAGCTGGAAAGGTGTGCTGTGTTCGAAAACAATAATAGAATCAACCTATGTTGTTACTCTAGAGTAACTAAGATATGATGGCAGTTATCTGTTCTCATGGAATTCATATTTAACTAAACTGCAGAGTGCAATAATGTCTGCATGAACTCTTGTAGAATCAAATACTTTTTATAGACAACTTTCTAGCTTTTTTAATGTCTGTTCTTCATTCCTGTTCTCTCTCACCACAGTCACCCCCAACAGTTTCAGACAAATTCATATTCCTGGGGCAGTTTCTGGATCCTGCTAAACCTTTAGTAGTATCTGAATGCTCTCGTTAACCTTAAGTGAGTTTTTTGAAATTACAGAATAGCTCTTTTGTCAATAATGGCAGAGTAGGGTTGGATGTCAGATGAATTAAAGCATGGATGATCTTCACTTAGAATTATAAAGTGCTCTGATGTCTTAGAGAAAGTAGCACAGAGCCATTGCAACTACCTTTCTACATCAGTTCATAAGGCACAGAGTTGGATTGTATGCTTTTGCTAGAGAAATAGACCTAACCTCCTTTTGTGTGTGAAAGAGTTGCATTTGTGTTACGATTTTACGGACGTCAGTTGAGAAGCATAAAATATAACTTGATGTGGGCTAAAGAAGTTTGCTTTACAATTGCTTTGGAATGAAACTTCAGAGTATTGTCAGGATTTGTCATCCATAAATACTTGGTTATTTTTCCAGGTGAAGTCTGTGAAAACTGGGTCAGTCTTTTGGACAATCTGCTGCTGTCTATCCTACTTTTACATGGTAAGGCTTCTATATATGTATAACAGCTAAAATATTTGAGTAACTTACATAATCCATATGTTGACAAAAAAGAGAAGAAAGATATTTTAATCTTTGTTGGAGCCATAATATAAAATTGTTGCTTTGTATTGATATTAAAACCTTAAATATATGACTAAGCAACGTAATATGTAAAGGTAAAGTATTTAAATCAACATGATTAAAGTAATTTTTGAAAAAAAAATTGAAATACAATAACTTTACTTACAAATTTTACTGTGAATAATAGGTGCTTTGATTTGGGTGGATTTTTATTTGGGTACAGGTAAATTTATGTGTCTATGTGTCGTTACTATAATGCAATAATAATCAGAATATTTAGAAAGTAAGGACAAAGTTACATTTTTATGATTTTGAATGCTATTTCTATGTGTATAATTATACCATAAAGTAAAGTTTACCACCAGAACTGATGAATGACTTCAATGTCATAACAAATGATCATAAATGCCCTTTTCATTCTTGATCTATGCAAATGAAGGCTATTGCAGAGATTTTCCTAAGGGCTCACAGAGCGGGAAAACAGTAGTAAAAATGAGGAGATAAAACCAATAGAAAAATGGAGGGAATTGGTTTCACCCTCTTCCATGTTCTGAAACCTTAGACTTGAAGAATTCTCCTGTTTGAATCAAGCATCTTTTTTTTTCCCTAACTGATAAACTTTGTGTGGCTGTATGAACAATAAATTATCCTTCAAATAGCCAGTGGTGGGGCAGCCAGGCTAATTGTTTGCTGGCAGTTAAGGTTGAGGTCTCAAATACTGCTTTTCTACCATCAGGTAACTAGGTTTGCAACAACAAGGAACTTCTGGATTGGTTTATGTGCCTTAAAGTCAAGGTTAATTCAAAGATTGTCTGGATGCTGTCTAGTTTTCCTCTAGCTTTAATGTCCATTTGGTTTCCTGGGAGACTTCTGCAGTTAATATAGGAAATAATAGCCTTGTGTTTGTCACCAAAGAGGCTAAGATAGCTATTTCTTGTTAAGAGTACATTTATTTCATTCCATTTCTCCTCCTTTTTGCCACATTACTTAATAGAGAGCCACTTCTTTATACACAGCATTGCTGTTTATATAGCATTATAGTGAAAAGGTCCTATAGGTTTGGTACATGTTTTAAGTGCAGTACAAAAGCTACAAGAAAGTTTTTTAATTGTTATATTTATATAACATAGTATTTTTTTATATAGTGCCAATTTATTGGTAAGATTCTCTAAAGGTGCCTTCATAAACATACAGATAACAAATACAATACTTCCACAATTTTACTGCTAAAAAATCACACAGTAACAGCTTCTTACTATCTTGGTGTGTGGGATTGTATGTGAGAGTATGTGATTGTGTGTGCGTGGTATCAGAACTTAAGAACCTCAATGATTCTCTGTGTGTGAATGTCATCATGACAATCAATCCTTAAATGTAAATGAGGTTGCTGTTATTTTCCTTTCAAGTTCTATCCGTTCACAAAAGATTCAGATTCATCTGTAGCTTAGCTTCCTATCTCAGTGATTGGATGATAGAATTTTATTCCTTCTATCTGCTTCATCCCACACAGGTGATGGCTTTCCCTACACTGTATTTCCCTCTTGGAAAGAATTTTGTGGAGTTGCCCTTCTAGATATTTTTCTTGAGTAAATTTTTAGGACAAAGCATAATTGTACTACTTGTTACATTGTAATAATTTGTCTCTCTCTGATGGAATTAATAATTTTCAGTGTAAATTGGAAGCTAAATCAAATCACAATTTTGAGGTAGTAAGAGTCAGTCCATGAATGGGAAGTTTGAAGAACAGCTTGAAAGACAAATGGATACTGCATGAACTGACAAATCTTTCCTGTTAATTAAATCTCTTAATATATACCTAACTCACTGTGGTAATTTGACCCATAGCCTTGCATTGCATTCAGTGTAGAAAAGGATGTTTTCTCCTTGGATTTATATTTTTAGCCTTTATTTTACTTCATCAGCTTCTGCTTCATATGGCTTTTCATGGCCAGGAGGTAAAATAAAAGAAAGCTTTACATTGAAGCAAACCTGTAGGAGTAATAGCATGTCTTCACTTTTTTTGCCAATCTGTGAGGATGCCTCATTTATGTTTGAAAAGCTCCAACATGCATCTTCAAGTATAATTTTCAGTGCTTTGATTTGAGTTCATATTTTGATATGAGGAATGCAGGGCCCTGGTCCATGCAAACTGTGACCTCCTCCATTCAAACCTTTCCCTGAACTTGGCAGTGGTCCATTTGCATGTTTGAACTCTATTCTATCTTACCTGTCTTCATACAGTGTTTTCTCCCATTAAATAAACTTACCTGTGTAAACCACGATACTTCATACAAGTAATTAGCCAATAGGATTTTGTTAAACTGAAATGAGTTACTAGAAAACTTAGATTGTTTTATTCTATTTGTTTCATATTGTCTGAATTGCTCATCATAAATTTTGGAATGCTGGGGTTTGTAGTATTAGTGTCAAAAGACAGTAATACTTGGCCTCATGGGTTTTTTTAGAATCTGTTCTATAGAACATAGTAATTTGGGTTTCTTTTTGGATTCTAGAGCTTTAAAAATAGTTACATGAATCTAAACCCTAACATACAATTAAAGTGAAAACCACATTAGCTACTGCATGCTAAAAAGGAAGCTCTGGGGTAGGCATGGTGCATAATGGGGCAAGTCTAGACTGTAATTTGACAAGAGGATGCATTAAAATATGAATTGTCTAGTCAATATGAGCCCTTCTAAATATGTTAGAAATTTAGATGACACATTGTAATGATAGCTCATTAAATCCTTACCTAAACCAGCAATCAGTGATGTGTTAATGACACTGTAGTGTTTCAGTTCTAAGTACAGCATAGCAGTCCTTCCCAACAGCTCATATTGCCACAGGTTTGCAATGTCTGTAATATTGTTTTGTATCATTCCACAGTTCTCAGTCCTGCTTTCATCTGCATCCATACTCTTCCTTTTGTTTATTTCCTTACACTGCAACCTGCATTGGCTGCTCTAGTCCCAGAGTTCTGCTCCATGAGGTGTACCTTGCTCCCTTTCCCCTCTCTACCTGGAGATAACATTTCCTGTCCTTGGCAGAAAGTGCATGGTGATAAATTTGTCAAAAGAAAGTTTAGGATCCTACGTGAGATCACAGAATATTGTGAATTGAAAGGAACCCACAAAGATCATCAAAGTCCAACTCAAGACCTGCCTTATGTTGCAGCCTTCACCATTGAGAAAAGCCTCCAGCATCACATTCTCATTTGCCAGTATGACCAGATCAGTTTGGAAGGAGGAGATCCAGGAAGGGTAGCCTAGGAAATCCATCAGCCCATTTCAAACGCCTCTGATATTTGGGCTTTTTTTGGTTTTTTTTCTTTTATAATACATATTGAGAAGGATTCTGGTGGTACTAGTAGTAGTTTTGACTGCTCATGTAGGTGGGCTTTGTTTTTTCTTGTCAGACCATCAAGATGTCCAGCATGGGCTGTCCTAAGAATTTGCAGTTATTTTCAGATCTAATTTCCTGTTCTATTTGTTGTAGGTCTCTGCGTGGGGTGGTTATGTTTTCATCATCAACCTTATTCCACTGCATGTGTTTGTTCTGTTGCTGATGCAGAGATACAGCAGGAGGGTCTACATTGGTAAGTTCTGTTCATTGCAGAGTCATTCTCAAATACTTAATCATGAGATACAAAATTGTTGTAGTGATGTGTTTTGTATCAAGTGGGTGTAAAGTGCATATCAGATTGAGTTGCTTTAATTTGAGTACTGATTATAGTCAGTTATTTTCTACAGCATGGAAATAAGGAGTTGAAACATACACTTCCAGAATTTCGTATATGTAGGTGCTAATTAATTTTTTCCTTTCTAGTGCACGTGAAAGAAAAATGGGTGATTTGATGTAAAAGAACCTTGTTAATATCTTTTAAATATTCATTACATGTGTGCCTTTAAATTTTTTTTTCATTCTATAGAACAATTGGTATTTTCAAAAGTTATACAGCAGAAGTTGTGCAAACATATAGATAAAGACATAGGAAATTTTAAGCAGCCGTGTAGCTTTTAGATCACTGAGACAAGGCGTGCATAGTAAGAGTCTGTCTGCTCCATGGGAATCCTTAAAATTTTATTGGATTAATTGGTCAGCCTTCCTTCCAGTTTCAGGCATGTGTGAATAGGGATCCTGGGAGCCTAACTTTTTTATTGATTTGCCTGACATTTAAATACTGTGTAAACTGTTTTTACTGACACTTTACCAATAAAATCAGTTGGCCATGATGTAGGTATGTGAATGGAATAATTAGTAAGAAATTCAGGTATTCAGAGATTTAGAAGTTAGCTGGAACATTTTTTATGTGAAGCCTTTACGATAGGTAGGTGGAGAACATAATGTGAGCTGAAGCATAATCATGAGGAGTTTCATATTTGTAAATATATTTCATTCCTCATTTTAATACTGTTTTATCTTTGTGTTTTTAATTATTTTAATGCTTTTCTTAGTCCCTGCTAAAGAAATTACTTTATGTATGTATGAACCATTATATACCACAGTTGCTCAATTTACTCAAATTCAGTTTTGAATTTTGTTATCAAAACTATAAATATTGCTTCCATACTTCTTTGTTGCCCTACGTAATTGAGAATTGGAAATTCATTAAAATTAAAAAAGAGAGAGAGAAAAAGCTCTAACCCATCTTTAATTTTTAATGTTAGTATTACTTAACTTCTTCATTAACTACTTCTTCCTAACTTAAGGGAAAAGTAATTTATCTTGTTTTCCTTTTAAAATTGTTTTATTGAATATTTTCTTTTTCTGATTTCTGTGAATTAGGCAAGAGAAAATTAAATCAACTAATTATAAAATATTGAAGCAATATGGTAGCCAGAAACAATAAAGAATAAGTGTTCTTGCTTTTTCAGCTTTAAATGAACTAGTCTTTGAACTCATATGGGGAAAATACATGTTCGTAGGAATTAAAGGGTTTGGCAGATGTTTGTTTTGCAAATAGCTACAGTATTTTGAGATGTTATTGCCCTTTAGCAGTGAGGGATATGTGCTGCCATGGAGTTGTCAGAATGAAAATGTGATCACTGCTCTGCTGTTTCATTGCAACTGCCGTCTTAATTTAAGCTTTCATGGGAAGCCCTAGAGAAGTCTGTACATCTCACATTACTATGTCATTTCTAGGTTTGTTTAACAGGATGTTTCTGTAAAACAGGTAAGAACGTTCAAGCACTTCTGAGAGGAAATTCAAGTGTGCTTCAACTCCAAACTATTCACATGGAGAGAAGAGTTTACAAAAGCTCCTTGAAACAGGGAGAGTAAAGATATTTGGAGAGTTTGTTGCAATTGTTACCGTGCCTGTAGCTGTCACATAATTCTTAAAAAATTACCCATGTGTGGCTAAAACTTTTGAAAAATATTGTCAGCTGACAATAGCTAGTAAAATATGCATTCTTTTTACTATTATGGAGAATTTTGGGGGTTATAATCTCTAGATCAGATGTTTAAATTTATTTCAAGCTAGCATGAACCATTTTATAAAGGCTGTATTAAGTTTAATCCAACATAACATAAATGTAGAGAACAGTATTTGACAGAACCAAATTTTTAAAAATAGCCATGGTTTCCTGGTATATATTTTTCATGAGAGTGTTCATACACCTAGGAAAAGGTTAATGGCACATGACTGATGTATCTGGGAGTGCAATTCAGAATCATGTAATGAGTAAAAATTTCCAGAATGTGAAAGGTTTGCCAATTTTAAAATATTTTAGGGCTGGAAGGCAGATAACTTTATTAGCCAGATAGCTTCTGACCCATTTGGCATCAATAGTGATGATGCTACCTCCATTTGAAAGCTCAAGCTGTGCTTTTATTTTTTCATCTTGACAATGGCCAGTGCCTTTCATTCAGATCCTCTAGTTTAATCATTATGAACAAGTGCTTACAATTCCAGTGTATTATCAGAGAGGTGAATGAATAACCTCTTTATTCAGATACAGCAACCATTGATACTATTTTCTATTATTGTAGTCTCTGTTTAGTTTCTCATATGTTTAAAAAATAATTGGTTTTACACTTTTGAGGGTATAGATTTCTGTTATGTTTGCACACTTCAATTTTGTAGTTTTTCATACACTTTTTTAGGTTCTGTATAATTATCAGAATATTTAATGAAACATTTGAGGATCTTCCAGAATTTAAAACTTCATTTCAGTAATTCCTTGTTATGTCTTGGATTTTATCATTCAAACTGTGAACAGGCATATATTTAAATCAACTACTTCAGTATTCTAAAATTTCTGATTGAGTGTTTATTTCTGGTGATAGTGATGAAAGTGTGTGGCCAATATATGATTATACACTCTGGAGAAGCTTTTCAGTAGGTCTTTACTGTGTTTGTGTGGTGTACTGCAAATTATATTCTTCGTAAAATGACTTTACCCACAGTAGGAGAGAATGGTTTTGTTCTGGAGTTGGTCAAAGTTACAACCATAAGAACAGCAGGCAGGAATCAAAATTAACTTCTTGTTTTTACAAAGGCTGTGCAAACTGTAAAGTATAAAGGAACATAAGAAGTTTGTGATGATTCATCATTCTGGTGTTTAAGTTCCTAGAAAAATTGTCATATTGTGTAAATTACCTTTTTTTTTTTTAATATTTTCAGTACCAGGCAGTATGGAGCTTTTTGAAAGAAGTGGGAGTAAAGGGTTGGGGGCAGTGTACATAGCAAGTGTAGCACTTGCAGGACTGGACTTAAAAATTACGATTTACAGTAGTCTAACAAATGTGAAATATAGTGATTTATGCCAATCATTGAACTTCCACAGGATGGCAGTGTTGTAACAGTTGCTTGGTACAGTAAATGATTTATGTTGTAGTGAATTCTTCAAAAATTGAGCTTCCTACAGGAACAATGCATTTCAGTGACCTACGAGGGCATAGATGAGTAGCTAGGCCAAGCTGTGCAATGCAGGTGCTTGAAGGAATAAACTGAGTGCTTGGAAATGTCATCCCTGACACTTCTGACTGGTTTGGAACTCAGACAGTGCCCTGGGAGCATAATCCCTCAGCCAGACCACATAGGTGCTATGGAAACGACTGCTCAATGATGCACTCCCCAGAACTGATCTCATGGAGGTTAGTAAAGGACTCTATGAGAACAGGGATCTCTTTGTAAGATCCAGGCCATCTAGAGCCAGGTAGTGGTTTAGGATTTGTAGGAGTTTAAAAATCTCACAGGTGGATTATTGTTGTTTGCCACTGAAGGAATAGAACTTCATTTGGACTTTAAGTTGTCTGGTTACTTCAGATGTAATCAGCATCATGGCTTCTCAGATGTGATATTTTTATCTTCCCTTTCCATCTCCTCTTCACTCTGTAATTTTGAGGACCAAAACCCCCTTCGAAATAAAGTATATGACTGTTAATGCATATGCGGTAAGAATTCATATTAATAATAGTAATGTTAATATTAATTATGCTCTTGGCCTCTATTTTCTGGAGAGTTATAAATCCCCACAATTGATACAGATCTATCAATACATATGCTTAATATTAATTTTTAATTCTATTATTCTGTTTCTTGCATTCCCTCTGTTCTTGTGTTTAAACAACAATGGTGCCTGTTTGCATTTTCTAAAGAATTAGTAGACTCTTCAATGTTTTGCTTTTTTGAGGTCTGGTCCCTTCAATTTCTTCTCATGTAGAAAGCTTCCTATGTCACTTGTTATTTGAGAGCTCTTTCCACATCCATGACTCTCAAAAACAAGATGGAAAGAGAAAAAAAAAACTTCAAGCTGGAGAATCTTAGGTAAATGGCTTATTTTCTTAGGAGGAGAAAAACCAGTGCAATTAGAAAGAGCAGTACTTTGCTATATCCACTAAAATTGGTTGCAATAGACACCTTTATTCTAGTCAAAGAAGAAAAAAAGTAATTAGGAGGCTGAAATATTTAGCCTAGTACAGTTCTGTTTTGCTGTCATTGAAGTTAAGGGAGAAGATGGACTTCTCTTTGGAGATGGAGCCAGTGCTTTTTCAAACATGTATTAATTTTGTTCCCATCTTTCTCTTCCCCTCTCCTCACATTTTTCTCTCCTAGCATATAGCACTTTCTACATTGTGGGGTTAATACTATCAATGCAGATACCTTTTGTGGGATTTCAGCCCATTAGAACAAGTGAACATATGGCAGCTGCAGGTAAGAAAATGAAATTTCTGCATCCAACAACCTGCTTAACACAGGAAAACCTCCAACACTTGCGCAGCTTTGTTTCCTTGTATTAGAAAAAACACAGGGTAACAAAGCAAGTTATTAAACAAAGAGGTACAATTTAGTGTCTATTGGGAAGTTTCCTTTCCAATTGATATATTATTTTTCACACCTCTTTTTGTGTGAGCTAATGGAGGTAAAATACCTCCATAAGACTGGATCAATTAGCATTCTGACAAGCACTTACTTTACACATTGATAATCTCTGAAGGTTTGCAATACAATGTTGCCTTCACTGTACAAATACAATGTTGTCTTCATTATACAATTGAAACATTCCTTATTGGTAACAGTTTTTACTGGGAGATTGGGTTTTAGAGTTTACAGTCTTCTGTAATTTTTCAAAGCAGGCTAAATACAAATTATTTAAGTTACTAATCAGGAGGGTGATTTTAAATAACTGATTTCAATCTGGTTTGGGTTGGGGTTTTTTTTATTTATTTCTTTAAGTTGATTTTTGAGTAGTTTTTGGCAGTCAAACATCTTGATTTCTTGACAGCAATAACCTCTGCTGTGCTAACATTGAGTTTAACTGCATGCACTGTTTGTGTGATATAGTTCAATTTGTTAGATTTCCCAGGTTTTTTCTCACATTTAGTCACTTTCCAAAATGTATTTGGGACAGTGATGGGCCAATCATTAAAATTTAACACAAAAGTACTTTCAAAATGGAGACTTGCAACAATCTGAATGTAATGGAAAAAGAAAAAAAATTACCAAGCCATATTTGGATTCTGAAGAATTTTACATTTTTTTAGTGAATAGAATTTTTGGGTTTCTCTAGGAGTTCAGAACTACTGAATTTCATTGTGTATCTTGAATTCTTTTTTAATTTGAAGGAAGACTATACACCTTCATTTTATTTTATTCCTCTACTAGCCAGGACTGAATTTCCACTTTTGAAAGGATTCATCAGTGGATTGATCTGATTATATACCATGAAATGAACAATAACTGAAATACCATGTCCAGGTTCTGGGTTTAATGTTAAACTCTGAACAGCCTTTTTGAAGGCGTCAGGTGCTTCACCAGTGAATTCTGGTGTTTCAACACTAACTTTATATAATTCAGTTGACTTAATACTTATTTGGTTTGGTTTTTTTCTTTCATTAATTCCTCCTGTTTTATTCAGTAGCTTAGTTTGTGTGTATTTCTGCATTAGCATTGTGTGTAGCCTGAAGTCTGTCTCTTAATTTTTCACCACATCTAGCTAGGTATGTTAACCCGTATTCTTGCCATAATCAATGCAATCTGGTTTTCAGATGCTTCTCTCCTTTAGAATATTTTATCTCATTGGAAGTTTCTGTTTTTGCAAGAAAGTGTTATCCTTATTAAGTATTAAAGGTTACTTGTCAGAAGGTGATGTTATACTAGTTTCAAGATGTTAGGGTGGGCCTTATGTTTCTTTTTCCAATTCAAATATAGGCAAATATGCTGGTTGCTTTAACAGCTGTACTGCTTTTGAGCATTTAAACAAGAACTTTCCTCTTTCCATAGGTGTTTTTGCACTGCTGCAGGCTTATGCATTTTTGCAGTATCTGAGAGACAGATTAACAAAGCAAGAATTTCAGACATTGTTCTTCTTGGGCGTCTCACTAGCTGCTGGTACTGTATTCCTGAGTGTCATCTATTTGACATACACAGGTAAATAAATGTGAAACTCATTTACCTTTACAGCTTGTAAGCCAGATGATTGACATTTGGCTTCACCTAAGATAGTTGTTTCCACATTTTGAACTATTTAATAGCAGATTTATTTTTGTTACTTCCACAGTATCATTACTCCAAAAGAATTCTTAGCATCTCTGTTTGTTTCAAAGTCTTCTAAAACATGGTGGTTTGATTTACTTTTTCATGCATAAGTTAGCAAAGTTTTCAGACTGGCATGTCAAACCAAAATTGGCTTCTAATCTCAGCATGCAGCCAAATACGTATTCTGTTGCAGTTCTTGGGAGGTGTTGATTTCATTTTCTGAAATTCACTGATCAGTATTCCTGCTTCATCAGCTGGGACAGGCCTTGTTCCCTCAGCTTCTGACAGGCTGTGCAATCTGGGCCCCTGACCACTTCACAGCATTCTGATCTCTCTCAATTTTCTTAGTAGTCCTCTTGCAGAAGAGGGTGCCCACATCTGGACCTTTTATCCCAGGTGCAGCATCTGGAAGAGTGAGCTTCAGGTTTTAGACTGAAGTCCTGCTTTCCACAAGGCATGTCAGCCACTCTTTTCAATTTAGCACAGTTCCTTTTGGCCTCTGGGTTATTTTTACTTTCTATGAACCACCAGCTGGACCCTGATCCACTGTGTACTACCTTGAGCCTGTCAGGACAGCCAGTTTCCAACCAGTCAAATGGTCCATTTGTCCTGTCCGTTCTTCTTCAGCTGTAAATGAGCAGTGAGGAAAACATTTATCAGTGTATCTCAGGAGGCCGTGTTCCATGGTCTTTTCAGCAGCTCAGGTTACTGCCCTGTAGGTTCCTATATGCCTAGAGATGCAGCAGTAGCCAGTTCCCAGGCACTAGGCACCCTTGTCACCCAGGTGAAGATGGTGGGTAGCTCTCATGTTGGCCAAGTCTTCCAGTGCCCTCGGATGAAGGCTGTCTACATCCAGAGAAGATCAGAACCAGTAGTTCCCTGTGTGCTGATAGTTCCTTCTTCCTTTGCACGCACTGGATTGGGAGCAATTTCTTCATTTGAAGACTGAAGGGAAAATGTATTAAAACATTAACCACAATATTTAAATGTCTAAATTAGATACTAAACTAAACCCTTCAGTCAGATTATACTAATTTTGAATGTAAGATAGAGGGAAGACTTATTGAGTCATGCACAAAAACTTGGTTAATAATGAAAGGATTTAACCTTCTCTTATTTCTCCTTGTCTGTATCTGTCTTCAGGAGGAGCAGAAACAGTTGCAAAGAAAGTGGAAATAAAAATTTAAGAATCACCTAATAACTTCTAATAATTTTATCTTTCATCTAATAATTGTACTGTTTCTTTTAATCTTTTCATATTCAACTTATCTAAAAGCCTTGCTTTATAAAATAATATGTAAAGCTTATCAGCATGTCTAATTGGAGCTTTTATATTCCATGCCACAAATAGAATCAAGAGAAATAAAAGAAAACCAGTGTTTCATTTAGTGTTTGTGTTTTGGCTATAGAGTGTTCCCAGTTTCCTGCTGACATTTCAGAAAAATGAAGTAGTTTCTTAACAATTATGTCTTCTTTTTCTCATACTCCTTCACAGAGTATAGTTTGCTATCTGTCATATTATTTGAGTATTGCATTGTTTTGACTTTTAGAAGTGTGCGTGTCTCAATACTCAGATTGTACTTAACAAGTATAGTGTGATCCTGTAAGTGTGTTCCAAAACCAGCTTCCTTCATGGTTGGTAGATTTTATAGCCTGCCTAATGCAGTAGGTATGGTTCACATATATTACAAGCTCAATGAAAATTTCTTTGGGTTTGTATTATAACTTGAGGGAGTAGAAAAATTATTGCATTTAAAAACCTAGGCAGCAAAAAGGTTTTTCTTCCTCCTTCTCTTTTTCAGGTTATATTGCTCCTTGGAGTGGTAGATTTTATTCATTGTGGGACACTGGGTAAGTAAGGATTTAAGATTTAGATATTGGTAGCATTTTACTTAAAACTAATAATCATTTACTCTCCTCATCCCCAAATCCATTTAGTATTTCAGTCAAGGAGAATCAGTTATCTAAAGAGAGTATTTGTAATAGCTTTTTCATGATCTTTACTACCATTTCACTAATTTGACTATGAAATTTCTTGCTTCTTTGCAAGGCTTTGAATATGTAATGATATGTTTTTTCTGTATGAAACTGTAGTGTGTATGTCAGTATAAAATAACTGAAAGCTGTGCCAACACTTGAGTACACATTTAAAAATTACTAAGAGCCTAAGACTGTTTTCATTGTGCAATGTTGCATGAAATCACAAAAATGTTGCACATATGATCTTGCACGTTGCCTCTATATTAGGTTCATACATCTGTTTTGTATATACGGATGTCTACTCTGAACAATTGTTTTATTAATGTGTGTTTTCACAGGTAAAAATCTTGTTAATCTTTTGTTTTAGTTAACCTTTGAAAATACTTTGTTGGAGTCTTTAGTCAGCACAGAGAAAAGGAATAAAATGGAAAGTATTTTTCTCGGATAAATATTTTAACATGAAATTCAGGGGTTTTTTTGGGGTTTTTTTAAGATTTAAAGCAAGGATAGAAGAACTTCAAACTTTGCACAGTTCAGACTTTTTTTCAGGCTCCAAAATTCAGCTTATACAGGATTCTGTCCCAGTGCTATAATAAATATAGT
The DNA here is from genome assembly GCA_013397095.1 of Sterrhoptilus dennistouni. Classification (NCBI taxonomy): domain Eukaryota; kingdom Metazoa; phylum Chordata; class Aves; order Passeriformes; family Zosteropidae; genus Sterrhoptilus; species Sterrhoptilus dennistouni. The sequence continues at coordinate 2,132,525 of VWZU01015099.1, forward strand.
AGAACAGATGTCAGTAGAGAAGCCTCAGATTTACTTGAGGAATATATAGATGTTGTTCTTTGCCTGTCTGTATATACATACATATATATATATATATATATATATATATAGACACACACACAAAGCGTTAAACTTTTGAGGGCTTGTCTACATTAGAAAAACATACTGTGATAAAACACACAATACAGTTTTGAATGAGAATTAGATCTCAGTGAAGAAAAGGACATATGTTTGATACCTCACCATGCAATCATGGTAGCACCCTAGATTAGGTCCATATGTATAGTTTGTCTGTATATAGAGCAGAGTTTTGTCCTTGTCTGCACTGAGTGTTTGACACGTTGTTTAGATGACATGTGTTTCCAAGTGTAGACAAGGCCTGATTTTTTTCAGCGTCTGAAAGAATGTGGGTGCACCAGTAACTGATCTGGTGCTTAATACTGTAACTGTCTTTACTAAGAAAATTAAGATACTCTGAGTAGAGGTTTTGAAATACAATATTGAACATTTAGGAGATTTACTGGCATTGATGATTCTCTTCAAAAATGTAGTAAAGGTGCTTCCATAGCTGTGTGTTTTCATTTTGGTGAATTTGGCTTCATATTTAGCTGTAAACAAATGAAGCATCCATAATTTTCATTGTCTTAATTAGTATGGAAATAATTGTTGTTTTAAATAACTATACACCAAGTGCTTCTTAGATACAGTAAGGCCTAGGGACTTCTTTGGTATAAGAGTTTCATCAGATTTCTGGTGATTAGGGCACTTACCATTTAAAATTGAAATGCTTCCTTTGAGATTAATTTCAGAATTCCTAATGTTTACAAGTTTTAATAATTTTATCTTTTCAAAATAATTTGAACTGAATTTTTTTTAAAAAAGGTATGCGAAAATTCACATCCCGATCATTGCCTCTGTGTCTGAGCATCAGCCTACAACATGGGTTTCCTTCTTTTTTGATCTGCATATTCTCGTGTGTACTTTCCCAGCAGGGCTGTGGTTCTGTATCAAAAACATCAATGATGAAAGAGTCTTTGGTAAGAGAAAATATTTTAAAATTATTTTGAAAAAATTTGCCGTCAACTTGATTTTATTTTGGTTTTGTTTGCTCAAAGCCAATATGTGGCTTGTTCTAAAATATCGTTTAAAAGTGATATATTTAAAGGTGATTGCTGGGTGTAGGCAACTCTTAATAGTCTTTATAACAGTATAAAAGTGCAGAGGTTGCTGAAATGGTGATGGAGTGTAGTCCCAGGTGGTGAGATGCAGGCATTTGTTGTGTTCAGTTCTGCAGCTGAAGTTGCATGTTCTGGTGGCATATGGTCCCACAGTACAGGTCAGCCAGGAGAACAGCTCAGTGCAAATGCAGGGTCCCTACTCTGGGTAGCTGACACTCATCCCATCACAAATAATTCAAAATGCCTTTGCTTTCCAGGTTTTCTGCTATTTTAGTGAACAGAATCACTTGTTTTGGAACAAGTGCTAGATAAGGCACGAGCCAAACTGGAAGTGTGGAGTCTCCCTATGTCAGCAACAACTTCTTTTTTTGTGCAAAGCTGTATTGTGAAAGCCAGCTTCTGATTTTTAATAAGGCTTGTAAGCAATTGTAAGCCATATGGAGGAGCGAAGATCACTCAGGTCTTGGACTTTTACAGGGATGGGAGGCTCCAGGCTAATACAGCTGCCTCTTAAGCTACCTAAGACATGTGTGGGCAGTAGAAATGTTTACTCTGAGGTAGTCTGTGCTGTTTGCCTTAAAATGAATGTTTGTCAAGACCAGTGCTGGGCAACTTGCTTTCAGCCTCCTACTGAAGGCAGCACCTTCCATTTAACACAGCATAAAGAGACCTATGAGTAAGGATGGAAAGCCATACTGTCTCACCACAATGTAGAAAATATTTACATGATGTAATCTGATAAATCAGTGTCTCTTGATCTCTGTGGCAAATCTATCACAAGAGCATATTGTTAAACTGTAGCAAACAAGGAGTCCACCACGAGGAAACCACTATTGGATATTCCCAGTCAGTGTATACAGGATTTTTTGGGGTGGGTTTTTTTTTCTTTCCAATAAATGTATTCTTAATATTTTTTAGTCTTCTGAAAATCTTGGTTTATGCTTTGTGGAAGACAAAGTAGAGGTAATACTGCTTAGGAATACTTCCTTCAGAATAAGATTCACAACATCATGTTATTCATCTGTATAGAATTATAATGTAGACAAGCCCCCAATTTGTCCCAGATACCTCTAACTTTAATCAAAATTTTATATTTACATGAAATTGTAACACTTCCTTTTGCTTTTTCAGTTTTAATAACATGTTTGGTCTAGAGCTGTTTGATTTTTTTAATCAAATTAAGTTACCTATTATTCCAGTAGTATTGTTGGTGTGTAGTATTAAATATCACTAATAATGTACCTTCTGACCCATTACTAATGAATATTGAAAATGGGGTTGTGTTATTGTTAACAGTTGTCGAGATGAGGAAGGGTTTGAGGCTTCAAAGGGATACATGTTAATTCAGCTGTATGTCTGTAAATTAAAAAGCAATGAAATGCAAGGTGCACACTCAAGCCTTTATGCACACAGATGCTCAACCCACTTCCAGAAGTAGTTTTATGGAGAGCATGTACGTGTGCAGTCAGAGTGAGTGTTATTTTCTAAGTGTCACCATCAGATGTGTTTCCTTGCAGTTGCTCTGTATGCAATCAGTGCTGTTTACTTTGCTGGAGTGATGGTTCGCCTGATGCTCACTTTGACTCCAGTAGTCTGTATGCTGTCAGCAATTGCTTTCTCCAATGTCTTTGAGCGTTATTTGGGTGATGATATGAAGAGGGAAAATCCACCAATAGAAGACAGTAGTGATGAGGATGACAAAAGGAACCCTGGCAACCTGTATGATAAGGTGAGGGGAGGAAGCAAGAGTTAGAAAACTTGGATTCCAGTGTCAAGGATGATAGAAGTTGCCATAACAGATACACTTGTGTTTGTTTAGGCAGGCAAAGTGAGGAAACATGTGTCTGAGCAGGAAAAAACAGAAGAAGGGCTGGGTCCCAATATCAAAAACATTGTGACCATGCTGATGCTGATGTTGTTGATGATGTTTGCTGTTCACTGTACCTGGGTAACCAGCAATGCATACTCCAGCCCCAGCGTGGTTCTTGCCTCCTATAACCATGATGGGTAAGTAAGGTCTATAGTCTGAAGTGATTAAAGGGCAAAAGCCTTTTTTACTGCCATTGCATTAGCAATTTGCTTTGCTGCCTTTAAATCACTCATTATTATATAAAGGAATTGTGACCTGAATAAAAAATTATTAATACTCTAATTTTCAAAAAATATATATTTTCTGAAATATTTAATGAAATATATAAAACTAATCCTACCCAAAGCCAATAAAAGTGATGGTTAAAAAAAGCCTTGGAGTCAAGTAGGAAAACTTGTTTAAGAATATATATTTGACTGGAAATGCATTTAGTCATGTCTTCAAAAGCAGTTCAGCTTCTGAACATTCAGCTGTCAGAGAGTTCAAACTTAGGACTGCTGGTGACAAAATCCTCAAAGGGAGCTGAACTCATAAGAAAACCCTTATTTGTGAACACAGACTTATCATGTCCAGTTAATTTATTGGTAGGATTTGTACAGATGCAAATAAAATGAACTGTTTTCCAGCACTCGGAACATCCTGGATGACTTCAGAGAAGCCTATTACTGGCTAAGACAGAACACGGACGAGCACGCCAGAGTGATGTCCTGGTGGGATTATGGGTATCAGATAGCAGGAATGGCCAACCGGACAACCCTGGTTGATAACAACACTTGGAACAACAGCCACATCGCCTTGGTAAGGGTGGCGGGTTTCTGTGCAGCAGAAACACCAAAATGTTCACACTGCAGTCCAGTATGAAATTGTAGATGTCTTTTAGGGTGTGAGAAACACAAACGTGGAAGGAACATATTTTTTTCATTTGTAAAAACTCAAGTCAGTTTTGCTTCCGAGTTTTCATTTTGTTTACTTGAAGCTTCCAAAACCTCACTTAGACTTCAGTTTCTCTTCTTTTCTTTGGGGGAGGATAGGCAAAACCTAAGGTAATCAATCCCCTTGGGATTAATGCTGTAACAGCTGGTACCACTGCATTACTGCCTATCAAAGCAAAGATCCTTGCATTTCAAAAGTGTCACGGCTGAGAGGATTTTTGAATGGCATGTGGAAACTGACCACATGACTTGACAAATTTTCATACATCTGGGAAATCACAGGAAGTGATTATTTATGACTAGCTGTGGAAGTGTAGCAGAGTTAATGCAATTCTGTCTTCTCAAATTTGCAGATAGACAAAATGTCTGCACCTTTATTTTCTTTCACTTCTGAAGAGTTTAAGCTTTGTACATGTGCTTAAGGCAGGGTGTTAGCATGGCCTGTGGTTACAGGGCAGCACCTTGGGCAACTTGTGCTGTGCAGTGACTCATCATCAATCACATTTCTTCCCAGAATGTTCTGCTACAAGGGCAGAATGGGGAAAGGGCTCAAGAAATTTGGACAGTTAGGATAGTTTCTTGTGTTCTTTCTGTCTTGTGTCAGTAGTGAGTACAGCTGTTGGACCAGGTCTGCCAAAAAGCAGTGTACAAAACTAACAAATTAACAAAGCTGTGCTTTGAACAAAGTCCAAAAAAAAATGTGTATTGGGGGAAGAGGGATCACGCATCCACACTTTTTACAGGACAGGAAACTCACATTCAGCTAGAAGGAAGCTTGGAATATTGTACTGATGGTGTTAATATCAGTCTAATGTCACTCAACATACATTGCCACGTACTCTGATGCACTTCTAATTTAGTTGTTAACCTGACAGCATTGGTGTGTTTTAATGCACACTCAGCTCTGATATCTCAGTGTGCCTCCCTCTGCTACAAGAGGTAGAAATGTAGATACTTTATCCAAACTGAGTTTCTTGCAGGACAAGGTGCATCCATGTCAATAGAGACTGTGCAAGTCATCTCTGTTGCCTAAGGACAGTAACCACACACATTGCAGCAACTGGCAATAATGGCTTTCAATAAAGAATTCTCTTGAGTATGACTGCTGCATTGTCAAGTTCCATTTTGGAATGAAGACTCCATAAAGGGGGACCCAAGCAATAAATGTGTGTAGTGGCCAATACCTGCTGTAAACAAGGCATGCCCTGGAGATGTGTCCAGATGATTTTCTCCTGCACAGAGATGGAAATCTGGCAAATAATTTCACATTAATTAAGATAATGGCCAAGAAGCTGAGATTCTTGGTCTTTTGACAGCTTGCTGCCTAAGCTTAGTGCTCCCTAATTACATTCTTAGCTGAATGTTACCAAGTCAGATGCAATATTATCTATATCGTAGTTACTCCCTTAGACTACAGCAATACCTTACTATGCTTTAAGTACAAGAGCTTCAAGAGCAAACAAAACTGCTGAACTGCATGCCAGTTGCTGACCAAATTCTTTTAAGTATGGGAGGTGACCAGGATACAAGAGGTGCTGGATACAGCTCTAAAACATTTTATTCTGACATTCTCTCTGTGTAGATTTACCTTGAATTCAGTGCTGAGGGTGCCTGTATGCACTTGTATGCCTTCATTAGTGCAATGCACAATGGCTGCTTCATTAATGAAGGACAGAGCACAAGAAAAAAAAAGAAAAAAAATTCAAATAATTTGTACACCTTGGGCTGTATCTAAAGCTTTGAAAATAATTTGTAATTAGGTATTTTCTGCAACACTTAAGCTTTTGGTAATACAGTTATGACTTGAAAAATATGTAGATGCCACAAAAGGTAAACCCTTGTTGCTACATTTCATACTCAAAACACTCCTTTCAACAGGCAGCACTCCTCTTAAAGAGGAGAAAATAGTTTAGGTTGGGCTTTTGAGTTTCTCAATATTCACAATGGGTTTCCTTTATCTGGAATGAAAATGTTGGCTTTGGTAGGCTGACCAGTTTCCAGCCTGCAACCACAGGCTGGAAGGGAGCACAGTGGGGTCACCTGGTCCAACCTCCCTGCTCAAGCAGGGCCATCCTAGAGCACATGGCACAGGATTCCTGGGCTTTGGTCTGGCTGTACTGATCTGTGGAACTGTTCAATAGGCAGCTATGCAAAAGCTAAAGATATTTTTGCAATGATACAGGTGGGAAAAGCAATGTCATCAAATGAGTCTGCAGCATACGAGATCATGAGAAGCCTGGATGTGGATTATGTTTTGATTATTTTTGGTGGTGTGATTGGCTACTCTGGTGATGATATTAATAAGTTCTTGTGGATGGTGAGAATAGCAGAGGGGGAACATCCCAAAGATATACGGGTAAGTAGGACTTCTACTTTTGCTTTTTTTTAAAAACCCTTTTATTTATGTTATCACTTGTCTGGGAGTGGTCACTACTATGGAGGGAAATCTCTATTTTATTGCCATTTTATTTGAAACATGTGCTGGAGTTGTTTTTCTAGAATAGGAGTGCAGTGTCCTGTAGCCCAGTTTCTGTCAATGCTTTTGCTTCTGAAAGGTCAGTGGCCTCAAAAGCTTTTCACGTTTTTGCATGATACTAAAAGTAGGATTTTTTCAGCAAATCTTGTCTGTATGTCTCTCTGTGCATCACCACATGCTTGAACAAAAGTAGGAGCATTCAGACTGTTTGAAGAAATTTGTAATGCTGTTTAAACTCTGTAATAGTAGGAGACAAGTTAAAGTGTTAATATTGACTCATGTACAGTTTAAGCTGTTCAAACACCTCTGAGATTGCAGAAGTCTGTGGTAACATTTTCTTAAGCCTAACAAAAACCCCTAGATATTGAGCACAGGCTTAAGGGAGTAGCCCATGTGCGTACTTTCATCTTGTACTTGAGATGAAAATGGCAGAAATTTTTGGTTTAAACACACAGAATATATGAACTTTACAGTGACACTGCAAATCTCGTATCAACGATACCGTATTTGTTACCTTTCTGAAGAATAGATGCCTAACTAAATTTTACAGTTCGAGGTAACTTTTCCAGAACCACTTACAGTGATGTGACTAAACTTTTAACAGTGTAAAAGTACAGATTTAGGAAAACTGGTCCATTGGGGTCTGGGTTACAAGCAGGTAGTTTGCAACTATTTCACCTTTAATGAGCACCATCTCTTTCATTTTAAGGTTACCTTAAATCAGCTTTTAAACTCTAATAGCCAGATGAGATTCTTAGGGGTCGTCTTGTGGGGAAAGGGATGAGAAATTCCCTTAAGATTTTATTTTGCATTGACTCTTTTTATCTTCTTTTCTTTTTAAAGGAAAGTGATTACTTTACCCCTCAGGGAGAATTCCGGGTAGACAAGGCAGGCTCTCCAACTTTGCTGAACTGCCTCATGTATAAAATGTCCTATTATAGATTTGGAGAGATGCAGGTTAGTGCTACAACTTCTTCTGAATTTTAACTGAAATGTAAGAAAACAAGTGTTATTTTGATGTATTTTCTATCTTTTAAATTAAGCATTGCTTGTTATAGCAGAATCTGCAGTACGAGTGAGCTGTACAAATGGAAACACATCCGGTCATGGTCTGCTGTTTATAACCTTTAGCAAAAAGCATTTCTACTGTTAACCCACACTTGTACTTCATTTTTTGGTGTCCTTCACATTGCCCCAGATGAGTATCTTGATTGCACTGTGCTGTGTGCTCACTAAAGCATCAACTGTAACATTGTGGAGAGCTTTAGATGTGTTCGTTGTAATAGCAACACACAAGTGGAACTATTGACTGTTTAATGTCTGTCAGAAACTACATGATTTCCATCCAGGTCACATCAGTGTATAAAACTACACTGTATAGTAAGGGCAGCAGTTGTCACTCCCCCTTGGGAGTACCAAACACATGGATGGAGCTAAACCTGTTCGGTTTTTTTCCTTTTCTTCCCTTGTTGCCCCCACCAGGGGCCCTTCCTTCTGACGTATTAATGCAAGAATCCTTTTTTTCAGTTGATTTTACTTGTAACACAGCAGGGCCAAATTTAACTGATAATTGTGAACGACTTCTGAATTATATGGAAAACTGTGGAAGTGCAAATTATTGCAGTATAGGCAGGAGCACAAAGGCAGCAGCTGTGCTGAAAAAACACCACAGGCTGCTGCACCTCAGACTGTTCTTTGAGTTGTTTCATCTCTGAATGCAGACAGGGTGGTTTTGCTGAGACATAAGGTACTGTCTCCTGTGACAGCTACAGGAGTAAGAATGAATTTGTCCCTTAGGATCTCAAAGGTTTTTTCTGTGTAGTAGTAACCAATGCAAGAGAAGTGTTGCCCTTTGACTGGGGCCAGCTGAAGGGATTGCCTTATAGAGTATGAAGTTTCACAGTTAGCAGTGATTGGTGTTCGGGGTTTTGTCAAAACTAACACACAACTTTAATTTTTATAGCTGGATTTTCGGACACCCCCAGGATTCGACCGTACACGCAATGCGGAGATAGGCAACAAAGACATTAAATTTAAACATCTGGAGGAAGCCTTTACCTCAGAGCACTGGCTTGTTAGAATATACAAGGTCAAGCAACTAGACAACAGAGAGACACTGGATCATAAACCTAGAGTAACCAACATTGTACCGAAACAGAAGTATTTGTCAAAGAAGGTGGGTTCCCAGTGAAGTAACTGAAAGGGGTCAGGAGTTTATTTTTAACAGTGAATCACATAGCTGGTGAATTATTTATTTCCACTAGCCAGAATGTTATGGATACTGTTCATGTTAGTGTCCAATATCAGACCTGCCTGCTGGTAATAATTGTTAATTTAATGTCTGCTTAACTTAAAAGCATGTGAAGACACAAGGCTAGATTTTTTTTTTTAGGCAGAATGCTAACTGGACATAGAGTGTGTCACTGGCTGTTACAACTCTTAAGTCTTCATGTAACTGGAAGTATAATCTCTAAAGTACATCAATTCATGTTTCAGTAACTATGGCTCACTAAGTAAATGTGGAAGTTGCTTTCTGACTTTGTTTGAAAGTAGTGATGCCTAGAAGTTTACAAATGGCAATTTTGTATGAAATAAATTAAATATGAAACTTTTGTTGATGGAACTTTAGTGTCTGTCTGCTTACTGCTTGAAGTCATCTTCACGGTTTTAAACTGTTTGTTGTGCTGCCCTCCTTCAGCCTATGAAGAAAGGCCTGTTCTCAGGGGAGCTGGGGAGACTGTTAGCAGCCCTCTCCTTCACAACATCTGTTTTCTATATATTTAAATAGATGTTGCAAAAGGAAGTTCAGAATCCTGTCTAACAAACTAGTATAGGCAGTAGACTTACTCTGTGTCATGGAAATACAAGTAGAGAACATTCTCTGCAAGTAGAGAATGTTAAATGTAAAGATGCTTATTTCTGTGATTTGATGGGAAGTGCATAAAATAAGGCATTTAGGAGTTACCACTGAAGCTAGACATATCTTGTAAGGGTAAGCTTTATTGTGCCTGTCATGCACTTAACACTGTAACTTTTGAGTTACTTAAGTGACAAGCAAGGCTGTATTTATCTATGATAGGTGCACTGACCCCACCTGAGCCTTGGATGTGTAGATTCTCTGTCTGGAAGTTGATGCAGTTTCTGACCCATCACTAACTGTTGTAGTACAGCCTTATTTCCCATTAAGAAATCAGAGAACCAGGGGACAGCATGGGGCAGGTATCCAAACTAGGATAGCCACAGTTTTTCAGCAGTTGCCTCCTTACTGGAAATTCAGTCCATCTCCTGTCATGTTGGGAATGACACTGCTCAAGCTCAGAGATACAGTATGTGTCTGAATATTACATATTATTTTGTATCTATCTCACTTTATTATAATCATGTTTTTGGTGTCCTGTTGATTAAATGCAATTTTTTAAAATAATAATAGACCCTGATGGTAAGCAGAGCAAAGTGCAGCAAGGGTGGAAGCTTCCTCCTGGTAGGTGTGTTGAATGTACAATTCTACCTGCCACAAACTATGTACACAAATTTGAAGTTAATTTTATCTATGACCAACATTAATGTTTCTCCCTGTTACTACCTTAAAATAAAATCTAAAACATGCTGATAAAGGAATGTGCAGGAAGCACTAACTAAGCAACCTACAGACCAACAGCAGAGTTTAGAAGACTAAAATGAGATTACTCAGGTTTTTTTCTTTTGAAAAATGCTGCTTTGAGCAAATACTTCTACCTAACTTGTAAGAGAATCAAATAGTGCAAAAGATGCAAGAACGTATTTCCAAACAAAACGAACACTTATACCAGTTGTGCTCTTTGGACATAGTAGAGTTTGATCATGTTGGTTAATTATTAATTCTGCCTCAGCACATGCTTTGAAAAGAATTTTACAGATCTGGTAGACAGGGTTACCAAAGCACATCTTGTGCAAAAGCAACTGCTGGGCAGGAATTAACAATCCCAACATTAAAAATAATAACTGGATAATGCCTAGTTGAGGGTTTAGCATTTAAGTTCTTAAAAATCAATCTAAAGCTCAGGCATTGAATGCACATCATTAAACCGCGGTCAAGACTAAATCATTAACTAATACCTGTTATTCTGTTTTTCTTTTTAGACCTCCAAAAGGAAGCGTGGCTACATTAAGAATAAACTAATTTTAAAGAAAGGCAAGAGACCCAACAGGAAGACAGTTTAAACACACTGTTCTGATTGCTAATACGAAGCAGTTGTCCTTGAGATAACCAGTCTTTGCCTTTAGCTCAAATCATGTTTCACAGCAACATGAGGGTACAGAACCATCATTGGTCCAGATTATTGTACAAAATTTTCAGGCAATGTCTGATTAAAAATATTGGCTTATTGAGAACAGCTGTTTTAGATTTGTAATGTGAAGCAAGACAGAGCTGCTATCCAAGTCTAGCAGCATTTTTTTTATTGGTACATATTATCCTTCAAATCTGTTGAAAATTTGGACTGACTTTACCAAAGAACCCTGTAATTTGGTCCTTGGCACATGCATTACTTGTCAATCTTTTCTGGAGAACACTGTTCAGCTGAATAGCAGCAGTATGAAAACTGGAATGGTGACATCTGAAAATGACTTTTTCAACAAGAAAGGTGGCAGAGCTCTCTCAAATTCAACTTTCAAAACAAGTTACTCCCATGATTATTTTTCAATGGTTTCTTTCAATGTCCTTTTACTCTTGCTGCAGGCTGGTTTTGAGCTGGAGTGTAAGAAGCAAAGCAAGCTGCAGTTTTCACAAGAGGTGACAGGACAGATTAATTGGACAAGCTTCTTTTGTTCAACACGGGATTGCAGTATTGCTGCCTTACACTGTCATTTCACAAGGTAGACAAGGCAAATCTTGCACACTGTAGATACAAGGGCTAAATTTGTAACCTCCTAAAAGATCTGAAACGACAGTAATGAATGCTATAACAACATACAACTGAGCACCATGGAGCTGCTGGTGCTTCAGAACAGAAATTAAACTATTTTAGGTGAATGTTTACATTGGTAAAACAAGTATGGCCTGGTTATTGGGGAAAAGAAGCTTGACAGGTATACAAAACCCCTATTTTGTGGCTATCAGAGGTAGAAGATTTGCAGATCTCTTCAGCCCTTACTGCCTTTCTGGTGAGGGTGGAAGTTTTTCTGGAAATCTGTTTCTCTGCATTTTTATTTAGAGCGCTTAAAGCAATTGAAGAAATTCCTGCTCTAGTGCTAGTTGCTTTGTCTGTCTTTTATACTGGTTTTGGTTTGGGGTTTTTTTTAAGTGGTGAAAACTGTCAGATTAAATGCACTAAAATATAAATGGAGACTGAAAGTGTTCACTTTCCAGCTATAAGGAAACTTTATACAGACTTGAAGTTTTTCTTTAATTAAAATGAAAGGTTTTTTGCAGTTTGTTTTCCTGCCACAGGTTGTAACTTTTTATAGAAACAAAACTTGCATCAGTAACTTGATGTAAAATGCAGAAAAGTATGTACCTTTCATGAAGAAAATGTAAATTTACAGTGTTCTGTGAGAATGTTACTGCTGACTTCTTTCCCAAGGTGTAGAATATTTTTTTGATTTATGAACTCATTTTTGACTCCAGTGGTTTATACAGACCAATACTACAGCTGCAACATTTTCACAAAGGTAATTAAATCTGGATTTCTGGCCCCTGTCGTTTGGAGATTTCATTTTATTTTGTTGCTTTAAAGCTCAATGCAGACCAGTTGTCAACTGTAGGGGAAAATAAAGTTAATTCAAGTTTTGTGTTAAGGCTGTTGTGTCAGTTTTGTTGTGATTAACTTGATAGCATGTTGCTTGTAGTCCTCCTAGTCATAAATTAAGACATTAGAATTCCATATTGCAAATCTCCTGACTTCACCAAGCTGCTGTAATGAAGCCACAACATCTTCTTAACATCCCTCCACCTTAAACTAAGCCAAATCTAGGGCCTCTGCTGTGATGAAATGAAGGTGGCTGTCACATGTCCAGGGAAGAGCAGCCCTCCTTCCCAACCACACGTTGCAGTAACTCTTTCCAGCATCTGGAGCTCCTCAAGCTGCTACAGCTGCTCACCCACCAGCAGAAGGGCTGATTGATTATGTGATGCATGACTTCTAGTGTCATGCTGCTTCCAAGCCAGTCTGCATCTTGACCATGGGTAAGAAATAAGGGATTTGGAAGAACACCTGAAAGGCAGCAGGACAGAGGCTGCCAGTCAGTCTGTGGCTTGGCAGTAACTCAGCCTTGTTTTAAAAAAGGAAACACAAGATCCCCTCTTCAGGTACCTTTACAGTTGGACAGACTGTCTTCAGCCTTAGGTGACAGTGTTCTCTGTAACAGCAGAAACAAGTGAGTCTGAGGTATGTGAAATAAAAGCCAACTGCAGGGATCCCAGCCAGTCTGGGCCTAAAGTTTCCTACTACTTACCTGAGCTTTATTTTTTCCTTAAATCTAACATTACTTCAAGGATTCTGCCAGTGTTCTGCAGTTAAAATGAAATAAAAACTTGGGAGTCATTGAGGCATCCACTTAGAAAAAGCAGGATTACAAATAAGAACTGGCACTGTCTCACCTTCCTTGGTTCCTCAGGAATCTGCACTCCATGTATGTTTGGAGTGCATACACTCCGTGTATGATCCAACTGGATCTTGGAATCAAACAGCTAAACTAGCTCCTGCCTCCTCTTTGGGAGAACTGAACAGTGCTTCTACGAGCAAAGACTATCAGCGTCTTCCTTCTTCATCACATACACCTCCCAGACTAGTTTATTTCCTTAGCTCCAGCCATCCTTTTTCCTTTTGTCCTAAGTCAAAGTTTGAAGCGTAATTGCCACAAAACAGTAAAAAAACAACAACAAACAAACAAAAAGCCAACACACAAAAAGCCACAAAAGACATGTGAGCTAGGCTCAGGTCAGCAGTTGCTAAGGAACTAAAGCTGCAACTGTCTAGAACTCAAAACTGCATAGGTTCTGTATCTCTTAATCATTACTGGTGCAAGCAGTGAGGCAGACGGTGCTGTTGGCAATCCCAGAAGAAATATTTTGACTAGGAGAAGTAATTTTGTAACAAGGAGAAAAGTCATTAATTACCTTGATAGATTTACTCTCTAAAAAGCAGCTGAATGCTTTTGACAGAGTCCTTAGTACATACCCGTCTCATCATGAGTAAAATCTGAAAAAAAAAACCCTATTTGGCTGTAACTAAAACATCCTAACATCTTTAACATTTTTAAGTGGATAAACTGCTCAAAGATGGGGCCTTGAAGCAATGCCATGGAAGACAAGGAACAGGACTGGGTAGAGTTTCCTGCCATATTTACAGGCACTGTTGTTTTCCATTTTGCATAAAAACAAAGTGTTCCAGCAAGATTGTTTCCAGCACTGTGGATGAATGTTTAAAGAAAAGCAGAAGGGCATTATCTAACACTTGAAAAATGCTGACAACGAACTGTGTGATTCTTCCAAGAGCATTTTTCCTCGTGCAAGTGTCCAATGCTGCAATAATGTAGAGTTGTGTTTTACGAGGTTCTAATCAAGAATCTCTGTTGGTGATAAAGATTAATGAAATAGGATTTTCAGAAGCAAGTACCTACTTCCTTTTTAATTGCCAAAATGAAGCAAATGTTCCCCAGCCTTTCCTAAAGCTGTTGCTGCCCAGCCCCGTTTTCCCTGGGCAGAGCTATCCAGTGTAAACACAAAACTTACCTCCAGAGTGTCTGGGAGAATAAGCAGGGCAGAAAAGCCCCACACCAAACCCCGGTTAACCTGGAAAATCGCTTCCATGGCAACCAAGCTCGGGTGTTCTACACAGCTCCCGACAGTCAGTGACTGACACCACTGAACTAAGGCTTCCATGGAAAGAGAAAGGGCATCCCACTGCTAAATGAAACAAATCTTTTATTCATGAGCATTTTCATTTTAAATTCACAAATTATGAAAGGAAGGCAAATCAGAAGAGACTGCCAGAGCATCTTTTAAATGATAAAGGTATAAATTTTCTTTCTGAACATTTCTAATTTAAGAAAGAAAAAGGTTGCATAGGCTTTCTACAGGTGTGCACAAAAAAATAACTGAAGTACATGGAAGCTTTTACATTACAATTCAGTGTACATTGGCTACTTGAAAAGGAAAGTATTTACTTGCAATTCCAAGACAGCTATTGGAACGACCTACAGAATAAGGCTTATGAATATTTACTTTTCAGTCCTGCAAAATATACTGAACACATACTATCAGAAAAATGAAATTACATTTGTGAATCTTGTTCTGGAATCTCTCGCTGATGGGGATCTTTTCTGAAAGGACTTTTTATGTTTGTGTCTCCCAAGTTAATTTGGGAAAGAAGGAGTGGTAATGGCATCAGGGGATTCTTCATAGCATCAGAACAGAACAAAACATTGATCAGAGCACAAGTGGAATGTCCTCAGCATGCAGAAACAACCAACCATGCAGACAGAGAAAATCTTCAATAAATTACAAGCAGAAAATTATTCAAATTTCTCCTTGAAAGAACAGCTACAGCATTGCTGTAGCCTTGACAGTCACACCATCCCAGCTGAAAGAGGTCTACTCCTTCAGGGGCCCAGGCCTGCATGCCTGACACACAGAGGTTTGCAATGGCTATTTAGTGAGTATGTGTCTTGTTCTTTGGTGTGTGAGTTCAGGGAGGATGTTCCATGGGTTTAACTCTGCTTTTTCCATTGTTCTTTGTGATGATACTACAAACTGTAGGAATACTTTTAGGTACTTATCAGACTAATCTCTAGAACAAGAGTGGATCCATTATAAAGTGAATTCTTGCAGGTGATAAAGTACAAGTGTTCCTGATGATACTCAGTAGCAGTTCAGTGATTACTACAACAGCATCATTTTGGTTTTGTTACAGAAAACTATTACATCAACTATTCCTAAAAAATAAGATTTTTTTCTCTTAAAAAAAAAAGTATCAGATACAAAACCAATCTCATACAATCCACTTCTTTTAAAAAATAGGATTTAAATCATTTAGAACATGAAACTTTCTAATGTGCAAAAAAAAAAAGACAAGAAGACTAAATAGTATTTTGGAGGAAAAAGTAGCCACACCTTCATAAGAGATCTCAAGTTCAAATCCAAAGGAACAATTAACGGAATGTTTCCTTGTGCACACGCCTCCTCCGCTCAGCCTTCTGAGCTGCTCAAGAGATTTTAATGTCTACTGAAAAAACAAAATGCAGGACTTACAAGCACAGATGTGAGCAGTGCTTTGATGTAGGTATCTTTGTGTAGTATCTATCAAGCCTAAGCCAGTGTATGAACAAGGCAGACAAAAGGCACAAAATTACTCAGCTCTACAGACAGGCGTCCATGCTACTGTGTGGTAGAAATAGAGTGGTTTCTTTAGGGGCACAGTGGAAAGAAGCACTGAGCACATTTTTACATGTGCCTTTTGCTGCCACCTCTCTCAAAAACATCTTTACTTCCAACAAATACAAACCAAAAAGCAACGAAGCCGTAACACACTTCTAGAATCCACTTTGTCAGTGTCACATTGGGTACCTTACAAAACAATATCAAGTGACAGGATTTTTCATTTTTTTTTTAACCCTACAAAACAAATTGTATCCCATTTCATTTGTTTCATTCATGAAGTTATTGTCTCCGTGGAATAATTTACTAAATTGTTACTTTTACATCATGGAATCATTTATCTGGGAAGGCTAGTTAGATCATCTCTACTCATCCAAATGTTTTATCAGAAGCAACTCCATTTAGTGGAACATGTAAGCCAGAAGTGTTGGCATGACAGCAGCCAGAGAACATTACACAGCAAGATCAAAGTTACCAGAGCAGCTGGCTCAGGGGTCGTGACCAGAGATCAACTGAACAGCTGGAGCATGAACAGACAAAGCAGCGAGGGCACAACGGGTTAGTGTGAAGAGCAACGTTCTGGAGAAGGTATTGCTACTTCTTATAGGGTGGCAGGAAACCCACACTCGTCAGTGACAGGAAACACGCACTGAACTCAGCAACCCAGAGCGAGCACAGCCAGTGGATCATTCTTATGTCAAGGTGAGTTACTTGGTGACTGTTCAGACAGAACAACTGCCATTAAGAGACATGTCACGTTTTAAGTGCAAAACATTTTTGGCAAAAGTGAAAAATAGAAAAACCTTAACCAGTACTAATAAAAAAGTATTTTCTTAAATACTAGCATAGGGCCTGATCCTGCAAGCACACAACCTGGGGAACCCCGGCCAAGTCCAGCCAGGGTTCTGTACCCTAACACTTGGAGGAAAAGGTCTTTGAGTTGCTATTGGTGTTGGTAGTGTTTACATGTAGTGTAAATAACACACACAACACATGCACACTGTGGATACTTGGGGACGTGTGCCTGTGTGTCTGTGGATCTGCACACACAAAATGGCTCCTGAATAAACTCGAGCTCGTGGTTATTTTGAGATGCATCATTCACAGTACATAGCTTCCCATGGGGATCTTCTGGGAACACGACCTATCCAAGGACATCCTGAAGTTACATACTGTATCATTTTAATGCCTTTCAGGTAAAGTTATGAGGCAACTGCTCTCTCCTGTCAATGGGTCTTCCAGAGAGGATTCACGTACAGCCAACCCTCGCCCTGTAAGAAAATGAGGCAGACTTTACAAACAAGATTTATAAATACCGCATCTGTGTATGTCCACACAGAAGCTAAAGTAAGACCAAACAAGAAGCCATCCCTGTCCCTGAAAATTTGGTGTTTAGTGAATTGACAAGTAATGTGGGCGGGAGGAAAAAAATTACAAGGGGGGAAGAGATGCAATGAGAAGATACAAGAGATTCTGGTTTAAATAGCAGCTAATGTAGCAATTCCCCCAGTCAGTGTCATTTCCCCTCCACCTTTCCTCCAAGGAAGGAGAAAGATGAACTTGGTAAAATCTGTTTCTTTTCACACAGATGAAACCCAAGACTGTGTTTAGGATGTCAATGCTTATTTACACTGGATAAATCTCCCTAGACTGTGCACATTTTAGTATGCTAAGATTATAGAGGATGTGAGTGTGCAGAATTTGAAAAGTAAGGGCTGGATTTCACAGAAAAACATCACTTTATATGATGTTTAGGCACCAAAGATCAAAATCAATCTAACTGAAGAAACGTGAACAAGTTCACAACATAGATACAGAGAAGTCTACTGTTCTCCTTCAAGAGCCAGACTGTCAAAAAGAAAATTTTAACAATGAGTGGTACGTAACAACACCAGCCCACGACAAAATCCACGGACATTCACTTTTCCTCTGTGCAGGAACTTGCTAACGGATCTCTAAACCAAGAGACTCCAAGTACCTCTTTGGCAAAGTATTTGGGTTTCCAGGGAGTGGCGAGTGCCGCGCGCTGCCGCTCCTCTGCTCGCTGTCTCTCTTCCAGGCGGTGCTTGTGCTCCGTGGCGGCATCGATGTTCCCCTCCTTCAGGGAGTTGGTGACGTGCTGCCACAGGCGCCTGGCCAGGGAGAAGGAGCACAAGGGAGGATGAGAACTCTGCCACAGCCCAGTGCCCAGTGCTGCTGGACACCAGTCTGGTGAGCAGCAGGCTGAGGCCACGCTATCCATGCCAGTTTTCCAAGTCCCGCAGCTTGGGAACCATCACTCTCCTACGACATTCATCATGTCTGTGGACCAGATTTTCAGATTCACTCAACACCCAGTATTTTGCCATGCAATTTTCTCAGCAGACTCTGTTTATGTTCCTGACTCTTCACCACCTGAGCTTTTTTCTCAAAGCAGTTGGATTTATTTTTATAATTTCCAGTTCACATTCCTTACTGATGTTCCTCCAGCCCCCAGATGACAGGCATTTAATTGTGCGTTTTTGCAGTTAATTTTTTGAATTATAAGGGAGTGTCAGCCAAAACCCAAGAATGCATTGAATTGGGACACTGACTGGTCCAGTGAGATCACTAACAGAGGAACTGATTCTAGGGAGCCCCTCTAGGTCTGTGCCCTGTATTCCCAGTTACAATATTTATCAGCACAGAGCTAACACGTTTCTCACACAACTGACCACACTCAAATACAGTGCGTTATATCAGCCTAGCAGAAACTGCCAAGAAAAGCACTGAGAAAAATCCTCATAGAATGGTTTGAGTTGGAAGAGACCTTAAAGATCCTCTAGTTCCACCTTCCCTATCCCCTCCTTATGGGAAGGGACCCTTCCCACTAGACCAGGTTGCTCAGAGCCCCATCCAACCTGGCCTTCAACACTGCCAGGGACAGGGCATCCACACCTTCTGGGCAACCTGTTCCAGTACTGCACCACCCTCACAGTAAAGATTTTCTTCCTAATATCCAATCCAAACTGCTCTCTGTCTGAAACCAACCATAGCTTTCACATATGTCCAGGGCTGTTTAAATGCATTTGGGTTTACAATCCTGCAGAGACACTGGATGGATGCAATTTGCTTACTAGTATCTAAAAAAACACAATAAATACACTGAAAACCTACTGGTTTCCTTATTTACTACAATCTTTATGTTCCACAGTACAGGGGAAAAAAGAGTTTGTGGATAAGGAAGTAGTCTAGAAAGTAGACAAATTGTATCTGACCCTGCACAATGACTCAAGACACCCTTGTAAAACAGAAAGACATTTGCAGATAATAAAATGTAGTTTAACTCATATTTTTAAATCCTCCAATAAAATGTTCCTAAATTCAATTAAAGTATTGATTTTTCTGAAGATAAACATCAACAGTTATTGACAGTGAATACAGAGCAGGTTTTTTTCTAATGTACTTAGTCAGAGTTAGAATTTTTGAACCACAGAACTCAGTTGGCTTCCTTGCTCTGTTCCCACCCAAAGTTCAGGACAGCACTGCAAAGCCTCTGCCCTTACCTTGACTCCAGTGGTCCCTGGTTTTCTATGGGCCTGATCTTTTTCCTGATAACAGGCAGTTTGGTGGTGTCGATCACTTTGGTGTCTCCGTTGCTGTAAGTGAATTCCAGGGTGCCATTCCATTCTCCCTGTGCCTTGCACACAATGGTGTTTGTTGGATTGTGCTTCACTTCGGCTGTAACCCTGATTCCAGGGGGAAGGACAAACAGACCACAGAAATAACTGGTACCATTTATTATTAGCACATGAAAGCACTACCTTGCTAAAGGGGCAAGCAGCTTTCTACCTCCACAAACCAATTATTCAAGCAAAGTAGTGATGCTGCCTCCAAAAAAGACTCATCCAGGAAAGCTCTTCTAACACAGGAACAGCTTTGGGATGACAGTCTAGCTAAGTAGAGCAGTAAGCCAGCTTAAAATTCTGATACTCTGCTCAAGCGCAGAGCCAAATGAGGTAACCCTCAGCAGCCTGAAAAACAATCCCTGACATTCATGTGTCATTTTCAATACATGATACTTTCACACCTGAACATAATGCTTGCTGTCAGAGACTCATGTCAAAAACTTTGGGTATCTTTTTCTTTCTTCTTCAGTTCTGCAAGTTCACTTCTCAGCTGCTGAGAGGCAATGATTAAAGCCACCACACCAAAGAATTGGTCTGAGAGTGAGCAAAAGAGACAGGTAGGACTGGAAAACCAAAATGCAGGGACAAGTTTTGCGTGTGTCCATGAACATGCATACATGTGCTTTAGAAAGCCAGGTAAAGTAATGTGAAAACTCAGTTTTTTAATTACTAAGAGTAATACAGCACAACTTCCCAAAATTTTCACTCACCCTGATGGCACCAATTATTAATCTACAACTTTTTTAAAGGAAAACCCTGTCAAGACAGCCCCATGTGGACATTTACCTGAACATAACATAACATTGAAATGGCTGACATACATATGGAAGAACAGTTACACAACCTAAAATAAAAGAGAGGTAACCATGCAAAGCACAGTCTCCTGTGGACACTGCAACAGTCCACAGCAGAACAAGAAAGGGGTCTGATGTTAATGACTGGGACATCAACTTAAACACAGAAGTAAGACAGAAGGCTGTCTTGCAAAGAACCTCTTTGCACCCTTAGTAAAGGGGAACCAAAGAAGGTAAATAATATTTTTACCACCTGGAATTTCAGTGCAGACATGGGAGTCCCCAGTAGAGAGCTACCACTATGGGCAGTGACACTTTTGCTTCCCTCCTCTTTTCAGGAGCTCCACCTGGAACACCAGTTCGTCTACAAGACTCACACAGAAGCAGCAGCTGGGGTAGCAGAAATATTGCCTTTTCCGTGTATATTTTTCTGAACCTGCATTTACAGCAACTTTTAACAAGCAACAAGGCCTGGAGAGATACATTCACTTTATTTTAATGAGAGAAATACATCCAATTCAGTTAAACAACATAATATGTATTGCTACAATAAACTGCCCTAAAGCTTTAAGTCATCTCCAGCACTAATAGGAAAAGAACTTGAGCTATCTGTCTATAAAATACTGCAACAGAAGAACTGAACGGATGCACAAGAGTGTTTCCCCTGAAATCCAGCAGCAGATAAACAAGAGAAAGACAGTAATTCCCATACCTGTGGACCTTCCCTCCATAGAAGGGCTTGGTGTGGAACGTGACTGTGGCAGAGTAGCCCGTTCTGGCACAACTGATGTTGACTTTCCCTCCAAGCTCCACCCATGGGATGGTAAGGATTGAGCGGGCATAGGCACTGGGCAGGGTGAAGACATACTCTTCCTCATGTTCCAGCAAGTGAAGAACACCTGCACAGGAAGAGAGTGAGGTGATAAAAGGTTCTCTGATAAGACACAATGGTCACTGACCAATTACAACCATCAAAATGCACATCCACAGACAGCACAATGTGCAGCTCTCCTTGAAGGAAGGCACTATCTGCTAACAGACTTTGCTCTCTTGAACAAGTTTCTTCCAACAAGCGTTTTCAAAAGCATCCAATTGGACTGTACCCTGTGGTCCTGCATGGTACCAAACAACTTTTCAGAAAACTTGACTGTATTCCTTACTTTGTATCACTGTTAAAAAGTGGAAAAACATAGAACGTCCACCTAAAAAGCCATACTGAAAATTGAGATGTTCTCTCAGTGTCATATCATAATCTCCCTCCAGATAAAATATGGGCATGGCCAAAGGACTCTTCACTTCTCCATTCAGTTAGAATGGTCCAGATTAGTCCTCCACTGATTTCCTCTTGATGCTGTGAAAGGCTCGAAATCTCCGTGGGTACAAAAAGGAAACATAGCATGTACAAATTTCCCATTAACTTTGCTCCTTAATTTCCAAATGCCTGGTTTCTCACACAGGCTTTGAAAAAATCTGGGCCAGCAGGGCCCCTGCTCTACTAGCACCAAGTCCAATGTCTCTACCAGGCAGAGAAAATTACTGGTAATTCCATCTCATTCTGTAAAGGTTCCTCCACCCTCAGCACTATGAGTCTGTAACTAAAAACAACACACAACAGCAGCAGTTTTTCAACATTACTTGGAAATGGCACAAAGAAAGTTGCTTTCCTGATCAGACCTTTGCAGCTTCCCCTGGGGCTAAGGATACAATTCTATCCCCATAAAAACTGCAGTTTGGTCTTCGGGATAACAGGACATAAGACCAGGAAAAGAGCACCATAAACCTTGCACGCAGAATTAGATCATGCCAAACGTCTGCAGTGTATTTTTATTAGAGTTTTACAGTCTTTTGTGTCCCATTTACTAACTGCCTAAAGGCAAAAATGACAGCTTTGAAAATATTTTTTCACAACAGGGACTGAAAATAACCCATCACAGGAAGAACTCAGAACCCAGAAATATTTGAAAAAAAGAGCAGGAAAGTTATTTTGACACAGTAACAGTATCTGTTTAGAAACAAGATGAGCTTAAGCCCATTTGCCTTCACCCTGGGGCAGGCAGGGGAAGAACACACTGTTAGTGGTATTGATTAATCTATCTGTTTAAGAGAATACTGACACAACTTTTTCAAAGTGATCTCACATTTAATGATGAAAAAGCATTAAATAGGAACACAACACTACTGCTGCCAATAGGAAAATATGCCCTTAACACTACACGGAAACACAAACTTAAAAACACACTCAAAAGCACAGAGCTCTAAGAGAGCCCTGATCTTGAATATTGACTCCAGCTAACAAAACTAAATACGGGCACAGGAAACTCTGCAATTTGCCACTTCTGCCTTCTGAAACTATTTCACAGGAAAACATTTGCAAACCAGAACAGCTTCATGCAGTTGTTCTCAGAACCTCTGCAACTTCAGCCTCCCAGCAGTGACACAGCCAGCACATCCACCCCAGAACGTCTGACAAAAGGAGCTGGGAGTGCAAAAGCACACAGAAAAGCCATGTCTTAAAAGGACCTTTAATCATTTTGTCCTGGCAAGTTACAAGTTCCTCGTGTCACGTGCTGAGCCCTCACCAGCAGGGAAAGGCCAGGAGGACACAGCCAGAACACACACACACGTTTTGCCTCAAGCTTCCTCAGCCTCACACGCACAGAGACATCCAAGCTGAACACACACTGCAGCAAGGCTGAACTACCCCACTCATCCTGGACATGCAGCCAGAAAGAATTTTTACTGAAAAAACTACTTTGGTTATCAAACTCATTAAATGGACGCTATAATAGCATTAACTTAATAAAGAACAATCGGAGAATCACAGAATGACCTGGGTTGGAAGAGACCTTAAAAATCATCCAGTTCCAACCCTCCTGCCATGGGCAGGGACACCTTACAGCAGACCAGGCTGCTCAGAGCGCCATCCAACCTGGCCTTGAGCACTGCCAGGGATGGGACATCCACAAGTTCTTTGGGCAGCCTGTTCCAGCACCTCAACACCCCACAGTAAAGAATTTTTTCCTGGTACCTAAGCTAAACCTACTCTCTTTCCTTTTAAAGCCATTCCCCCTTTTTCCGTCACTACACGCCCTTGTAAAAAGTCTCCCTCCATCTCCAATCCTCCTCTGACCATCGCTGTATGTGATGTTTTCTCATGTGAGAGGAAACTGGTATGATAAACACCATTTCCTTATGGGTGAATATAAGTTTGCTTCTGTCCCCCTGATGGGATCAAGAGCTTTTTTTCTCCCTAGTCAAGTGGGAGGGACTCAGAGCTGCAGTGCTGCCAAGCACATTTGAAGTGGAGAGCAAACAGCAGCAGTGACCTTCAATGTAAATATTTAACCACCACAGCAGGTTAGATATTAAAAACTGAACCCAGCTCTCTCGGCAGTATTTTTAGCACCTGGTAGCACATTTTCTGAATTCCTTAAACACTTGAATAAATACATTTTTTAATGAAGTGCTATCTCACCTGAAATACAACTCCAGCTCCCTAATTACAGTCTAAAAGAGCTTAAAGGGCAGATCTGAAATACTCATGACTTGATAATACCTTTAGTATTAACCTGACTGGTTTGCATTCCATTGTTCACAGAGCCCACATGCAAAACCTCTTAAGTGAAGCTCCACAAACACTGTGGCTGCACCACCACATCTGAACAGACTTGTGCTTCCTTAGGGGAGAAAAAGCCAAAAATTACACTGAGATTCAACATTTGTAATAGGTGCCACAATTTGAATTAACTCCCAGCTCTGCCAAGTGTCAATCTCGATAAATTAAAAGCCAATTAACAGAAAGTTAACAGTTATTTTACAATGTGTAACTTTAACATCTGCTTATAATCATTACATTGCAACTGATCTTTAAAAGCAACTGCTGAAAAATAAACAGGCTATTTTTGTTTCTTTGCTTCCCTGCTGTAAGGGATGATTCATGTCTAGTTTGAAAATATAAGTAAATACATATGAAAAATTGTAGAATATTCTCCCATTTTTAGTTTTTTCCTCACACATCAAAGAATTCTTCAAAAAAACCTTCCAATTCCTTAAAAAAAAATCCAAAGTATTTATAGGCAACAATTACACACGGAAAAATGCACCAGATCAGTACTCTGGGAGGAGCAGAGGATTTAGTAATCCAGTTTGTTAGAAAAAAAATACTACAGAGAAGGGTGAATTTGTTATAAACCATTGCAGAATATTGTAATTCCCCCTTGAAATGTCCTCAAGACCGTTTTCTCCTCCTTTTGACTAGAGCAATGTATTCAGAGTCACACCCCTACCATGACTCCTCAGCCTGCACCAAAGGAAGTGATGGTCCTGGCATATCACTTTCCCAGTTTGACTCTTACATGTCCCTCACTGATGCTGCAGCTTTGTGAATTGATTTCCCAGTAACACATATTGACACAAAACCCCAGAGGAGGCTCAGGATCAATAAGCTGCAGAAGAGACATGTGGGATTTAATGCTTCCCCACTGCCTGCATGGAGATCAATGTGAACAACAAATGGCACACGGCACACGAGGGGCCTGGGGCAGTTTCCTTGTTTAAGAAGCTCTTCACACCCTGTCCGTGTTTCTCATAACACACAGAGAGGATCAAGTTACGTGTGGGATGAGCCCCACAAAGGTGTTGTGCATCACCAACTGCCCAGATCCCCACAGCAAAGCAGGAGATGCCAGAATTGGGGGTTTATTGTCTCAAACCCTCCAGGCAGCTGTGTTAAGCACTGCTCATTTTTCAAAGACTGGAACCATTTGGTAAATTAAATAATGAGTGCCATGCTATATGAAAATGGCTCTAAAAACACTGGGATAAAAATATTAACACAAAAATGAGTACTTAGGGAAATATTTAGGTAGCTCTAATTGGATGAAGCAATCAAGCTTTGGGACTGGTAAATTAAAAAGTCACTCATTCTCAGTACTAGAAATTACAGACCTGTACTTCTACTATTACATATACATACATGTATTTGAACAGAAGAATAAAAAAAGAGAAGAAAAAACATTCATTGCTCTCTTTTATATTTACCCTAGAAAGAGCACAGAACCTTTTACCCACCTATCAGATCTTCTCAAGTTGATTTTCAATTTAGAAAAATAATTTTTGGAAGCCTATACCTCACTACTTTTTAAAATATTTAAAATAGCAGAAGTGAAAACACCAGACATAACTAGCCACTTGACAATACAGAGCAATCCATTTAAATGTACTTTGTGCTCTCTGCAAAATTAACCCATAAATCAAAGATGACACTCTTTTTTTGGATTTTGCTGCTCTGGACCAAAATCCAAGAGGAGAAAAGGAACAGGCACAGCTGACACTGAGGTGTGCTCACCACAGCATCAACCTACAACAAGGATCCATTTAGAGATTCTATGGACCATGTAAAAACCATTAAATATTTATATTGACTTTCTCATCCTTTGCTAATTTAAATCTTAATGTGAGCCTGTTCATTACAGCCTCATCTTCTCCCTCACTCTTTCATTAGTACATAATTAACATTAACCAGAATTGGGGACTGCACATGCAACCCAAGTTCTTTTATGCAAAATACCCTCTTTTCTATTCAGGATGGCTTTCTCATGAGGAAACTCAGTGCTGACTACTCTGAAGAATTGGGGGGGGGGGGGGGNNCGTGGGGGATTTGTCATACAGCAAAGAGAAATTGCAACATTTCATTGGCAAGCAAGATTTAGACCACTCATAACCAGAGGTGAAGAAAGGCTAGCATATAAAACAGCTCCCCACATGGATTTCCAGCAGTGCTCTCCCACTTGTTCTGCATCTCTGCAGTTGATACTTACTTTGAATTAACAAAAAACACAGACAGAAAAAAAAATCTTAGTCACTTTGAGGTGAGACATACACAAAAAATCACACCACTCAGACACTGAGCTGTACCCTTTTTGTGCCAAGACATTACCATCCTTAAATCCCCTAATTCTTAAAATTCCCTTATAAACCTTTGTATTTCCATGACATTCTAGGCCAGTTTCTAATAAAAAGCACAAAAAGCAATGTGCTCTATACATCTAAGGGCTTTCTATAAAAATATGATTCAAAGCCTCCTTACACACTGTAGGTCCAAAAATTCAGTACTACTTTATTTCTGCAAATACCCAACTGCAATAGAAAAAGCTTCATTGAACTGTTGGAGGGATACACCCAATACTGTTCAGTAGAGAGCAAAGTTTTAAAACACACCAGAGCTGCTTGTATTCAATATTAGGCTACAACGAAGTTTCTGGTCATCGTCACAGAATCATCATAGAATGGCCTGTGTTGGAAGGGAGCTTAAAAACCATCTTGTTCCACACCCTGAGGGCAGGGACATCTTCCACTAGACCAGGTTGCTCACAGCTCCATCCAATCTGCTCTTGGAAACCTCCAAGGATGGGGCATCCACAACTTCTCTGGGCAACCTGGTCAAACAGAACTGTTCTGATAGATCTATGACTAGAACAAGATGGTCACTTACTACCACTGAATTATCCAATTAATTTTATTTCTCTAACACTCTGTTTGGAAGGATTTTTTTCCCCTCTCATATATCAATTTGTACTGCCAATCTGTAGTATAATGAAACTAATATTGAACCAACAGCGAAATTATTTAGCCCAGGTCTCAAAATGGACACAGGTATATTAGAGGTATCAAGGAAACTGGCTTTCAAGTAACGTGATGCCACATCTAAAATCCTTACTGTTCTTACAAAGTCCAAAGCCCTCACATGTACATATTTTAACTCCAGCAACAGGCAAAAAAAGGACTGATAATGAGGGGAAATTTTAAAAAAAAGAAGAAAGGGACAAGACAAAATCCCAACAATGATTGGTTTGGTCATCCAATGCACAGTAGCAAAAAACCCCACAACAGTTAAAACCCAGAGGTTTTGATGATCCATGAGATGTTACTTTGTCTCCCATCAAAAGCAGGATCAGTGATACTTCATTCCCCAGAAACTCACTTTATCTGCTTTTAACAGTTTAAAATAAGATTCTACAACCTTACTAGCCAAACTTGGCGTGTCAAAGTTTCTCCAAGGAGCTAACTTTAAGCAGCTTCATATGCCTTCTGACTAAGAGTACCTTTCCAGGCAAGTCACTAACTTTGCTAGACCACTTCACCCCATATGAAATGTTGCAACTCTTAACATGTCCCTAAACACAAGGAAGAAATCTCCAGATTGTATTTCACATTAAAAAAATTTTAGGGCCTGCATTACTAGTCTCGTAAATACAGGCTTAGGTTTTCCACATTTTTAGTCCAGCAGCTCCTTTTTGTTGGTTCAGCAATCTATTCCCTGCTACTCACACTGACCTCAATCTACTACAGAATTTATACTTATGCAGCACATAAGAAAGAAGCATCTGCAGTAGATCCTAATTTTTGCACAGCTTGACAAATCCACACACCAACTTAATCAGGCAGTCTTCCCTGGACTGAAAATAAATAAACAAAAAAATTAAAGAAGGTGCAGCTTCAAGTGAAGGAACTGCACTGCAAAGCTGATATTTTAAACTGAGGCTGTCACCCTTAGGCTTGCTGTTTTCAGATGATAGAAAAGCCTCAGTGGTACAAGTGCTTGCTGCCCATTGCCAGTCCTCAACATGCAACAGAAAAGCTCAGGCTGCACTGAAGTGTCTCCATCACTTCCCAGAAATGCTCTCACTATGAATGTTCCTGCTCTTGCACTGCTTACATGAACAAAAAGATGAATAGTAACTATAAACTGGTGAACTCAGACTTTGTCCCAGAATGCACATCACAAAGACAGCAGCAAACCTTGGAATAGAAGAGTTTGCTACTGCAGATGTTCACCAAAGCCCGCCCTCACTCCTGGGATATCTCCAGGATCATGAAAAAAAGAAAGAGTATAGAGAAGATCTTATTCTCACAAGCACACATTAAACAACCCTTGGGGTGAGTAAGTGATTAATTTCTTAGACCCTTTCTCTCTCAAAACTGGGACACATCAGGACTTTGAAGTCTTAAATAATCCCCACAGTAGACACCCCCAATCCCAGGGAACTGTGTGCGCTAGCAGCAAGAGAAAGAAATTTCCCTACTCCTACATAATCATAAGTGACTTTGTGTTTAATTTTATTTCCATTAAATAGCTCCCTTCACTGAGCAAAAGAGTACTAGAAATGAACATGTACCAGAAAAATGCAGAATGTTAAGCCACTGACTCAGGCTGGCAGTAGTACAGGAGGGATACAGACAGACCAATTTCCCTTCTGACACTCCCTTCCCAACTTCCTTAACCCCATACTCAAAGCAAAATACCTAAGTCATAGGAAGAAGGAAACACCTGCTAACATAGACTTTATCACAAAGATATCAAAACCAGGAGAAAGGAGGCTTCATGTCTCTTCTATTAAAAAAGGGAATATATTGCCATCAGGGAAGGAGCTACTGCAGTTCTCTACGCTGGTCTTTAGTTTTAGATTGTGGAAATAGCAGAATATACGTGTATTTTTTCACCGTAATTATTTTTTTGCTATTAATAAGCAAAACCAAACCACTACAGTTCCCAATCCACCTTTTTACTGCCTTTAATACCATAGTATTTAAAATAATGATGACAAAAAGAAGCAAGTTGTCCTCATGCTTCTCAGATTACAATCTAAAAACCAGTTAAGGCAAAACACTGAAATCCATACTTACCCTCAAATGGCCAAAGGGACTTTAATTGCTTAGAAACACACTTATCTCAAAGCATTAACAGTCAGTGACAACACTGGTAACAAGTTCAGATCATCCAGGATGATCTGAATTTGTTCTGAGTTCCTGTATTTCTGAACTCAAGCTGAGCAGTGACTTACACAATGCAGACTGCATACGCATGATATAGAAAATCAGAATTCACACCTCTACTATGTGACTTTCTAGAAAGCTTATGAAAATACACTAACTTAGTGTATACACTAAATTACACTAACTTAGTGTAGCAAACACTACAGAAATCATTTGCAGCTCTTTGCAGAAATTATAAAATTTGCAGGGTTCTTTGCAGAAATTATAAAAAACAAATGTTAGGCTTATGCAAAAACATGTTTTTTCTCACTGGTTTGCTCCAATTGTGAACGCCACATCCTATATTACTTTAAAAATTAAGGAGACAAAAATATTTTTACAGAATATGCTACGATTTTTCATTTGCTATTGTAACAATTATTTCTGAGTCTGGCCATATATATTAACAGAGCCTCATAAATATAAGCACACATTTGTACACATAATGTGCATTTCACATTCTGTCTGGACAACAAAAGGTTATACGAACCCTACAGTTTTAATTCCAAACTTCACAAAAGCAAACAGTCATAAGGTTCAAATGAAAGGTCAGAGGGTGAACAAGCAGGGAAACATTTGGATTTATGTTGACACCCAGAAATAATAGCTCAAAAAAAGCAGAATAAAAGCACATTTCTTACCTTCACCTACCATAGAAACACCTATTGACATGCCCATGAACTTGCTTTTGGTCCACACGTGAGCGCTCACACACATTTTCTTCTCTTTGCACTCACAGTAAAAGCAAGATACTGGTGGATGATGAGACACTTGTTCAGCTACAAACCTCAGCTTGTAGCACGTGGACTGGTCCTGGCCAAGCTCCTTGGCTGAGTCCTTAGAAACCGTGGAGGCACCGTTAGTTCTGAATGCTTTCACTTTATCTTTAGGCACATCCCATGAGCAATGAAAGGTTTCACCAATTATAGGGTTATAGGGCTTCTTGGCAACTGCTCCCTTTCGGCCTTCATGAAAAGCTGTTAGATAATACTCCACAAAGCTGATAATTCTTTCCTCGGGAGTGGCTCCAGCTGTAATTGACAAAAACAGGTCTGGATGGGCCATGAAATTTGCATACATCTCCAGCAGGGATCTTTTCTCCAAAATAAATGTTGGAAGCACTACCTGTATGCAAAGCAGACAAAGGCATATATGATTTCCCTGTGATCACACTGCCCAGGGGAAAGGGGGAGAGAGAACAGTTAGGACAGCTGTAATTCTGACCCTGCCAAATTTTGGGATAGCACATTTCCCTCCTATGCCACAACAATTTAATTTTCTTTGCAGTGTGAATAATGAGCAAAGGAAAAAGCAGTGGCCTTGATACCCATGCAGGCTGCCCCCCATTTCATCATGACTTTGGAGAGCAGCTCACACAAGAGGGATGGGCTGTTCCATGCACATGGAAATCCACATTTTCCTCTCCTCTCAGTTAACAAACCACCCATTGTTTCCCTTGTTTACAAGACACAAAAACATACTTTGATATAAACTAATTTACATCAAACATCAACAAACCAAATTAATCATAGCCCTCCAAAATGGGAGGAGCACACTCTCCCAAACCACCAGAAGATGAGTATTCCATATGAACATACAGATCGCCAACCCCAGAGTTAGAGAATGTACGGGGCAGATCTATCCCTTCTGTCAAACACCTTTGGGCCGCTGACTACCCACTCTGCATGGATTAGGTCCCTTCCAACCTCTAACAAACCAACCCAAGGAGATCCAACCACAGTCAAATGATAACCAAATCTCAAGTCTATTTCCAAGTATAAAACCATTCCAAGGAGCCTTCCCAAGAGGCTACAGGCAAGAAAGCACTCCCCATTTGCCCTAGAGTGCCACTGTATGTCACATCCCCCCACAACTCCCAAGTCAAATCCTGTGCCATCCCTAAGATCTCCTGTCTCCTCCAAGCCCATGGCACACCCCCTCAGTTGCAGATGGTACCATGTCTCTGTGGTGGGCCCCTGCATGGCTTTGCTTTATTTCAGATGAGTTGAAACAAAAACTGCACAAACCATTACATTCATATCATGGGAATAGAGAGGCTCCCATGGGCCCAGGAAAAAACCTGGGGCTGAGCACTAGGCAGTCTGCCCTGGAGGGAGCCAGCCCCAAGTGATTTGGATACAGCCTCAAGGGCCTTCTCTTGCAAGGCAGATGTTGCCAAAGTCACTCACTTCACAATAACACTCTGTTAGAAGTTTCCAGTGAAACATCCTGGAGGGCACTGCAAGGCAAACAAGGGCTAAGGGACATAATTTATTTCTCTCCCTTCTTTCTCCTCCATGCTCCCCTCATTGCGCAGCTCTGTCACAGGGGAGCTCAAGCGTTACTCTCTCATGACCAAACGGAACTTCTGGTACAAACATATTTATCTTATGTGAATCCAAGTGGCTCAGTGATGCCAAATGCAAACCAACAGCTGTCCTCTATTACAGCAATTCTTCTGCTTTCCTCTTTAATTCTTCATTGCATTTACGTTTTCCCTTTTCCAAAAGCAAGGGTCATTTACAGCAGGCAGGGAGCCACTGTCACAAACATTTCCTTCCCCCTGCTGGCCCAGCTTGCTATTCTAAGGGGGACCAAAGCACAGATCAGCCCTTTTGGATTCCATGGATAATGAAATAGAAGCTGTCAAACTTTTATTATTCATTCAGCCCTTCTTGAAGAGAGCTTGTAAACAGGAACAAGAATTCCAGTCACGGAGGCTGGAACAGAGTCCTTACAGCTACTCAGCAAGTCACAGCACCTCTCCACAAAAAGAGAGAACTGCTGTGCCCGGTAACTTATCTGCTTGTTGGCTCTCTCCTTCTGTATTTTATATTTACATACATACCGTCCTTTATAGGCTAATAAGTTTTACAAGTTTAGATATAAATCAAGCAAAGTTCCATCTGTAATATTCCTCTGACTCTACACTCCAAGCCTTGAGGACTCCACATGATTTCTGCTACCAACCGATTGAGACCCTGAATGATGGAGGAGCTTAATTTTACACTATGTGTGGCAGATGGGGTGCTAAAGACAGCCTAAAGTCCTGGTGGTGTGACAGTGACAGGCTGAGGAGACTGGTTTTCAAAAGTGAAATCCAAAACTTTGAAGGGAAAGTAGAAAGCCAGTGAAGTTTTCTTATATTTAGCTCTTTAAACAATTCCCTCTTACTTGCAGCATTCTCATTCTGCTGCATATATTCTGACCAAATATTCATTATCCAATATAATCTTTAAAAAATGCAATTCAGCAGTTGAGATCCTCAATTCAAGATCTCATTTTAATATAAATTGTACACTAAAAGATCAGGTTACCAGAGTGGAAAGTGACAGGAAAACATACAAAAAACCTCCCATAATTTCTGTCTAGAAATACCAGTAGTGCCTTTGTGAGCTCACTGCAGACTTGAAATGGCAAACTCATTTGAATAAACAGCACTCTGCATCTCACTATGTCCAAGAGCCTCTCTCTAAAGACAGTGACCTTTATTAGCACAAAAAGAGGAGAAGAAAACTGCAGACCATTGTACAGATGTTGCAGATTTTATGGTACAACCCTAAGACTGCTGTGGTTTCATCCCACTCACATGGGCATAGTCTTGGCATCTCCTCCCCTGAAGTCCTACATGTGGGCTTTGCTTAACACAGCTACACCAGCACTGCCACTAAATGAGATGTGATCAATCACTGGACTCTTATTATTGAGTTTCAAGAATCAATTTAAAATCTGAATAAGGCCTGAACTCCAGCTCAAATGAACTTGTTTTAAAAGCCCAACTAAGCTGGAAACAACATCCTTAATTGTGGGGGGAAAGGATCCACTGAATAACTGAATTGTTCCACACAAGGAGGCTGAACTATGAAATAACAATACTCAAGTTTTAAAGCTTACACAACTGCAGTATTACAAAATATACCTACAAAACAGTGCATTTTACTAAATAATCTCATAGCCTCTAAGTTTCAATATGCAAACCACCACACACTAATATAGCCAAAAAACAATCACACCAATCCATTTTTTTTAATCAGCCCTAACTTGATTTCTGCAGAAATAAGAAAACTAGAAATAAACAAATTTGCAAGAGTACAGCATTCTTCCTGCTAGCACTGGGCTGTTGTGCACTTGTGCCAGCACTCTAGCTTTTAAAGGAATGAGGTTTTCAACTTTTCTGCAGCCAGACAGAATGAAGTGTCCAGAAAAATACACTTAGGACCTTTGTTCTTTATACTTTGGACAGAACTATGATTTTTTTTTTTTTAATTGCATAAGAAGTCAAAATTGACTAATTTTTTCCTCTGAAAAAATGCCAGCATGACAACCAACTGGACAAAAGGAACTCTCTAGAATAAACACCAAGTTGCTGAAGTCTGAAGCAAAAAAATCACCTCACTGCATTCTAAAATGTTAGAATAATCCATTCTTAATCCTTCTCAGGCTTCAGATGAAAAGAAAGCAGTTTAAGAGGCATTCTTCCACTTACATTAAGGTTAAAAAGACAATACTGGTTCAAAACTTGATTATAACCCCCTAAGTTTGAATTTGCTTAATTAGATCTGAATTGTCTTACGAACACAGATACTGATCCCCACTATTATTTACTGTGAGGAAAAACATGGGTGTCAGCACCATTCCCTTATTTTTTCAGAAATCCAGCCAAAGTACCTCATGCTGAGATACCCTTCTCTTAGAGGTGCAAAAGCTTTCTTTGCACTGTCATCTGTGTCACTGTGGGAATAAAACAAGCTATTTTCATGCCACTTGCATTTTAGAATTGCAAGGTAAAATACTATTGGCAAACAAAATAAAAACTTATGACATCATGAACACACCACTGTGTTAATTTACAACAGGTTGACATTCTGCAGAATTACTGGCAGCCCTTTTAAACAGAATCGTGACCCTTTATTTTTAGTACATATTAACTGTGTAAGGAAGGTGAGGGAATGCAGGGGAGTGATCACCCATCTGTATACTGTTAGCATTAACTGCAATCCATTAGATGCCATTTGCCAACAAAAGCTGTCAGTGGGGTTTGGCACTATTTTTTATTTTTTAAAAGTCTGAATGACAAAGAATTTAGAATCTTGGGTTTTTCCCCAGCAATTCTAGTTTTAAGGGAGGTTGAAAGGGCTAGCCCAGCCTGAAGCATCAGTTGTGTACCACATTCTGCTGCTGTGAACTGCTCCCCCCCAGCCCTCTCTAGCAGCTGTTGAAGTCTATTTGGTCACCACAGAGTCCAGCCTGTTCTAGCAAACCCCCACATAGATTTGCTACTTCACTGCAGGTGTTCTCCTTCACAGTAGTTTTTTACTCTTTAACTCTTCCCCTAAAAGGCACAGCAGTATGACATTCCAGAAATGAAGCACCTCCACAACATTAAGTGTGGCTGTCTTCAATGTGGGAAACTGCTGTCAGCACAGGCAAGGCCATGGCTAACATAAGGAAAATAGGCTCTGATATAGAATTCCTCTGATATGGAATGTGAAGGTAATGCTCATGCATCCAGAACCCAAAACCACCAAGGGTTCAGAAAAAGCTGTTTGTTCATGTGAATATCATGCAGCAATCCACAGCTCTCAGAATGAGCCAAAGATAGCCCTAGAGAAGAAGGTACAAAAAAATGGAAGCATGTAAAAACATCCTCTGATATTAGCAACTACTGTGCCACAACCACTTCCAGCAGAAGGTGATGAGCATCAAGGTGCTCTGAAATCTGACTTTCAGAGGAATAATGAAAAATGGGAAGAAGTGCAGCCAACAAACCCAGCTTTACCATTACATGTCAGTGGCCCTAAGGGCCTCATGTCAGTAAGCAAAGTTGATAAAAAAAACAGCCAGCTGTCCAGTATTTTTTTTTTAATCCTCAAAATAGGCAGAAAAGTGATGTGCACATGTGGCATGTCTCATTAATACTTATCATATGTGTATTCATGCATCACACAGAGAACTACAGTCAGATCTAACTCTGCCATATGCCTGTTTCTCTTCTTATTTCAACATTTATCAGTATCTCTAGAAACTGTGTTTTAAGAGCACTATGTAAGAAACAGGGTATCATATATGTACTTCATATTTTTCTTTTAAGTGTCTACACTTTTCTTTTTTACATTAACTGTGTGTCTTTGGGTTTTGCCTACTCTGCCATGACAAAAAAGATGACAGTGAAAATCAGGAAAGAAAAATCTTGTTTGTTGCCAAAGACAAAATTTTTGGAAGACACAAGAACCATGGATAAGAAATCTTAGCCTGGTTTGAACATTATAGATTCAGACAGCCTTAGAAAACCAACACAGAAAAGAAGAGTTAAGAAAAAGCGAGAATGTAAGAAAAACAAAACCAAAAATGAACCGCATATAACCCCAGACATACTAAAAAGTGACATGTATAAATTATTCAAAATGGAAGGATGAAACTTTTGTTTTATTTAGAATAAAACATTCATTTCTGTGCAGCTACTCAGCAACAGAACTCAGGATTGTTCAGTCTTAAAAACATAATTATTTTAAAACAATGACAATTGTTCCACAGGAAGCGGAAAAAACTATACTGAGAAAACCTTATTTTGTAAGAAAGTTATAGTTTTTGATTAATATGTAAAAAAAAGAAAAGTAGATTAACTCTTCAGAGTATCAAAATGCCCATGAGAACAACTTCCTGCAAAACTACTTCATGTGCCAGAGAAATTCTCTGGTCCTTCCAATCTTTATATTACTTGCAGAGACTGTCAGAATGAACTCTTATTTGCGAAAAGTGGACTACAGGAGTTTTATTCGGGGGATTTTTAAGTAGAAAACCCTTGTGCAAGGAAAGGATATTCCATACATTTACAAAAATCTGCTTGATTACTTATTAAGCCCCATGAGAAGGTTTCACTGGAATACAAGGCTATTCAAAAAGAAGCATTCCTTGCTTCCTTTAACATCTACCTCATTTCCAAAATGCTACAGACTTAAGGGAAAATTTTCCCAACACTGTATTGTCAAGTTTGTGACAATACTGGTTCTAGACCAGAAGAATGCACAGAAGGTTAAACTGGTGAGCTGCTCAACACAGACAAGAACTGATACATTGAAGACTCTAATTTCTTTACCATCATGGGTTTTTTTGAAGCTGACTTGCAATTAAATGGAATCCAATCCACAAAGCAGTTATGTGAGCATGTATATCCTTCATGCAAACAACTGCCATTATTGTTCCTCAAACCCCCAGCGCACCCTGACAATATGTGGGTTACAAACGCAACATATGGTTATTCTGAAAGATTTAAAAAAAAAA
>VWZU01015099.1:2171304-2183031 GCA_013397095.1 Sterrhoptilus dennistouni
TTTTTTTTTTTTTTTTTTTTTGTTTTTTCTTTTTTTTTTTTTTTCCCCCTATCTGAGGGGTTGGAGAGTGTGCACCGGATGGCAATCTGCTCCTTGCATTTCCAGTCACATGGCATTGAGATCAGTAAGCTTAAAAGCCTGCAGCTCCAACTGGGAAATGGTGCTGCTGTTCCCAGAGGATATCCTGATCGGCAGCTCTCCAGGAGGGAGGGAGGGAGGGGAAGGGGCACAAATTTGTGTGAGTGTGCAGAAGTGTGAGACAGAAAGAGGCCAGAAAGAGAACGTGCTGGCAGGTAACATCCTTTTACATGAACACAGAACAGCTGCATAGCCTTAAGTAGTTAAGAGCATCAGAAAACAAACAAATTATCCATTACCAGTCTGCAAACTAAATTATACAGTAAGAGTTTTCTTTTTCTTCCAAAGGTTGCACATTCACCCAGGACCAGAAAATCCTTCTTTCTTTCTTGATGAAATAGGTGCTACGTTTTCCTTGCCTCTTAATTGTTGCTAACAAAATAGCAACCAAATCAGAATATTCTGTGAAATCACCTCTCTCTGCTACCCTGCAAAACATCCACGGTCAGAGCAAGCCACTCTGTGGACACTTGGGGTGCTCAAAAAAGTAGTATTTGCATTGTTGTAAATTAATGCCTTTCTGCTCATCAGGGAGGATGAGTACTATGTTATATTAGGATCAATCGTGTTTAATGAGCACACTGTAAAGACCTAAATTTTTAATTACCTGAACTATCCCTATTCTAAGGACTTGTGCAAGGTCACCAAAAAAACCACAACTCTGCTATTACAGTCATCAACACACTAGTGACCTTCAGTGAATGATGCGCAGACAACTGGCCTTTTCTCACTTTCCAAGGAAAAGAATTTAAAGAAGCAGTTTACAATTTATGCTATAGGAACTGAAGAGCAGTCATCTTCAGAAAGCAATATCCTTTCTATATTTCCCTCTCCTCTCATTAAGTGTTCTACATAACTATTAAACAGGTTTTTAGAAGCACAAAAACTAACTTTAACTAAGACATATTTCTTTAACTAACACATTTTCTTAAACCAACATATAAGCACCACACTGTGTGAGTGGACACGCAGTCACAATATACAAAGCTAATGTTATTTTTAAAGTGTCATAAAAGTCCAACTCATTCTTTAATTCTTTTTCTTTCCATGAAATCGCCTGCAGTTTAGTAGCATCCAGTGCGTAAGCATTCAGCAGAATGCAAAGGATTATGTGGAGTGATTATCCTTTAACTGCAGCTTTTCTGAATTATCAGATACAGACTTTTTTTTTTTACCTCGTCCTGTAAAACGTAACTGCAACACTGACCTAGGAAAGCAGCGATCTGCTCCACGCCGTGTGGTCAGAGCATAACATAAATGCTATTGAGCTGTGCACTGCCCAGCCTGGGAACAAACAGCACAGCCTGGCTTAGGTACTGACCCTGAGAAATCCAATTCTGAACCACTTACAAACCACCACAAAAAAGGGGCTTCTATTTAAAACCATTTTAATCAAAAAAGTTTCTAATACTGGGCTGAAGCACCAGCATTTTTCAGAAAAATCTGAAGAGAAAAAAAAAGATAAATTCTAAA
This sequence comes from Sterrhoptilus dennistouni, assembly GCA_013397095.1. Lineage (NCBI taxonomy): Eukaryota > Metazoa > Chordata > Aves > Passeriformes > Zosteropidae > Sterrhoptilus > Sterrhoptilus dennistouni. The sequence goes on from VWZU01015099.1 coordinate 2,172,916, forward strand.
AATCCCAGGAAGAGATGCACTTCAAAGTTTAAATTCAAAAGACATGAAAATATACACCAGCAGAGAGCTATTTTAAACAGGTCACCTCATTAGAACTGGGATCGATTAATTTAGAGAGGTCATCTGCTGGGACACAAAACGGATGTTCTAGTCAGCAGTATCCATCAGAAAACATGCTGATTCTTTTTTAACAGATGAAACATGTAAGGGTAAGAAATTCTTTCTGAAGGAAACATTCTGCATTTAAAAAAATGCTTTTAGAAAAAAGACACTTTGATGAGCTTGGGATAAAATCACAGAGTCAAAAGCTATACTTCTGTGAGTATACAAATGTGCCTCTGTCTTTCTACAGCCAGTTAATTTTTCAAGCTAACTGCTGTGTTAGAAATTAACTGTTAGCTAATTAATACAGATATACCAAGAGCTTAATTTTCCAACATATTTCACAAACCATACAATGCAACAATACTGTCAAGAACAACCTGGGTCTCATCTTGGTTAGTTTTTTGAGGGGAAGAAAGGAACACACCGAATCAGAGTCTCATTTAGGCTGGAACAGACTTCTTGGTATCTTCTTGTCCCATACCCTGCTCAAGCAGGTGCATGTAGATCCAATTGCCCAAGGACTATGTCTAGCTAAGTTTTGATTATCTCCAAGGATGGAGACTCCACAACTTCTTTGGTCAACCCATGCCAGTGTTCAACACTCTCCACAGCAGAGGTGCATTTTTCTGGTGTTCAGATTCACTTCCAAGTGCCCACTGCTTCTTCTCTTGTCACTGGGCACTATTGAGAAAAATCTGTCTCCCTGTTCTTTACTTCCATGAGGTATTTATAGACACTGGTAAAATACCCTTGAGCCTTCTCTTCTCCAGGCTGGACAGTCCCAGCTCTCTCAGACCTTCGTCATGGGAAGGATGCTCCAGAACCTTCATCATCTTTGTGGGCCTGTGCTGGATTTACCCCAGTAAGTCCATGCCCCTCTTGCACTGGGGAGCCCAGAACTGTCTACAACACTGCAGATGTGGCCTCACCTCTACCAAGTAGAGGGGAAGGATTTCAACCTGCTAGCAATACTTCTTCCTAAAACAGCCCAGGAAGCTGCTGGCCACAAAAACATTTTGTTGGGTCATGGTCAGCTTGTTATCCCCCTTGATCTCTGCAAAACTGCTTTCCAACCAGAGGGCCTCAAGCCTGTATAGATGTAAGAGCTGACCCTCAAATATCTCCACATACAGGACTTGGCACACCCCTGAGCTTATGTTTAAGAGACTCCTCTCTGTCCAGACTGCCAAGATCTCTCCCTATGGCAGCACACAACCCCCTGGCTCATCAACCACTCCTCCCAGGTTTTTCATCACCTACGAATTTTCCAGGAGTGCACTCTGCATCATGAGCCAGGTCATTAATGAAGATGTGGAATAGTGCCAGCCCCACTGTGGACCCCTGGGGTACATCACTAGTGACTAGCCTCCAAATGGACCTTCTGCCACTGATCACAACCCTCTGGGCTGGGTTTTTCAGTTTTAAATCCATGTCACTGCCTACTAATCAAGAGAAAGATGGAATAAGAAACAATATTAAACAGATTAGCATTTTCAGAATAGACAAGGATTGTTGTATTTTTTGCAGAGTCCTCTGATTATCTTTGGTCCATACTAGTGCATATAAAAGTCAAAGGCTCTATTTTGGTTTTCAGATTCCCTTCAACAACAGCATAGGTTTGCAAGCATCATTTATACTTGCATTTGTGTAATTCGAGAGCTTGCAAGCAGGTTTTCCGTGGGTGTAAGATTAAATATAACTCCATAAGGTCAGGGAGCTTTAGCACATTTACACTAATGTGAGAAATTGGCCCCCGTAAGATTTTCACCAGTTTCAATACTAAAGTTAGAATTCTTTTTGTAAGGCACATACAGTAAGAACACCCCAAAGTAGTAGCATATAATGAGCTGTTAGCTTCTTGCAGGGCTTGTCACTGGATCAGAAATGATGAAATTGCACTAAACTTGCAGGTGCCACTTCTCTTCTTCCACTGGGCACCACACATTTAATTGCACTTACTGTAGCACGCACCTGACATAAAAGCATGCAAGCTTACTGCACCATCCCTCATTAGCAGTGATCAAATGTAGCTTGTGCAGTATGTTGTACTTAGTATTTTATATATAGACTAGCATATTGTCATGCTACTGGTTGTGGTGGGCTGCCCCTGGCTAGGAGCCAGATGTCCACCAAAAGCACTCTTCCACTCCCTTTCTCAGCTGTGCAGGAGAGAGAAAATAAAATGGAAGGCTCATGGGTTGAGTTAACGACAGGGAGAAATCACTCACCCATTACCTCATGGCTAACACAGACTTAACTTGGGGAAATTAGTTCAATGTATTACCAATCAAATAAGAGGAGGGTAACAAGAAAATAAAAAAGAAATCTTGAACACCATCCTCCCACCACTTCTTCCTAGGCTTAACTTTACTACTTCCTACCAGCTTCCCCACAGTAGTGCAAGAGGACAGAGAATGGGAGTTGCAGTCAGTACTTCACTCCTTGCCTGAGGGGAACTGGGATCCAGACTCCTCCCCTGCTCCAGCAGAGACTTCCTCCCAATGGGGCAGAGTCGTCCACAAACTTCACCAATGTGAGTCCTTCCCATGGGCTGCAGTTCTTCACAAACTGCACTTCCGTGGGTCCCTTCCACAGGGTACAGTCCTTCAGGCACAGCCTGCTCCAGCATGGGTCCCCCACAGGGTCACAAATCCTACCAGAAAGCCTGCTCCAGCATGGGCTTCTCTCTGCTCAGATCCATAGATCCACATCCTACAAGGCACCTATTCCAGCATAAGCTCCCACAGGGTCCCTGCTCTTGCACAGGGTTTTCCAGGGGCTGTGGGTAGGTATCTGCTTCACCATGGTCCTCCATGGGCTGCAGAGGGAGAGCCTGACTCACCATGGTCTGAACCACGGGCTCCAGAATAACGACTGCTCTGGCAGCTGGACCATTTAGTGTCCTTCCCCTGTTTCTTCACTGACCTTGGTGTCTGCAGCTGCTTCTCTCACATTCTCACTCCTCTTCCTGCTGCTGTTCTGCCGAGTTCCCTTTTATCTCCCTCCTTAAGTCTGCTATCCCACAGGAACTATGGCCATCAGTGATGGGCTCAGCCTCAGCCAGCAGCAGGTCCACCCTAGAGCCAGCTGGCATTGGCTCTGCCAAACACAGAGGAAACTTCCAGCAGCTTCTCACAGAAACCACCCCTGTAGCCCCCCGCACTACTAAAATCTTGCCACACAAACACGCTATAGGCTTTGAAAGGGATCATTCCCACATAGAAAACTGAAAATAATAGAAACTAAATAGAAACTTTGTTTACTTTAACCTAAATCTTGAAACAAAATGAAGTCTGAAACATATTTACTACCCACTGTGAAGACTGATTCCTAAAATCATCCTCATTCACTCACTTTTTCCCTATCTTCCAATACATTGTCATTTACAGATTATCAAGCCTCATCTTAACTATAAGGCAGTAAAACTTTTTAATATCCAACAAACTCTGGTATCTCTTTATACAAGATTTTCTACTCTTCAACAACAGTTCAAATAAAAAAAATTAGACAATACTGTTCTCAACATTTACCACCACACCATGTAAGCAGAGGAATGTGAAAAATGGGGTTGGAAAAGTGGTGGTGAAGTCAGGTCATTGCTTGAGCCCTGGCCTCCCTCCATCTTACTGTAGTCTTATTTAAGCTTTGTTTCTGGTGGCACCTGTGACTGATCACTGCAAAGAATGAGTAGATCAAAGACAAAACCTGAAACACATGGACATCCCATACGCTTACTGTAATGTTGGCACCTGCATACAAAAGTTATTGTGACTTTCAAAGAGACTTAAGGCTGTCCAGTGTTCAAGGTTTGATGTTTTCAAAGCCACGTAATGAGCCCAGAAGCAAAGCAGATCTTAAATGAAGAATTTAGAGAGCAAAACTTATTACCTGTGTACACCTTCATTTCATACTGAAAAAGGTTTCTTAAAGGCAGCAAAATATGCAGGTTCAGCTCAGCTGCTATTTTTAAATTTATTATTTTTGAATTTACTCTCAGTATTTCATAGAAGCTATTTCCTCTAATGCAGAAAGTCTACCACCTCAAGGAGCAACCCACCCACCTCAAACCCCAGAAGACATTCAAAGTCACACCTTTAGCATTCTGTCATTAGAGCTTAGCTCTAACAATGATGAACCAACATTAAAGTTAACTTTTAAAATATCAAAGCAAGTAATAGAGGCAGAGAATCAAATGAGAAGGATTTTACAACGAAAAAGTGAATACACTGTAACTTACACACACCACCTCGGCAAGCAAAAATATCACTTTCTTTTTATCATCTACATACAGAAGCAATCAGCAAGACAGTTACTTTCTCCTTCATATAACAAAGAAAAAATGGTATAATAGTCAGATATTCTACTTACCTTAAGCTACATATGAAAAAATAATCCAGGTATATCTATCTGAATAGGTAAGAAACTGTTGTACGAGAGTTCTGACAGTGGGCGGTCAAAGCATTTACGTAACTGTGGATACATCATTCAGCGCTAATAGGTCAAACCAGGTATTATTTGGTAGAAAAAGCTTACATCAGGAAAGAATGTCTACAGAGTGCCCATTTAATTAATCTCTTGCCAAATTTGTTATTTGTGTTTGGTAATTCAGGTCTCAAGAGAAAATAAAATTCTTCAAACTAGGATCATCAATGATTAAATCTCTTTTTTTGTGTGTACGGATAATTTGTATATATTTTGTGGTTTGTTGCTTGGGGTTGTTTTTCATTGAATATGCTAAACACACTTGATGTTCAGAAAATTTCTCAGCTAGAGACAAGTGCAAGGATCAAAGTGTGGCAATCTGTCTATCACACAAGATTAATTGGATACAACATGTAATAGCTGAGACATCTACTGAACCAAGAAATACCTATCCCTCTTCAGGAGATATCCCGTCACTTGCAAAGCAAGCAAGCAAAGCAGAAATGAATCTTGACACTAACACTGCAGAGACAGGCTGACACACAGACAATGCAAGCAAAGAAAATGATCACAAAACCTCTACCTTAGATGACAAACTGGTCTGCAATCTTTTTCCTTCTCAACAAAAACATTCTGCCAGGCATCTGGAGACAAGCACATTATCCAGATACTGACCATTTAGAGAGCTGTACTAATGCCTTTTTGTTAATGTTTTGCAGGAGTATCTCTGGGAACAGAAGTCTTTTCATCATTAAAGAACAAGCTCAGAAAGCTTCCTTTCCCTACACTGCAGATGTGTTTTACTCTGCCCCCCGACTATATTTAGGGCTGAACATAATGTAGCAGTGATGAGGACCAGATAGTAAGAGATTTCAGAAGAAAAAGGACTAGTTTCTTGTTTAAAGAATAGGAACAAATGCATGTAACATGAAACAAAGAGCGTCTGTGTTTACATTGCAGTATAGCCTGTGCAAGCATTCACAAAAAATACTCAAAGCTAACTCTGAAAGCAATTATGTTTAAAAATAAAGAAAACTATCAGTGACTAAACATCCTGTTAAACAGAGTTCCTCATTTGGGTCACCTACAACACTGTAATCCTGTTATGCACCAAATAATGACTGTTGGACAACTTTTTCCCCACATGCTCATATTTTCTTCATAAGACAATTCCTCTTGCAAAAATTGATTTTCATAAACCTAAGGTAGTCAGCTCTAAAAATAGGCTGAAAAGCAGATAATTCCCAAGAGCAGACTCCACAGGGAAAGATTAAGCATCAGTACCAGTCCACACATGCTTGTGAGCACCTTTCATAAAATGATGGCTACTGAAGTACAGAATTGTTTAATCAGAATCCTAAAACACAAGAGGACTTTGTAGTATTGCATAAATTCAGTAAGAACTGGGGATAAATATATTTCATCCCTGGTATCATCAGAAAGAAATAGTAACATAAGGCTATAAAACAAAATGCATGAAGAGAAAAGCCCCATGGACTTGTCCTAAATTAAAGCAAAAAAACCTTGAAGGCTAGCAGAAATCACAACCATAAGATAGAGAGTATCACATCATAAGCAGTTCTAACAAAACCTATACTAAATGCTATACAGATACTAGTGAACAACAATTTCCTGAAATGTATTCAGTTTTATTTTGTGAATTAATTTTTTTAGAAGCAACACATAGAGTATCAAATGGCAACAAACAGAGTATCTGCCATATCCAAAGTAAGTGTACAAGGTTACAAACCACAGAGTGCAGCAGGACAGATTCCAGTCACTGCCAGGCAATACTTCAGACACCACAAGGGGTCTGAAAGCCACATGGTCATAACTTGTGGGGAACTAAAGACAAAAGACTGCACTGAGCTGCAGGTCATTCAGGAGAGTAGCATGGGGGGAAAGGCTGGCAGAAAACTACTCTTGAGACACTCCCCTATTACATGGCATTCTCTCTAGAATGAGACCCTTGGGGAAAAACCTCAAGTAGTAGGTTCTTCAGGCCTCATATTCCCATGAAGAAGGGGAGGACAAACACCTTCTGGTAAGGGTCCTAGAAGGTAAGTCCCTTTTAGATGCTCACCAGATAGTACAGCACATTGAGTATGATGCCTTTCCTTATCAAACAATCCTTCGCTCCCCATTGACAAAATCCCTAGAGAAACTGCAAGATTTCGTGCAAAGAGGCTGTGGGACCTCCACTGTGGGAGGTGTTCAGGATTGGACAATCTGACCTGATTAGCGCTGCTCCCACAGAGTTGAGCTGCAGGACCTCTTGAAGGTCCCTTTCAAGCCAGAGTACTCTGTGATTCCATTATGATTCTGCCTGCAATGCCCAGTAACTCAAAAGTTAGGAAGTTACAGAGCTGAAGTCATTTAGCCAGCTGTAATTCTCTTTTATGTCTTTTTGTATGGCAGCAAAGCAAATTTACGCCAGAAAAATACTGCCACATTAGTCAATAATACACCACTTGCATATGCAAAGAGGGCACAAAAAGATGGACAACTACAAATTTAACCTTTACAATCATCTGGTCTTGCAATACCAATCTATATGTAAATCCAGTTCTCTCAGTGCTGTTTCTTGTAATGCAGTATCACATGTCAGCATATTTGTAAGAGGACAGAAATGGTAAAGACATGTTAATCCAAGCAGCATTAACAGCCTTACCCCAAGACAACACATTTATTAAACCAACCTGACTCCTGCAATTTCATTGCTCATCCACTACACACATTACATGGGTGATAAACACACAAAACTCAAAAAACCAAAACAAAAATCCTTAAGTCTTTCAAAAGAAAACTGAATCAGTATAAATCATAGCAGGAGAACATTCAATGTGTATGTGAAACAAATCAGGCCTAGAATATTGTCTCCTTCTATATGTCTAACTTCTTGAGGCCAGTGGAACTCTCTGCTTGAAAAGCTTCTAAAAATTGTTCTCAGTCTGATGAATCAATCACTTGGTCCATCTCAAACTGAAAACTCTCAATGTAGAAGAGTTCTGCCTTTTTCATCTGCTCCTTCGAAGTCCTCCTCTAGGACAAATTTTAGAATTAAATTCTGTTATCACACCTGCCATTTATTTCCACATTCTGGGCTTTTCAAATAAAGAACCACTAGAGTTCATCACCACAAGCTAAAAACCCCAGTTTTTTTTCTAGCAAGACCAGAAAGAACAGCTGAAGCCGGTTTGGATGATTCACTAAGCAAGATAAAGCAACACCAACTTGAGACAAATTCTCTCTGTAAGAGAGTTGAGCCCAACTTTAAGTCTAGTTAACTAACTGACAGTCTTAATGAAATGGGTAAGATTTCTAATGGACAGTATTCACCAAGCCCACATATATAAGAAATAAAACTGATAGCACAAAGCAAATTAACTGGCACATAAAAAATCGGCACACAATCCTGAAATAAAATTAACATTGATTTCAGAGTTCCTTTAGCAAGGAGCACAAGTTTTATACTGAATAGAGTATGCAATTGATCCACTTAAAGTTAATTTTTAAGCCTTACTGCAAGGGAACCCAAGTTCTTTATACTCCAATGATTAGATTTCACTGACTTTTCACTAGTAATTATGGAATGCCCCATCAATCAGAACCTCATGTTTATTCAAATTAGAAACAGATTTGGAATAAAAGGGTTTTATTTTTACACAGAATATTACTCTCAATTATATAGGTAGCAGCTGGAATGGAACACAAGCATGTTGGAGGTGGAAGTGATTCAGTAATATGCAGTGGGTTTGGCTGGTGATAAAATTTTTATTAATTATTTGCATAAACAGTTTTACTAGAGGACTGTTCGCTGACACAGTAGCTATTCCAGAAAGTTACCAAGAAAAATCAAATCAAAATTAGCTAGATTATCTTAGTCATTGTCAGTGCTGCTGTAGCAGGCTTAGGGTCATTTAATTCTACTTTTAGTCTAATTGTACATTTAATCTTTAAATATACCTTCAACTGATTACCTCAGATTTCATTTTTTAGATGGCCTGCATAGTGAATGGATTAACTGGTACCATCTTTACCTAGAGATTAATTTAGCTAAATCATTACAGGCCATTCACTGTGCTCTTCAGCCTGAAAAGTACTTAATCATGCAGAGGACAAAAAGCAGAGCACATTGAGAAACCCTGTAATGTCTGTACTAAACAGTGAAAAGGGACTGTCTGTAATACTGCAAACATTACTTTCCCATCCTGATCTATTGTTCTTCCATTACTGCTCTTGTCCATCACTGTATGTTCATGACTAAGCTCATCTCCCAACTTCAATTATACACATTTCTGTCAAGTATAAAAAGGAATTAGGAAGCGCTAGAAACAAATTATACTAGGAAACAATCCACAGACCTGGGCACGTCTGCTGAGACACAGATAAATAAAGGTAATATTGAATTAGAAACCATTTCTTTTATCCAGCTGAGTGTCTAAAATTGCATGAGCATTTTTTAAATTATTTCTTAGCATCTCTAATACATTCTGCAATAGCTCTAAAGTCATATTAAGATATATACTTACATACAGATCAAAAAAAACTACAGCTGCAAAGAAACTATCACCTAAAGAAATGGGAAAAAAAATACATAAACTTATAAAATTAAACAGTTCCATGTGACAGTTGAAAACATCAAGGTTCAAATCATCCAGGGGACCAAAATATCTTTAATAACCTGGACTTGACTGCCCTTGCAATCACTACCACAATTAAAACCTGGTTTAGCAGTTAGATAATCAGAGCTAAAGGCTCAATCCTACAGAGCTCAGACTTCAATCCTATTAAAAAGACACTTCCGTTCGGAGCATGCGCGCAGCTGCTCACCCTCACAGGCAAGAGAAAGATAGGGACAGGAAAGCAGAGAGACAGCACAAATCCACAGGATGGGAACAATCAGCTGCCATGGCATTTTAAGGCATAAAAATCACATGAGCAAATCTAACTACAAAACTATTTTCAAAATAATTCTTAACTAAACTATCAGATCCAAAGAAAATAATTTCTCCTCTTTCAGACACCACATAAAAACAGCCTGTTACCTATTCCCCTGACAGGCTGTCAGGGGAAGCATTTGACCTGCAGTCACTCTTTGTCAGCTCAGAGGGAGAATTCTGACACCCAAAATGACAATTAGTTGAACTGGAGTAGTAGCTCACCCATGAAAGTGATTCACACCTCTATTCCACTTTGTCACCAAGTTTATTACAACTGAATTTACTATGAGATTCAAACTAATTAATTTCAGTCTTCCTTGAAAAGAATTTCAAAATTATTAAACCTTAAATGAAGAAAGCATTGGGGTCCCATTTATGGCAGACTGGACAGAGACCAAGTTCACATCACAGGTCTGAAGAATGTACCTCTGGCACACTTCACACTAGATTTGTTCTGTTCTGCTTTACGGAAAACCCCTAAAACTTGTAACACAACTTATGCCAAAAAGTCCAAAATGATTCACTAGGGGATGTACAAGAACATTTTACATCAACTATCATTAAATTGAGAATAGTTCTAGGCAGCTCAGCCCTTATCCCCTTCCATCTGATGTTTCAGGTGGCGAGACAAAAAAAAAAAAAAAAA
>VWZU01015099.1:2183051-2247117 GCA_013397095.1 Sterrhoptilus dennistouni
AAAAAAAAAAAACTAACAAAAATTTAGAGACTTATAAAACATTCAAAAAATATGGAAAGTAAGAGACAAAATTGCTTGATCTGGCAATTTACTCTCAGAGGTTATTTCTTTTAGTAAAGATAATAGGCTTTAAGTTCATGCTGTCCTATATCACAACTCTAAAATAGTAATAGGCAAGAAACACACCAGAAAATAATCTCCATCACAAAAATTTTCATTTTCTGAACCAGTTTAAGCAGTATCTCAAACAACATCCCTGCATTTGGAAGCAGGAAACACTCTAAATAAACCAAAGCAAGTAAACATCGACATATTATCTAAAGAGGATAATCTTTAGCTTCTACTTTATTTTACCACAGAAGAAACTCCACATTCCTGAAACCCTGACAGTACAACAGACCAAAAAGAAAAGTTTTACTTTAGTTACCTATGGCATCAAAACTCAGCTCCAGAACTGTCTACATCCCTCAAGAATGCTTAAGTATTCAAAGAAAATTGTATTAGACAAATCTTGTTATTCCAGAGAATTCTAAAAATCCACACACTTCTTCATAAACACACAAAAACCTGTCACTGGTTTGTTAATGATGCTGCTTGATGTTGAATGCTGAATTCTGAATGTTGTGTTCAGATTTAGCACAGTTATCACTAAACACACTCAGACACTTGGCCATGCTGCCAGGAAACTGCTGCCACTGGCAGGCAGCTGCACAGGAAAGATTCCTCAGCAGTCATCCACAACCCTCTCTGCCCCAGCATAACATCTGTTTTCTTCTTAGAATCACTGCTGATCCACATTCCTAAAATTATCTATTCCATATAAATAACACTCTATAATATAAGCAGCTGAGTCTGCTGCTCCTCAAGGTTAGTAATTTAATGGCATTTTCCATTTCAGACCAGGGGTCAAGTCACAATTTGTTTGGTTGGTACACCTACTATATTACACTGACAGCCAAAAAGCTCTCTCCCATTCCTTTGGGGTATAGCTTCTGAATAAGAGATAGAGGTTAAACCATAAAATTACAGATTTTTTAAAAATAAAAATCTAGACCAGTCAAAGAAGAGATTGGATTTAATTTTGATAGCACTGAAACAGGAACTAGCACTTTCATCTCGTAACACCTGTAAAAGCAAGGCTTATTTCTTCTGGCAGGTATATATGGAAAGTTGAGCCCCATTAATACCCCAGCAGGTTCTTTAGGAAACCAAGATTATCTAGTGCCTAGTTGGGTTTTCTTAAAAAGAATATCGTTGAGAGAAATAAGTTTCATTTGCACGACACTTGTGGATTCCTCTTTTCTTCTAAAAGAAGCTATCAGAAATAAAAAGATCAGGGCATTCAGTATCCACAAAATGTCAGCTAATGACATCTAGAAGCATTTTCTCATTCTCTGCTAAGGTCACTGCTGTAACTATAAACAAAGTATCTGGACTACAAACAAGTGATGATTTGCATTTGCTTTTATATATTACTATACATGCTATTATACATGCTATACATTAGCACAGTCAGTGCTTTTATACCTTTGAAAATAAAGTGCCTACTCAGTGCCAGATCTAGGCTCTTGCCTTGGACACACAAGGCCACAATATATTTAAAAGTATGATTACATCCTGCACACAGAACTGTTAAATTGTGTCAAAACAAACATCTTTGATAACTTTGAGCATGTCAGACATCATCTCCTGGGTGACTACCTGGCTCAGATAGCATTCTTACTAGGGTAACTGTTAAGTTTCTCAGAAAAAAATCATCAAAATTATCAAAACTGAAAAGTTGCATTTAAAAAACACTTCAAATTCAGAGCCAACAGTATCAATCTCAGCATCACACACACAGACTCTGCGTAAGGGAAGATGCAGGTTTGTAGAGAACTTCCAGGAAGGAATCCTGGTTTAAGCCACTTCCTTGCAGCAAAACCAAATTTCTGCTCGTTAAACTGCACTACTACATGACAAAAACTGCATGCCTGATTCCAGCTGCTTCTTGTTGCTCCACCAATCCACAAACTTCTACTTACTGTTTCTTCCAAAAACACCATCTTGAGGTGACCTTTTTGTAACTTAAAAATCTTACTCTTTCTGCCTCTTTTTCTTCTTTTTTAATGGCTAATGCCTCAGGGCCTCCAAACTCAGGCTGCTGACTTCAGGAAGACTGCCCACAGAGCACTGAGGATTCTGTGTTAGAAACAGTGCTACACTTCCTTGTTTCTATTCACCCCTTCAAGGGTACTCCCTTGTTAATAATCATGAGTTCCACAAGCTAAGCAGTACCTCAAGCCACGCACACAACGCAATGTCCCTCATCAGCAAATGAACAGGAAGGGATTGGACTCATAAAAAAATACTGTCATTTAAAACATGTCATAAAACTCAACTGGCTCAACTCAACTGTAAAATAATACCTTAATGTGAGTAAAATCAGCTGCTGATCTTCATGTTCTTGCTGCAAAGTTCATGCTTCCACATCCCATTTGGCTTTAGTGGATGATCAAGGAAAAAAAATACCAACAAAACCAAAAAAAAATCCTAATGAAATAGATTTCAGTGGTTCAGTAAGTAGTAACTCCCAAATAGCCTCGTCTTAAAAACACATTGTAAAAAGTAGACTAGGCTCATATAAAAAAATAAATTACCCAACTTCCTAATAAAAACTAATTACAGGTAATTTAAACATTTTGGTAAATGGACACCAGGAGTAAGAGAATTCAAAATTCCTTTCTAAAAATAGAGGACCAGAAGAACATGTTTAAAAAATCCTGGTTTATCTGTGAATTTTTTTGAACTATATTCAATTCAACATACTACAAAAGAACTGGGAAAACAGCTTTATTGATGTCTCCAGCCATTACATATTTTGTCAAATGAGATGTAATTTAATTTATGGCATTCCAATTGCCCAGAGCATTCACTATTTTCTTCAGCTCTTTCGAAAACTTTGTTCCAGTTCTCCACGTCTCACGTGCTCCAGGTGCCCTATAATCTCTAAGGTCTCAGAGTGAAGTGTTTTCCTTGTGGGCAGGACTGGTTGCTGAAGCAGATTGCAGAAGCTGGAGAAGTTTGTCATGATGAGAGATTTTCAGTGCATGAGACGTCTGATACGCAGCTGTGAGTCTCCTCAAAGTGTGGATGCTTCAGAACTGCCCTTTACCAAGTAAATGCCACAAAAGCACAAATCAGCTGATTGATGGAGGATGATGTGGACAAGTTCTGCCCATAATCACTTAACAGGAAAAGGGATCAAGAAATAACATAATTTTTCAACTCAAAGAATAGTCAGCTGTACTCAGGAGATGCCCAAGAGCAAACATGAACATGGAAGAACAGGTAGCAAGCAAGTACACAGTGTCTCCTGTCTATCTCAAACCAGAATGAAAAACAAACAAGTCGCTTTTCTGTTGATTGCTTTTAAAATTAAGAAAGAAATTGTACACTTGCCAAAGTTTGCTGACACAAGTACCTCAGAGAAGTAAAAGCACAGAAAAATATCATCAACATATTTTTCAAGTTTTTGGAGTGCACTTTTGCATGAAACTTATCATTTTGACAAGCAATTTCAAACAAAGATTACAATATAAAGACAAAACACAATAATTTATCAATGAAAGTATCCACCATCACACACGGTCTGTGTCCTAACCAACAGAGACCAAGCACGCTTACCTCAGCGCTTGGCTGCAGTGCCGGTGCATCCTGGGCTGCAGATGGTACTATTGCCCACGTAATGTTGGCACTGGCAGATGATAAGGAGCTGAGGGCACCGTTTTTCAGTTGCTCTGTGGAGTGTGACTTGGGCCCAGGCCATCCCAGGATACCATCTGAAGCAGAAAACAGATATCAGCTTACGAGAGAGAGATTACAGATTTCCTCCATTTACCTTACCATTCTACTGACCTAAATGAGCTGTATCTCTTCTCTACTTCCATGTACAGCTTTACTTTAGCAAAAAATGATCTTGTGCTTTCTGAACTAGCTTACGCAGTATCTCAAGTCATATCCCTGCCTTTGGAAGCAAGAAACAGCCTAAATAACCAAAGTAAGTATGTTACAGGCCAACTTATCTGTGATTTTTTTTAAGTAAATGAATGTTAGTCCTACCACCAGACTGTATAATCCTTATGTATAATTCTATCTGGTATACCTTGGAAGTTAAGCGAGAATTCTCTCACTATTTTTCATAGTTATGAAGTTATCCAAGTAAATCCTCCATTTCTTCTGCCTGAAATCAAAGCTTTAAGCCTAGCAGCTGTATTTTATTTCTGTCTGTACTATTAAAATTTTTTTTAGATTAAGTACTAAAATACTTTACTGGTACCAAGACCACAGTTTAAAAGAGGTCTCATTAGAAAGATACACATTAAATATGAATCAAACAGAACTTGGCCTCAGAACAGCCCGTTTCTGGGGGCACTTGATTTCCTGGATGGGTCTGTATTTAAGGATGCCACGACAGAAAGTATCATCAGCTGAGGCAAGTGCACAGTTGTTCCTCCCTAACTGCTCAAAAACAACCTCAGTAGTCAAATCAGCAGCCCTCAGCACAGGACTTAAAATTTCAGCTATTAATTACACACTGCTATAAAATGTAGAGATATGGATAAGAAATTCACAGCTCTTCAGTCATTACCACAGTTTATATATGAATATACAATTAGTGCCATGGGGAGGATCTCCTCTCATCACAGACAAATCTTTACGATGACGCAGAGCAACACAAAGTACATTAAAGAACGTGCAATTTCTCCTCTCCATATCACCAGAGTGCCTCTTAACTGAAGTAAATGGTTAGATCTGGAGAGGCTATGCTGCACAGTGTTACATTAACACTTCCATTATTAAAAAATGGGCCACAAATCCCACAGCTGACTGAATTCTTACCAAATGCCAGAGACAAAACAGTTACAGAACACTCCTCTCATCTAAAATGGCACTAAGTTATGAAGACATGGCAGAAGTTCAGATCTACTTTGCTTAGTGTGCTTCTGTGGCGCCATCTTTTGCTGAAGAAAGCATGAGGAAAGCATAACCAAATAGTTAAGAATAAAATTATTTTCAAAGAGTAACCAACAGGGGAAAAAAATCCAGCTTTTTTTTCTTTTTTAATATGTGTATTTCATAGAATTACAGAAAATTCCCCTTGCCAAAGGAAGAACATTTCTGTGGCTCTGCTGTCATATTATGTTTCTCACACTTCATTATTTTGCAATAACAGATCTCGATCTACTTTTCTGTTTCTCTCCATCAAAAAAGCTGAATAATGGATTACTACTGCTATTTTCCTATTACAGAGACACTAAAAAGAACTGAACTGACTTCTCTTTATGCCAATCTTTAAAAATATGTCATCCCATCATTTCCGTGGGCTATCCATTTTCTTTCTGCACAAACAACCTATTTGTCTTTCACTGTAAACAGTTATTTTTTAATTTTTTTAAATCTAGTTTATGTAAATAACCACAATAAAAAGTTCCCATATGAAGAAATACCTCACTTCAGGGGAAATTTTTAAGTGTAAACATTTACTTCATCAATTTTTAAGTGTAAACATTTACTTCATCATCACAAACGTATTTTTAAAAACACGATACTAGTTTTCCTCTTCAGTGCAAACACATTGTAAAAAGGCCTTTCTATTTCTCTGCACATTTTAGAGTCTAAGAGAAACAGAAACTGTTAGAACTCAGCAAGCATGTTTTCTCTCCTGTACCAAGGGCAATGCTACCCTCACAAAACAACAAATCTTGTCAGCCTAATCAAATTTTAAACAGATCTTAAAAACACATTATGACCTAGCCAACACCAACAGGATGCCAAGAGTTAAGGTCCAAATGACATTAAAGCACATTCATTTCCTCAACATTTGTGCATATGAGAAAAATTGTTTCATTAAACTGTGCATCTGGAATTTGACTACTTTGCAGAAGAGAAATATGCAGGGAAAGATACTAAGCCACACAGCAGAGAAATCTAAACAACTAAAGAGTATCTCTCTGATACTCTTTAAAAATTGAAAAAAATTCCCATCGAGTTTCAAAATGCCACCAAGCAACCTGTGATGATTTTAATCTACAAATCTTACTCTGAGATGTCAGCATTCTCTTATCATCCCAAGGGAATTAGATAGCTATCTAATACAGCAGCTCACCTTTTAGGCAAAAGCAGTCTCTGATGAGAGAACTCATCAGAAATCATCTTAAAATCAACTAAGACTAGAGTACAATCTCTATGTGGAAAGTGAAAAGCCACAACGATACGAGACTCCTACTTTAGTCATCAGTTTTCCAAAATTTCTCATGACAGTTTTTCAGGCATTTTTTCAGTACACGCAAAATGTTCTCATCTGCACTAGTACAAATTACTCTTACCACAAAATAGTACAGGGTATAGCTGTTGTCTGTGCCATATCTAATCCAGTTGTTTTACTGGAATTCACTCTCCACAGACTAAGTTGCCATCTGTAAAATATTTGATCCACTCTAATGGAGCTGCCATCTTTGACACTTTATGGGACTCAAAAATTTCTATCACTGATTCAATCCGTCTTCTTATAAAGACTTTAAAATATATACATAAAAATAAACATAATATGAGAAAGTTTATCTTCTGAGTTGGATAAGAATAGGAAGACTGCTGTCACTGGTTTGGACTTTTTTAAGCCAGATTTTTTTCTCTGTTCTCAGTCATAGCCAAAGACAGCTGACAAAAAGGTAAATTCTAATCAATTTTGATACATTTCAGAGCTCTAAAGGAATTCTCCAGAAAGGTAGTCACAAATTATATAAAAGTACTGACAGCTAAATAACTACTTTACTACTTGTTTTAAGACTAAACAAAGCACTACACTAATTAAAACAAAACATCCGTTTCTGCAGTAAATGATCCAAAAATCAGAAAAGGATGTACCAAATACACAACTAGTAAAATCAGCCAGATCTGTTCTACCTACATGGTGTGGGTTCTGTAGTTCTAGGAGTGAAAACCCATGTCTGATTCCTCTGAAAGTTCAGAGCATATGTATGTACAAAATAAGAGTTCTTACAGAACATACTCAAAAATTAGCTTCTTTCCCTCTTCCCTTCAACACCTACCTTCCACTGTGATGAACACGCAGCAGACAAGTACACCAAGGCACATGAGAGCACTTGTACCTAAGCAAAGTACAGCACCAAGACACAACCTATTTATCCTTTCCCTATAGCAATGCTACAGTTCACAAACATCTATTTTAGAGGGCACAATAGATTGTATCTCACACAAATGCCAGGAGAAACATCTTTCCCTTCTACAGGTGTACACTGCAGGAGTGGGAGGAGTTCTCTCCAAAGAGAAAGTTTACAGGAGACTTTTCAATTAAGCAATGTTGATAATTTTCTTTTGTTGGTTTTGATTTTCTGGGTACCTGATGTACCTTCAAATGCACTTTTGCATGATAATTGATGCATGAAATACACTTAACACCTATCTCAATTCTGTAACAAAAACCCTTCTGATTTTAAGTCCTCTGGTCTTGCCTGGAAGACCACAAAAAAAAAAAAAACAACAACAAACAAACCAAAAAACACCCTAAGTTTTTTCCCTGGCACAATCATAAACTAACATCTATTGATAACACTTTCATGACACATTTTCAATATATTCTAACAAATATCCCCTAACGGTGCAGCGGCAGGCCTTGAGGAGAAACCAATATTAGATCTGGATTCCTTCCCCTGCCAGGGATGGATGAGACAGTTTGGTCTCTCTGCTGAATCCCTACAGTACACTGAACCAACAACAACAAATGGCAGCTGCATCTCTGCTTTTCACATGAGATTGTATTTGCTAATGTTGTGTGGGCACTAGAAAACAATCTTATCTTCCAATGAAAGAAAAAACATGTAAGGAATAATGTATTAGCCTTTAGATAGAATAGCAAATTGTTCTGGTTGTTCTTGACAGAAGCAAGACTGATGATGGTGCAATTAGAGGAGAACTGACTTACCAAGCCAACTGTAGTAAAGTACACCAGTAACAAAGAATATGTACTCCCCTGTCTTCTTTCCTCACTCTTCCCTGCCCTTATGCATTTAAACACAAGGACTTACTTATCTGCTCATTTTTCTCTCATCATCTCTGCTACAAGAGGATTCCTCGCTGTCATTTGTCAACAAATTGAAAGCATCTAGTTTTTGTCTTTCCCATCCATTTATTTTCTCCAAAAAGGAGGCAATAAAGAATAAAAGGCTCAAGTATATCCTGTCCCTAACTCCAGAATCATCTCCAATGCATTTGTTTCCATGGGAGCCAGAATCAGCAGCACTTGCACATTAAAGGGAACTTCAAAAAATCCATAGTAAGGATGAGGTTGGTTTTTGTTTTAAAAAATTTTAATAAAAACAAAACGTTCTACAGTTTGGAAAAGTGAAGAGACAGAAGAATACAGATGGGAATTTCCTATTGGGAAGATGCTCTATTCAGTAAATGAATGGCTAATGTGAAAGGCAGATCAAAAGAACTAGTTGATCTGCGCAGGCTGCTACTACAAGAGAGGATTCTGTCTGCCAAAACACTAAAATGAAAAAAAAGCCCAGACCTAAAACACAACATACGCAGAGCTACATTAAAACAAACATTCAAGTTTGCTCTGTTCGCAGTCTGGGAGGGAAGAATGCTAACAATTATAGTCAACAGGCTCTGGAGATACTCTTCTGCCAAAGGCTGTATACAGAGCTGGAAAAAAAATAACACTAGAACTTCTAAAGTTAGAAATCAAGACAAAAATTTCTTCTCTGCATTTTTATTTTCAAAGGTACCTGCTCTTTGTCTGCATGCCAAATAAGCTTGTCAGAAGGCACTTTAGATGTGCCTAAGTGGTGACATTCCTGGCCAAAAGAAAGGCCTTGGCATTTTCCTCTGTTCTACAAAAAAACTAAAATTCCCAAACCCAAAGAATCCTGTAGAGATGCAATCCCTCATCCTGTGCTCACACAATATGTAACCAACACTTTGAGCTAATGATACCCTTCTCCAGCATATTTTCAGCAGAATAAAAAAAATTACAAAAATTTAGACAGTGATCAGTGCACATACCTTTAATAATGACAGCTGGAAATTATTTTTGACATTATTTTGACTCAAAAGTAGAAACACAGACAGGATTTTCCTTCACTGACTGTTCTTATTGATGTTCTTCCAAAAAAGACAATCACGAAAACCCTTCCATGAAGCTTCAGAGTGGAAATAAGAAAATTTACTGACTAGCCTTCAAGACAGGATTGAAGACTTCAGTTTAATCTTCATGTCTGCTTGTAGGCTTGAGGTCTAAGACTAACAATTTGTGAGAAACATGAAATGGCAAGATCATGTCATCCTTAAACTATTCCACTAGAAAGGATGCCATAAAAATATTTTAAGTCATGACCTACATAATTGTAGATTCTGGACAAGATTCCACTAAAGTGAGTGCCAAGCTGCTTTCTTTCTACTCTTATTGAAAAAAAAAGCAACAAAAATATTTACATGAAAAGAAAGAAAACACCTTTTTTTTTTCTTGTTTAAAACAATAAATGGCAGCAAATCTGTTTAAAATAGTTACTATTTAATTATAATCTTTATGAGAGTTTTCCATAAGTACTAGATCAGAAACTCGCAGCCACTTTTACATCCTTGCTTTAGGGGCAGTAAGACTGCAACCTCCAGTGCCCAGGAGAAGTCAGCAAAACTTGCACAATTGGGTATAAAGACTCCAAAGACACAAGGAAAGGTACAGAGAAAGCAAGTTAAGTAGATACATATCTACTTTTAAGGCAGTTGGATGCTGAAGGAAAGCAAACTCAAGGATAGGTTCAAGTCACCTAAGCTAAGCAATTGATTATTTCTCACACTCCACGCAAGGAGTGTTGTTGCCTGGCTGGGCTGGATTGCTTTCACGAACTGTAGGCTAGAAGCAAGAAAATAAATTATCAAATTCCTATCTTGTCTTTATCTATGCATTCTGCTCCACAATATCCACTAGCATCTGTACACCACACAGGAGCTAGTGAGACAGCACTGGGATGGAAGCATTCAGCAATAAATGGCACAGGGCCATGACATCTCACAAGAAAGGTGTTTGAGAATTCCTATCAGAGGAGCACATGATTTTTAAACCAGCAAGAGTCATTTTCACCTGACAGTGACAGTAAAGGTCATCTTCTGTTGTACCTGCTGGGTATAAAATTAAAAGAATTCACCTGAAGGACACAATCAGAATGAACTAGATCATCTCTCAGAATTAAGAGTTTGCTAGGGGATTACTTAAAGGCTTTAGTCTGAATAGGTATGAGCTTATGCAGCTTTGATGACTCTGAAACTCTACCGACTCAGCAGAAACGTTAAGTCTATCAAAGTATGCCTGGAAAAGATTAAGGGTGTAGGAAAATTAGTAATCAAGACTTGTAGGCCAGGTTCTTTCAGGCAATTGTGTTGCATAATAAGGCCTAGGGAAAAAAAATCATTTCAGTCAGGAGGAAGAGACTAAATATTTCAGCAGCTTTTAGTTCCCTTCTTAGTTCTTTGGGTTTTTTGCTTCCATACCTAAGAATAAGCCCACGCACACACTGAAGAATTAACTGCTTGCATTCAAGTTCTCACAGTTATATCAAAGATGTTGGTGTGAACCAGTGCTACAGAATTTTGATTCCTGAAAGGATTCATGTCCAAGTTTACAGTCTTAGGAAGAACAAACAAAAACACTTATTAGATTTCATAATTCAGTATTTCATAGTCATGACTTTCCCTTCTTAAAAAAACATGGGGGATTCCTTTTAAACAATTACTAATATTTTGCTTGCTTTTTCTTTTTTCTCTTCTTGTCCACCGATGAAAAAACCATTACCAAGTCAAAACAAAGACACTGATTTAACAGAAGTTTATGTGGACACAGATTCAAGGACAAGTACACCTCAAGTCATCTATCTTTTCACAGTTCACTTAGATCACATCGAGATGAAAAACAACTTTCAGGGACCCTGAAGCTAGAAAGTAACTTTTCTTCAAAGGACACTTTTCATCTCAGTTTCAAACCATTCTTTTCTGAAATAAAGTTATATCAAATAATTTAATTCAATGCATTTTGTCATTACTACCTAAATAAGGAAAGGGGGAGTGTTGCATTTTCTACGAGAAAATGGCAAATGTTTTTTTAAATCGTGTTCCTTAAGAAAACAATCAGAATCTGGATATGGGAAAGTCAACACATACCATAGGACAGGTGTCAAAAGGTTTAATACTGTTTTTTCCATCAACCATTTTCACATCATTTTCCTGCTTCCCAAGTAACCCTCTCCCATTTCTATTCTCCTCACTATGGGAATGCTTCAGAGGCTGTCCCACTGTGCCATCTTTCAGCAGCCTTGAGGGCATATCCTGCCCTGTAGAGAACCTACTGCAAATAAAGACAGGCTGGAGGGTATTGTTGAGGAAGCACCTGAAGAAAACACAAAAAGCCACCCCATATCCAGAGTTCTGCTGCTGCTGCTTCTCTTACATCAACACTTGCTCTTGTCCTTAAGACTTGGCAGTGCAGTTTATGCATGGGAAAACACTAACTGCCCTTCCAGAAAGCTCAAGGTCCAACTTCCAATATTATGGACAGATCCACAACTGGGTGAACTGGAAAAACCAAGGTACGTGGGGACTGAGAGGTTCATGCCTGCAGACCTCTGTGGAGTATCACACAGACATTTTAGGCTCATAAAAACTTGCCACAGATTTTTTTTTTTTTAAAAGCATGGAGAACTCTTTCCAGACTCAAAGAAAACCACAGACTGAAATAAATTCACCTTAGCAGCATCCTTCCATGCAGAAAACTAGAAAAATTATTTTCACTGTAGCACTGCAAAGTATTATTTTTATCAAACAAATCTGTATTGAGATTGAAATCTATTAAAAAAAAAAAGGGAGGGGGAGCAAACCAAACCAAGCTGGTTCTGCACCGCCATCAACATCAGAAATGCAGGTTTATATATACCTCTTCTCCATGCCCCATTGTTTTTTTTTTTGTGTTACTGTGTTCAAGACTGGATTTCTCTAAGAAGACTCAGAACCACCTCTTTTCCTCCTCTCTTCTGATTGCAATACATTTTGCATCTTTGTTTTAGGCAAAGAATTACGGTGCTTGAGGCTGCAGAAGCTCACAAACTGCTCATCCCAACTTGCCTCTCTGAGAATTAATTTTGCCTGCTTCATATCGTAACAAAATACCCCAAGCCACATGAAACAATACCCAAGGGAGCTTGTGCTCACCTGATGACAGTGTCCTGCTATGCTGTTGGCCCACTTGATGTATGCTTTGCTGAAGTAGACTCAGGCATTCTCCAAGGCAGCTCAGGGTGGCAGCAGAGGTAGCTTTTAAAAGTAGCAAGTCCTGATCCAAGGCAGTAAGGGGCCCAGAATTTGGGAGAGATTCAATGGCTTGTACAAGATTCTTCTGTTGCCCTTCAGCTTGGCTCATGATCTGTAAAGGTCCAAAAACATCTGCTGTCATAGGAAATATCACTATGTAGCTATTAAATTTTTATGGATTGAAATAGTGACTAAATGTGAAGAACTACCACAAATGGATGTTAATGTTCTGATCCAAATATACCATATACTCACCTACAAAAACGAAGGGCTTGAGACTACCAAAGGCCTGTAAAAATGTCAAGACTATGTTAGAGAAAATAGTCTCTTAAAATAGTAGGTTCACAGTAGGTTTAATAGTGACTCATACTTTCTGAAAGTCTTTGTAAGGAAAAGTATGAAAATTCTATTTCTTTCTCCATTATTAACTTAGGCTTTCTTGCCTCTGTATGTGATCTGAGACACCCAAGGAAGTTACACTGTCCCTCCTCCCTTCCTACATAAAGCATCCCATTGAGTTTAAGAATGGGCATAATCCATTTCTCCAACACCACAAAGGACTTGTTTTTACAAAATGCAGTCATTTTTAAGTGTACAGACATTAGCATAGGAAGCAACTTAAGAGTACTTATTTAATATCCAATATGAACACTGCTTGTCAGGCAGAACATTAACCTCTTTCTAGATTTGGACCATCCAGATGAAGACAAAAGGGATGCTTGTGTAGCAGGTAAAAACAGTATTTGAGCAGGCTGCTCTTTAAGCAAATTGGCAAGCTTTCAAAATCCTAAAGCCAAAAGAAAAAGGAGATGTTCAAAATTTCTCTCTCCATTTTTAAAGTCTGTAGGAAATCATATATGCATATGACAAGCCTCTTACACTTACCTTGCAAAAAGCTTACTGCAAAAACTTGTCTACACTTGAGGTATCCAAAGCTTTCAGAAAAATGTATCTGAAGACATCATCATAAACAAAGTTTCAAGCTCCATCTGTCCTCACTACAGTATTGTAAAAATGTATTATGAACTTTGTGACTTTTTTATTATCGTTATTGTATTTTCAAGTATTATGTGCTTCCTGCAGCCTTCCTACACTACTGTAAATTGACTGATTAAAAATATATATGTTGAGTGTACTGAAAAGCTAGAAAGGAAACTGAACTTGGAGATGCAAATAACCACTCTTGCAAAAAAAGACTAGAATTACACAAGAAGCTGTTGTTGCAGTTCATAAATTTAGCCAAATGCCTTGCTGAAGGTTAACATGACATTTTAATAATCAACATCTAAGAGGTCAAAACTTCAGTAAAAACCACAATTTTAATTCTCTTTGGCAGAAAACAAGACCCGCCAGAAGGTGACACAGACCCCTCCAATATGCAGCTTTAGGGAATCACAGAATCAATCCCAGGCAATGCTCTGCTTTCAGAAGTCACATAGCATGAACCTGAGCTCCACAGCATGGACAAGGCAACTGCTTCAAAGATAAAACAAAAATACCACAGACACACACTTAGGCAAGTATTCCTCCTTCATGGAAAGAGCACAAGGAGGCAAACAGAAGGAACAGCCAGGAGAAAGATGACCATCTCCCTGGAAGACTAAACAATATAATTGTATGGAAAACTGCTTCTCTCCTTTTCTCATCCTGCATAAGAGTGTGAAATTGAAAAACTGACTTTCTCATATTTCACAGTGACAGAAATACTCTATTTTCATTTCCAAGTGACTAGTTTTCCTACTTTTTTTTTCCTTTTTTTTTTTTTCAAACTGAAGTTTATTTAAAGTGATTTTTAGTGCTTAGAAAAGCTGCTGGCTTTTGACANCCAGTATTTGCTTCCATAAAAAATAAAAATAAAACCAAAAGCAAAACTTTGAAAACTGTAAACATTTCAATTTTCCTGTCCCCCTTAATAAATATTCTTTCACAGATAAGACAGCAGCATAAGATAAACTGATCAGGGAGTTTAGAAAACATTTGGAAAATTAACCGTGTTTGCAGCTATTACCCAGCCCAAAACTTCACAGGCTTTTGTCAGCTGTATTCTTCCTAGATTAGGAAAAATTTCAATAAAATCAATTATTTATTCTACCTTTATCCAAAACAAGGTGTTGGCCCAAGTCTTACTGTTTTGTAGGGTTTTTTCTGACCTAAGGTAGCTTTAAAGCAGCCTTTTGATTTGTCTTTTTCTTGCTACCTAGTTTCCTACGTTGTAGTTGTGAGACCAGCAGCTGGTCTACAGATCTGACACAGCAGAAGACATCTGGAACTGCAACTTCTGTGTAGAATTCAGGGTATTAGAACTTGCTGAACATTTACTGCTCAAACATTGAACAAAACCACACTGTTTAAGGTGCTGAATGCCCAGAACAAAGATGAAGAACCTCCCCTATTCCAAAGCAACAGACTAACTCTATGGCAAAAAGGATAAGGAAATTAAATACATTATTGAAATAACTGAACTTTTTTTACATGTTTGCCAATTTTTTTTAAGACCTTGACAAAAGATTTCAGAAGAGCTGAAGTGTAGTTGTTCTACAGAGAGTAAATCAAGGAGGAGCTAACACAAGAACACCAAACAAGATAAAACCCACTGAACACATTAACCCTTAACAGGACAGGCACTAAGTCATGCAGCTATAGCATCATCCTCTGTCATACTGGTGGGTCTGTTTTTTGCTTTCTCCCAGCAGAGGAGAGGCAAAACATTTGACTTACTAGCATTCTAAGCTCATTTCAAAACCAGAATGAACAGCTTTGATTTTGAGAAAGGGACTTTTTAAACTTGCCTTCTCCAATGTGAAATAATTTGCCTAATTTTGAATGACTTTGCTCTTACATGGGGTTATTCTAGCATCTTACAATTCTCCATCCTTCCCATTTGGAAATACAGACAGCTCAATGCAGTAGCTCTCTACTTGCAACAAGAAAGGCTATTTGCACCTGTCTCCTCATCAAAACCCATTTCTCTGTCTACTCGTTCTGGATTTGACACTCCCTCTTCACCTATATATTCTTCTCATAATGTCACAAAACAACTGCACATTCTCAGAAATGCACTGAAGCTTCAAAAATACAACTTTATGATAGATGTACAATAAAAAAACTGAAAGAACCATCAGGACTGCATGTATTAAAAGGAATTATATGTGTGCAAATATCTAGCATTATTAGGCCTGCATTTACCTAATTGCAAAATGTTCAGTGAGAAGGCAGCTCACACTAGGAAGATACCAGCTCAAATGTATGGTTTGATTCTTTCTCCATTTTCTGCCTGATGCAGGAGAATGAGCAGATGACATGTTTTCCCTATTAACAGCTGCTTCTGAAGCGTGAAGGAGATTCAGACCTTTTAACCTGTCAGAAACTCTTAGGTACTGCCTGTGTTCTTGTAGCAGATTGACTTTGGTTGATTACCCAGTGCCCACCACTTCCCCTCCTTGGCTGAACAACAAAGTTTGAGGGGTCAGGGTGAGGACAAGGAGGTCACTCAATTACCATCACAGGAAAACAGACTCGACCCAGGGAAATCAGTATAATTAGTACCAATCAGAGTAAGGTAATGAGAAAATAAAACTAAATCTTACTTTTCCCTTCCTTCCCTCCCTTCTTTCCAGGCTTAACTTCATTCCAAGTTTTACCACCTCCTTCCCCAGAGTAGCACAGGGGGACACAGTTAGGGGGAGTTACAGCCTGCTCTTAACACACTGTCTCTGCCACTCCATCCTCCTTGCTCCCTTCGCCTGATGGGAAACTCCTGCACAAACTGCTCCAGCACAGCTCTTTCACAGGGTCATAAGTTCTGTCAGCAAATGCTTCAGCCTGAGCCTCCCACAGAGTCACAGCCTATTTCAGGCATCCATCTGCTCTGGCAGGGTCTTCCACAGGCTGCAGGTGGATCTCTATTCACCATGGACCTCCATGGGCATCCTGCTTCACCACGGGCTGTATCACAGGCTGCAGGGAAATCCCTGCTCCAGGACCTGGTGCACCACCTACATGCCTTTGTCTCTGCCTGGTGTCTACAGTTGTTTCTCTCACATATTCTCACTCCTCTCTTCTCTGGCTGCTGTTGAGCAGCAGTTTTTCCCCCCTTCTTAAATCTGTTATCCCAGAGGCTCCACCACTGTGGCCAATGAATGGGCTTGGCCAACTGTGGGTCCATCTTGGAGCCAGCTGGCCTTGGCTCTTTGGACATGGGGAAGCTTCTGGCAGCTTCTCACAGAAGCCATGCCCGTGGCCCTTCTCATGCCAAAGCCCCGCCATGCAAAGCCAACACAATTCTCCTGAGTAACACTACACTCAAAGAAACCTGGCATCCAATGACCATCTCATGAATGTCAGAACGCAACAGGAAACATCTGTGATGTTTTCCTCTCTAGGTCACCCCCTCCCTACCACTTGCTTCAAAACAGACAATCTACAGCTTTTGTTGCTTCCTCCTCTTCAGGGCTGATCTTAACATCCTGTGTGATTGCTTTCCCTACTTGGCCCAGCCACAGCAAATGCTACCTACTCCTTCACAGCTGGAACTGCACCTCCTGTCGTGAGCACATATCCAACCACAACACAAGAGACCAAACACTTATGTGACAAGAATCTAAACAAATGATAAGTAGAAATTACTAGTTCTCAGGGTTATTTCCACAGTATGTGGAAGATAAGCAGAAAAAGCCATGAGATACCCTAAGTTTGCAAGGAAATTTATTTCAGACATAGTAAGATGAAAGAACATTCTTTCATGCAGTAAATAAGCTAAAATTAGTTATTAAAAGTTAATTCAGGAAGTAAAAATGAAAAACCAAAGCGCTATTTTTCATTCATGGTGAAAGAAAAAATACGGAATTCAACATTTAGTTAAAATAGTAGGTGATAATCTTTCCCATGCAGAGAAATCATCTTAAAAAATCTGAATGCCATTTTTGATTTAAGGCTTCAATTTATTTCTGAAACTAGAAAGAGAAAGGGAGATATTCCAAATTATTAAGTATAATAATAAATAATCTCTATTCAAGATTCTTCCTCCCTTCCAACAACAAAAATAAATAGAAACTTCAAAGAAAACTGAAGAGCCACACCTGAATGTAAGAGCATATGATTGCTTTTGATATGATTTTATTTTATATAAGAGGCATAAGTCTGTTTGTCTAGGACAGATGTGTATTATTGGAACATCTTTCTTTCTGGAATTATTGATCCTACAGGATTTTCCCTAATTAACACAGTGCATTGCAACAACCTAAAGCAAACACTAGCTTCAAGCCATCCGTAAAACTTCTCACTCCACAGCTGCTGCAAGTCCCAAGACAGTGACTTTGGGCTCCTCAAAGCAAAAGAAGAATGACATCAGCCATATTACCTCAGAGGGCAAGCAGACACTCTCCCTTTGTCAGAGGTGCCATGCAGAGCTGGCCAAGAAAACAAGTAGCATCACCAATCCTGTCTTTCTACATGATTTACATACTTCAGATCATCCTACTGTCCTTCTAGAATATAAAACATGAGAGATATTCTTCAGACCGTGCAAGCCACAATCCAATATACATATGAGCGATTTCAATTTTAGTTTAAATTTAGTTTAAATGTTGCTAAATTGTAGCTTAAATAGTGTTGACAACATAATTGAATTCTTTTATGGTAGTATTAAGATATGCCTACCCATGCATGAGGTAAAATCTGAAACACTCCAGAGAAAAAGTTCTTTTCTCTTAGCACTGAAAACCCACAGAAATTCTGTATCATCAAGCTCCTCTGTGACATGCTAGAAATCATTCATGAAAGAGACATTCTGCTCAATCAGTTAATAACTCTTTCTCTACTGTAGTAATCTCTGCACACCATCGCCAGCAGCACGTGGTCTGACGACTTATCTGCAGGCAATTCCTCGGAAAGATTTAATGCAGTGATTTTTATTTTTAAATCCTTTCCATTATTGATGCCATGCAAGTTGAAAACAGTTATTAAAAACATGGGAAAATAAACAACACAATAAAAAGTGCTTATACAAAAAATAGAGCATCTGTAAAAATAAACAGTTGTGTGGAAAAATCTTTACACACTAAAATAGTAATAGAAATGCAACATGCATCACTTCCTTAAAACTCTGAATCAAGCTGCTCTTGTGAGAAGTTTACTGCTTTTAAAGACTGAGAAATAGCCAGTTTGCTGCTGCACTTCTTTTCGTCAGGATTTGATTGGTTGGCGCTTCATTTGAGGTGGGGTTTTCTAATACGAAAACACAGTTTCTCTGACATGCACACACACTTTCTGGGAACACTAGTTTTCGGCTTTTTAGAAAACTACCAGAAAAACAACTTTTCAAAAAACACTGAGAAAGGACAGGAAGTGAGACCAGGTTTTCAAACTACTCTAGAGTAAGTCACAAGTGATATATGAGTCAGGACATTGTTAAACATCCATATTTCACAGGAGTTTGAGTTTTTTTCTTTTATTTCACAGAAAATACCTTTTTTCTTAAAACCAAAAGCAAACGAAGAACAGAAGAGTCCACACACAAGAAATAAAAACCTTCTAAGTCACTATAAATGTGATATATTGTGTTGCCACATGAACCTAATACAGTCATCAATTCTGACCTTGAGCAAGGAATCTCCTCTTGCAATCTTGACCTGTATTTCATCAACACCACAAACTGTCATACTGTTAAAATCAGAAGTTAAAACAGCCAGTATAAATAGAATATATGTAAATATATATATATACACACACATACAACTATCAAGAATATATAAAAAATGTAAGATACTGATACCTGGAACTCCAATGTCACTAAAGCAATCACACCAGTCACTAATTGGACACATTAGCTGCCAATTCAGCTCATATTCACAAATCCAACACTAGTTCCATTAAACTTGCCCACTTTCCACTGTTTATTCCAAAAAAGGAAAGAGCATCAACACACATGCAAGACAACTACCATAAATACTGTTAAACATCAGCTCAGAAAGTATACCTCACCAATTGAGATGTCTGGCAAATTAAGGTAACTTGTACAAATGCAAAATTTTTTTTCAAATTTAATGCACTGTTGGTTTGAGTTAAGCATAAACACTGCAGAGCAACCGAACTTTTGCCTTAACTACTGAAAAGCGTTCTCAGACTACTCAAGGTTACTTGCTATGTTCATCTTACTACTTGACAAAAGAAATTTTCTGACAAGGATTTACAGACTTCACTCTTTTCTTCAGTGAAGTCACAAAACAGATCTTTCAATGGAATTCCATCTACAACATGCAAGCTAGGAAGACAAAATTACAGCATAATATATAACTAAGGAAATAGCTAAGAATAGAGGTTGCTGCTGGAAGTACTTACTCCAATAGCTAACAGAAATCTCTTATCAAGATGATTTTCTACTTCAGCTTTTAAAGTGTCTACTGTAGAAACACACTGCTACAACACCAGATGACCACCAGTAACATATCTGTACACTTTGCTTGCAATAAAACCTGACCTTCAGACCAAAAAGAACTTCCTTAAACTGTAAACAGGAAAGAATTCTACCCACAAAGCTTCAATCTGGAGTAAGACCCACAGTAGCCCCTGTGAACATTACTATGCTAATGAGAAAAAATGTTCTAAGGAAGGATACTAGAACATCAAGTGAGATACTCTTAAAGTGTCTTGGAAAGATGGAACCAGATAATGACATCCATATCAGCTGTTCTTTCCTGATTACTGCTTCCCTCCCATTACCAGGAATAAGCACAAAATTCTCCATTATCATCACCTCGGGGTAGCAGCCAGCTTGACCTCAATTATTTTAACGAAGCAAACAATGAACATTAAAATTGGAATGACTTGCTATATAATAGTTATTAAGGCTCAGACACATATCAACAAAGCTTCAAAGGAGCAAGTTAATTATCATTTGGCATGTAATTTGCAGAGACACAAAAAGTGACGGAACAAACAGAACTATACCTCTGACAATCAGGATGGAAGCTAATCACCAGGGCACATCTCTTCAATCCTTGCCTCTGCTTTCACAATTCAATTTTTTCCCTCAAAGGAGAATGAAAACAAGCTCTCTCCACCCCCATCTGTTATTTTGTTGTCTTTTCCTTAACCAGGAACCCACAATCTCTGTTACGGGAAAAACTGAAAAGTCAGTTGCTACATATCTTCATTGTCTCAGCTAACAAAACAGTATTTCCTTTGGGGTTTTGTTTTGGCTTTTTGTGCTCAGCCTTTTCACCAGGCACTCCACAAGGCGGCTCCTTGTAAGGAAAACCTTCCAGAGCAAGCATCTAATGTCATCAGGACTGAGTCTAAAAGTCTAAGACAACCAGAAAAACAGGCAGTGGAGAAGACAGGCTGGCTCAAATGTTTCCTGTTCTCAGCTACTCTTACCAATCTGCTGCTGTCCCACTGGTCACCATCAGCACCTCTCGGGGCTATGAGCTCTCCATAGACCTCAGCACAGGGTCTCCTGGGAGCAGCTCTTATTTATCTATTTCTGTCATGAAAATTTTGAATTGGCTAGTTAATTTTTTCATATACTAAACATGAAATTGTGCTTTTTTTACAGATTCAATTCTTATTTTGTATCTTCAAATTCTACAACTTGGACACTTACTGCATATCGATACGATACAATACTATGTAATATATAATACATAATATATAATATAATTCTATTTTGTACAGACAACATTCATTATCATTTGATGAACTACAGACGTCTTCTCACTGGCCTACTATCCAGTAGCTTATTAATCACACCTGCAACCTCCCTTGTTTTTAGTTGCACAGCTACAATAGTAAGACTCCATATTTTGTAGGTCTGAATACTATTGCTTTAGTCCATAAAGTTACCAGATTTGGGGGAGAGAGGAAAAGGGAGACAAAGGTCTTTTTTGCTGAATGGTCTGAAAGCCTTAAACATTCCATGCAGTGGCAGAGGAGGAAAATTAATCTAACCTCCCAAGAAATTCTCAGTCGGTTGTGGCTCAGGTGTATCAAGCAAGCTCCTCCATTCCTCCCTTTAAAATAGGCAGAAGCTCAGCAAGAAAGGGAGCTGACCTAACTTAATGACCTGTTTTACAAAAGCATCATTCTATTCAGAAGGAAGACAGGATATATTTAACAGATCTGCCTCCAAACACCAAAAAGTGCATGATATTTGTAATTGTCAGTGTTCTCTGGGACTTCATGAAGACACTTTATTTGGATGCAAAACACTCCCAAGGACAAGCTGAGCATTCTGAGTTTCTAAAGAAGTCTGCTTCTTACACCTGGGAAGCAGGGAGACACCAGAGAGAGCCCTTGCAACACATACGCTTAGCAAAGAGTATCGAAGCAGTTCTGGCAGGATCCCTGAGAATGCCTCCAGAAACCTCAGCAAAACAGCCCACCTACACCAGGCCAAAACAAATCCAATGCTTCCCTTTGCTACCTCCTTACCACACATAACAACTCCAGACATAAGGTTAAAAGCTTTCTGTATTCAATCTGTCCTCCTCACCTGAGAAATGAGCTACTGAAAAGAAACTGGGGGCAGGGGTGAAGAAAAGACCATGAGTCCACACAGACAGATTAGGACAGAAAGTTCAGATTTTGCCAGAGAATATTTAAGTAGACAGACAACCTTGGATTTTCTAAACTACAGGATGTTGTTAGTCTTAATCAATATTCTGATACACATTCAGCTTTCTGTGAGTGGCTTCATATTATACAGGAGGGGAGAAAAAATGGGAGGGGAGGAAAGCTTTTCCTGTCATCCTCCCAAAATCTTTTCATTATTCCAAGAATACCTTCTTGCTGCCTAAATGTGAAGGAGAACAGTTCTCCCTCACAAAATAATATCAACTTCATGTTGTTTTCCCTGCGGAAGAGAAACATTTACAAACAAACCAAAGTACAAAAACACTAGAGAAAAATAAAATTCCTCTAATAGTGTCAGCTGTCTAAGACTCTTCCATGGAGCCACTCCACAAGTCTTTAGGTGAGAAGTGAAATCTTTTTAGAAAGACATGGTTGCCATAAGAAATACACAAGTGAAAGTATGTGATTGAGACAAATTGTATTGAAAAGCACTGCATTTTCCCACAAATCAGAGTGAGTAAGCCATTTTTCTGCAAAATGATTAGTATCAACCTAGCACTGGTCACTTTGCCACTGGAAGGAGTTGTCAGGGAATCAGGGCCTGTTGGAGGAGATGTGACAGTTTTCCTCTTTTGCCAGTTGTGTTAGAGCTCCCTGTGAATATTTCATGTATCTAGGTAACACATGATATTTTGTACAAAAATGAACTAGTAAGTGCTGGGATCCCTTGCCATGATCGCTTCTCTTGAGTATTTTCTATTAACCATATCCTACTAATAGCCATCTATTTGAGACTTTGCATTTACTGTCAGACACAACTCAATGGGAGCAGAGAGTTGGGATCTCAAGGAAAAAATCACAGGGAAGAGCAAAAGCACCTCCTGAGCTTGTTTCCCTCACCACAAGTTGCTTTCAGTGATCTAGAACCAAAAAATTAGAGAAGCAAAAGGAAGGGAGTCCACTAATTCAAGTAAATTTTGGATGGCAGCTGGCTGCCATCTAGCCAAGCAGGAAACACACTGTTCTATTTTAAACCACAGAATACAGCATTGAGAACAGTTTATAAAAAGAACTTTGTGGGAAACTATTCTTATGCAAGTTTACTATAAAAATTACCTCGCAAAGTCTTTTTTTTTTAGTAACTTAATGTTACTCATAAGCAGATGTCATTCTGTGGGCTCTTCTGAGTAGCAGTTTTTCTTACACTTCAGAAGGATCATTATGCTGAAGTTAACAGCTATAGCCCTGATCTGGAAAGCACATTCTGATTATCAGAAATTTAGGCTCATTTGTGAATTTCAAGCATTCCAAAGAGTTCCTAAAATGTTGCTGCTAGCGATTTGGTCGACATCAGCAATCACAGCAAAATTCTATCAGTTTACTGCAACATAGGACACAATTGATAAAAGGTGGGGTTTGGACTTTGAAATTAGTCTTCAGAGGAGAAAAGGCCATGTTAAACATAAATTACACATTTCAATATGAGTAGCTTCAAGGATGCAGAGGTTTCTGTCAGAATATCTGGTGCTGGATATTTAAAAAATTATTATTATTGTAATTATGATTATTTCATTCCACCTGGGAATATACAAACATATATACTGCCACTCAGAGAAGTCCAATATCCCATACAGTATGCAAACTTCTGATGGAAAGTCACAGTGCTTCTTCCCTTTCCCAAGATTGCTTATAGATCCTTTCACCTCTCCTCCCAATTAGCCACCTAACTTGTAGTGTCCAAGCATAAAACTTGAATTTTGTTTCTGTCATTTAAAAAACTCCCAGGCGTGCATAGACATTACATCCCCATCTTGCAGTCAATTTGCCTCACGTTTTGTGAGAAGTCAGTGAGCTGTCAGTACCAAGGCTATCTAATCTTACCATTCCTGAGTATTCCATAAAATATATCTCTACAGCTTGTGACAAAGCCTTCCAAGTCCATCCCTTTGACTTCTCCCATGTACAAAAGCTGACTGTCAGTTGGTTTAAGTTGACATAATTAACTTTACCACACTGAAGTGATTCAACATACACTACCATAATTTTGAGCAGCCATGTTGTGACACACTGGAATATGGCTAAAGCACCTTTATATAGCAACTTTTCCACAAATCCTTCTGGTTTGTGTCTGTCAGCCTAGACCGAACAATAAAACTGCAAGAACTGGAGTTCTTGGGGAAAAACTGTAAGCAGTAATCCCAGAACACAGGAGATATCACCAGAAAAATATGCTAAGTATATGTAAGAACGTATGACTGTGCTTCCTAAAAACTGGCACAGAGACAAATGCACAAACCATAACAAAAATTAAAAATAATTCATCGATAACAGGTATACATCTAGTACCTATAATAAAATGCTACTTTAAAGCAGATGTCAGATTTGGGCAGATGTAGTTCCAGTTTGCTTGTTGGATGAGATGTTGCTAGCCATCATTTTATTAGTATTTAAAAGCATACTATGAGAAATCCGAATTGCAACCAAGAAGCAGGTAAGCAGCTGCTGAAAAGCACCTATGTAGCACAGTTCCCAAAGCATTCAACACCTGCTAGACAAGCATTACAGTAAGAACACACAGCAAAAGCCATCAGAGATCATGTCTTTGTTAAATAACCAAGAGCTACAGTGCTTACTGTTCACGTTTGTTGTAGACTCAAAATGTTTCCTGTGCTTCTTAGAGAAGCATTCAGTACTTTAGATGTTACACAAGGAGCCGAAGATTATAGTAAGCCTCAATAAAAGTGTATAATAATGTAAACTTAATGCTATGCTTAAAATATATGAGCCATTTCTATGGTTACTTTCTTCTTGAGGACATTTATATAAGTACTTTCTGTACTTAGTACCTGAAACTTGGCTAGCCACCTAATATTACATTGTCATATATTACCACTGAACATTCAAAAATACCTTCTACTTAATTTAATAAAAATAGCACATAAGTGTGGGTTAACAAAGTGGCCCATGTATCTCGGAAGCAGTAATTTGCATTACAGAGTTGCAGAAGGTGCCCCTTGTCACCCTTGTTCAGGATTTGCTGTGAAAGTCACTGCTGCACCAGCCACCCACCCAGAAACCTGCACTGAAAACGAGACCATGAGATGCAATATTCTCATTCAAGAAAAGATTTAACGAAGTAGGTTTTCTTTAAAGCTTCATTTTCAAACTGAGACTCTGATGTTAAACTACAGCAGTATTTGTGTTATAATTGTGAAAGAAAACAACCCTGTAGTTTTCAAAAAATGCAGTGTAGGACATGCTATGCTGTTTTATACGTGCACATAAAACAAAACAGTTGAATTTTGTACACACAGCAGAACTAAGTGGCAGTTTTGAAGGCACACAGAAACTGGAGACTGAATTCCCTTCAAATGTAACTTCTCTCAAGATCCCTAGGGAACCTACCATTTACTTGAACTGTAATTATATGTTTTAATAACTGTAAAGAATAATCTTGGCTTCTCTGCAATTGCTTAAGAAAATGAATGCTGCAGCAATTTCTGAATGTAGTTATCATACGTACTGTATTACCCCTAATTTATAAATTGCCATTTATTAAATGATGAAAAATTATCACCTTTGCATATGCGCAATTACTGCTAAACTACAGGCTGGGAAAAAAAAAAAACATGAAAAGAAGCCATGTTTGTATAACTCATATTTTTCAGGTTTGAAGAGGGGGGCCAGTAGAAGGAAATATCAGAAATAATGAGCCAGGTTCATTCTTGACGTAACCTGTATGGACAAGCAGTGTAATTTTAGTAGAACATTTGCTCTACGATTCCCATAGCAACCTTAATTCTCCCTGCCTGGGTATCTGGAACCTAGGATGACTCAACCTTCACATGAATACAAAATCAAATGCACAGAACAAAGTGTAGTTTAGGAAGATGCTACTTACATGCACTCTTAGTGACCTCAACCATATTGCAAACACAAAGTAAAGGTTCAGAGGTCAGAGGAGTATTCAGCCTTATGTTTGTGTAATGATAACAATTGGTTTATAGTATTAGAATAATTTCCATCTCCTCATCCCCAAAGTGAGACAGCTAATGCTACTTAGTGAGTAATTTTTATAAGCACATGTCCATTTACTACTCTGGGAGGTACTAGACTGACAACGTCAGAGATTTAACCATCCCATTTACTCCCCTAGGAGACGTTTCCATTAATCTTAGCAGGACTAACTTTAGATAGAATAAGCAGATACAGCAGAAGAGATATCTGTAGACAAGACAGCCAGCTTTCAAAGAAACTGCCACAGAAGGCACCAAATAACTACATCTGTTCTGCATGCTCTCAATTCTGTTTTTCTTTCTAAGGAGATGAATGGCAGGCAATCACACAAACATTGCTGTACAGCCAGAACATTTCTGCATGCTCACACTGGTATTTTCACACTATTCAAGGATCACAGGTTTCTAGAACAGGGGCCAACACCAATTCAGAAGAAAGTGCAGAGGTAACACCTGCAGCTGCCCCTTTCAGACCTCATGTTAGGTTTGAAACTGGTTTATACAGTTACAGATTTAATGCCTCTAAATAAATCATAATGGCTTCTGTTAAAACCCAGCTGGGAGCACAACCCTTTTGGTATCAACCAGCTCAGCTGCAACTGAGCTGTTAAATGTACCTGTAACACAAATTTGTATTACGACACTTCTCAATTCAGAAAAGGGACCTAAGCACAGTTAAATAGTGGTGTAACTTACACTACCATGTTCTGTGCCAAATAAGTATCAACTACTGAATTAAGGCTTAAGGCCTCATTGACTTTGTATTGACTTCAAGGGACACAAAACTGACACAACGGTTTTCTGCTGTCTTTTCTTCTGCTTTACTTTTCTTCAAGTCAAGAAGTATCCACTGCTTTCTGGGAAACAGCTGGGTTTGGTTTGAGTTTTTTTCCAAGCACTTTTACATTACCTGTTTTAGAGTGGAGACATTCTTCTGTTTTTCACATCCAGATAATTAAAGTGAAAATTTTCTGACAGTGAGTTTGCAGGCAAATGGAAGTGTAATACTTACAATCTATATAAAGTATAGATGCAGTGTTATGAGGATGCAACCTATTCGGTAACGGATCTCATTTTCTGATTAGCATCCACCTATATTTAAAGACTACTTATCTTGCATATATTATAATGTACTTGATAGAAGATGATCAATAGGATGAGCCTTTACTGTTTTCTTATGTATAGTGGGGGGTTGGAGGAAGATATTTTAAATACAACTCCAGGAAAAACTGGAGAGCTGTAACTAACAAAGGCTACTCCTCTGTGTTCTCTCGCTTCTCTTTCCAAAACTGCCACTCACTGTACCACCGCATTATTTCCTCAAATTAACAGAATACAGGACACTTAGATTTCAGAGCTGAAAAAGTATAAACACTTTCTGCAGTGTCTATGAGAGTAAAATACCCTGGTCAGTCCAACTGAGAAATCTCTCTAGACTGTATTTACTACATCAGTTTTGAAATGCAGGAAGACTAGTTAAAACAATCAACCACAAACTGCCACAAAGAAAACACCACAAAGGAATTTTTTATACTAAACCATATCTAGAAAGAAAAATGTACATGATTTTAGGTAACTAGTTTTATACCTGACTAGCAAAGGCACAGCAACACGCACTTGAGCAGTGCTATTGTAGCAGTAGTCCACAGTCATCAGCTCTCCCTCAATAAAGCACCCGCATTACTAGGCCAGAAAAACTGAAGTTACCATAGTTTAGCAGCTAATCCTACCTCCATACCTTAGGTGAATATGAGATCATTTTCATCTCCTAAAAGCAAATATTTGATTTATTACTCATGCAGACTTAAAGGTCATCTTTGTTACAAAGCCAGCTCTCATCTTCCTGCACTCCAAAATCAAGGTGAGAACTGCCAGTGAAAGCAATGATCTAATATACAAAATTTCTCCCCACTTACACAAAGTCATTTTACACAAAATTAGACACATACTTTTAAAAACACTTTAATTGTTAACAGCATTTTCAAATGCTCTTTGTACATACTTTATACTGTCTAAGCATGATGTCCTGTTCAAGGAGCTGAATCCATTTTTTTTATGCACCCTTATTGCACAACCCCACAGAACCTCAGCACTATGCCAAATATCTAGAGCTACAGCATTCTTTTTGCTAGGACTCACATTATACCCTCATCCATTGACCCTTCCGTGAACATACTTTTAGAGAAACAAAAGGAGGACAAAACAAATTGAAATAAAAAGCAAAACCTGAGTTTTTCAAACCAGCAAAGTAAAATTTGGCATAGGTCAAAAACCATAAAGGTTTCCCCCAATACCAGATTAAACATTTACTACAAAGCTTTAACATCAACACACAGCTTAGTGTATGTCTTCACATAAAGTTCACACTTTGAAAATCCTGCAAGTCTGAATGTCTCCCCAAAGTGGTTTAAGTACTGCATCTCCTTTGTCACTTACAATGCTGCCTGTGCAGTGCTGTTATTCTGTAACACAACAAACACTTCTCCACAGACAACAGCATCCTTTTTTGCTAACAGTAGTGAGTCACAGTTCCTAACTTTACTATCTAAATATTACAGTGACCTGAAGACATTCACTTCTCACTTGAAAAATCCTCAAAAGTGTTTTAGAATCCTCTCCTTCTCCCAGTAACCAAACAAAATTGGACAATTGTAGCCTCACAAAATTGCTGCTAAACCTCACTCCATGAAGCCTTTGGTGCACGTTCCTAGATTTTCCCATACTGTAACAAAGGAAGCAAAGAACTATCACTCAGCTGCACAATTCCTGCAGGAATCACATAGTAACTGTTTATATATGGAAAAGGACATGTAAGAAGCAGTAGGACTCATCTTACCAAAAAGCAGCCCTTTCCAAGTTCTAGGACTGCCCACTGGCACATAAAAGAGATGCTACACTGGCAGAGGCCCCATGAAATCTGGATCTCCCTGTACCAAATGTTCAGAAACCCATGCTGATGACTAGTCAGGGTACCAAAAGTTGTAATAAACACATTTCAAAGTGATAAGAAAATCCTTCATTGGCTTTTTTAAACTGTGGGAAGAAATATTTCTCTGGACTTTTTAGTTTAATTTCCCTAAATGTCTGTAAACAATTAATATAAATTACTACAAAACATTCACACA
Organism: Sterrhoptilus dennistouni; assembly: GCA_013397095.1. Lineage (NCBI taxonomy): Eukaryota > Metazoa > Chordata > Aves > Passeriformes > Zosteropidae > Sterrhoptilus > Sterrhoptilus dennistouni. The sequence continues at coordinate 2,212,129 of VWZU01015099.1, forward strand.
CTTGGTTCTTTAACAACAATGGTAACACTGACAGCCTGTACAAGAGTCAGAAAATCTCAGCCAAAACAAACACCATTCTGACCATTCTGTCACTATTACTTAGTTCAGTGGCAGCTGAAACGAAATATCAAGTGTGATGTGGCCACTTGGCTTAACCTTCCAGTTGATTTTAACCACCTACAGTAAAGAAATCTGAATGAATAACTCTTATAATAAATTTCTAACAAGATAAAAATATGCACGGTTATAAAAACAGAATTAAATTTCAAGACCACAGAGACTTTGGTTGCCATAAAATCACTTACTAAAAAATTAGCTCAAAGTACCGCTTTAATGCTAAGTTATGGTCCAAATAAAGAGGTAGGAGCTCTAATAATTCTGCATGAAGTGCAACACGATGCAGATCATTTCTCAAAAGTTAATGTGCGGTTAATTTTAGTTTTGATGTAACATTCCATAAATCAGTGTGGCCTCCACTATTTACACCGTTAATATAAGTAAAAATCTGATTTAAGAGAACAATATTAAGCAGCATAAAAAAGTACATTATGATGAAAATAATGCTCCTGAGCTCCTTTTCCTCCAACACTATACAGAAGTAGGTCAAGTATTAAAACATGAATTTTTACAGCAGTCAAAAGCTCTATACTTATGCTCAATTTTAACTTACCAAAAATTGGGAAAAAAGTGAAATTCCAATTTCACAACAGAAACACCTATTATATGTGTCATTTTGCAGATCTAGACAGTTGTATTTACTATATTTATATGATTTTGCATGTCAGTTTGGTGCTAAATGAACCTCTTTGCTACAATTAGTTTCATGCTAAAACTTTCTAGCCTGTTAGAAATAAAACTAAATCAACTAGAACAAACCACAGAAGGAAACATTGTTATTTATTCTTACTGTATTGTTTATTCTTATTATGAAGTGAAAAGAGGGGAAAAAGAACAATTAAGTATTACCTAACATCTTGAATTATATAAAATATAGGAGTATATTCTGCCCTATTTGCAACATGGAGATACTCCTCACTTTTTTCCAAATAATACAGCCAGATCAAGAAAGTTCAGAATTGAGTAGCAATTTCAAGTTCAACACTTTCTCAGGAACACTGTACAAGCTAGCAAACACCACATGTGCCAAGTGAAGGATGCCCCTTTGTGCAGCATTACTGTTTTTCAAAGATCTTATCTATAACACCGTCGCACTACCACATCATAACACTGTTGTGAAATTTAAAGTACACATGCTTCCTCTCATTTTCCAGAAGCAGATCAACTTCTTCCATTGACTCAACTACTGTATTTATAAGGTACAAAATTAACTAATGCAGTCCTACTTATAGAACAATTCTTTAAAAAACAACTTATTTGCATGTCCAAAGCTTCAATGGCATCGTTCAATCAAGGGAACACTAACACTGATCTATAATCCTTCTGCAGTCTCTTCCCTTCATCCAGATCATACCAAACAAATTTCAAATAAAAAGCAAAGATTTGAGCATTGAGGAAAAGATCAACACACTCTTCTCTCTCTCTCTCACAGTACTTTTAGCTCCTAGTTTTCATTGTTTCAGATTAAAAAACAGGACTAGAACAGATTTAAGCGCACTTTTGTGAGGGGCTCTAGACGTACCTCTTTACTGATAAATCTAACACAGGAGAATGGATCTAACAGTTATCAATTGACTCATATACAGAAAAAAATATTCCCTGAAAACACAGCTATCATATACCCAAGTCTATTGCATTCACTCTGGAAAATGGGGGGAAAGGAAGTGCATGCTGCTGAAATAAAATCTGCTTTCTTCATCTGGAAAAAAACAGATTTATTCTTTAACAAGATGGAAACAACATCAGTTAAGAGGCCACTTTTTACACAAGATAGGGAAAGAGGGCAGAGGGTCAGATTTCTTCACTGTTGTGCTCTTCTTTAGGAAGCAGCACACACACGCAAAATATCCAGTACATGAAAAGGTAAACTTCACACATCATCTTATGAAATCTGTTTATGCATCATTCATCTTAGTACCATTTTCTGTCACTGAAAAGCATTCATTTCTTTCAGCCATTACTGTATCTTCAGTGTCTGAGCAGGTTTTTTCATTACTGTTGCAGCCCTCTAAAGGAACTGGTGCTGCAGCTGAGGTACCATTCACATCAAACAAAACAAAATAATTAGCTCCCATCATTACAGATTGAAGTTCTGTAATCGTTACCTTTTTTGGAATGACATCACGTTGCAATACACCGCAAACAAGAGAGTCAGCAATTCACTGGCCTTTTCTGCAGGGATGATACCTGACCTCTTATTCACTGTTTTACTTTTGGTTAGTATTTATTTCTTCCAGTTCTTTGCAATTGATGGCTTTTTTCCTTCCCAACTTATTATGATCAGCACATACATTAGCACTCTCTTTTAAATTGCTTTCAGCCTTACTCAGCTTCATTTGATAAAACTCCAAGAGCACCCACTGTTGATTTTATTAATAGGTTTAAGGTGCACTCTGAATTCAACCTATGAGAGCAAATAAATTTAGCATGCTAGAAGCAACCTGGGGGAGATGATTGGTAGACAAAGAATATTTTAATAAAAAATAAACAGATGTGTGTTTTCTATAATGTAAATAAAATGTGGGTGACATTCAGACAGCGAGTTCTTAATTTCTAATGTTAACTAGAAGAAAAATAAGCATTCCTCCTCAGGATGAGCAATTTAAGCCTTCATTGAGAGCACATCCCAAGAATTTATTCAAAATCTTAACATAAAAGACAAACCAAAAAACAGTAAGGGATGGAAGAGGAAAGTGTGTTCTGTGAAAATCCGCCATACTATTTAAGCTTCAAACTCTCAACTGTTTTTGTTGTCTGGAAGACAGACAAATTGGTATGAGTTAAATTTCTTAAACACTGGTACAAACAGGTTTTAAAAGAAACAAGCTTTCTTCTTTGGTTTTCGCACATTTGATACAGACAAACCATTTTTCCTTTGCAAGGCCGGCAATACAAACTTTACACAAAGTGAAGACCAGAGCAGTACAGCAACAAACTGCTGAGTGTGGGGAGCTACATCTTCATTCACACACTCATCAGACTTATTCAAGTAGGTTTTTTCCAGCTATATTTAATGCTTCAGGGCCCACTTTCCAATCTGAAAGGTATGGCTGCACACAGCTTCAAAGACATTTTCCTCCAGTACTGCAACATCACTGCAAAGTCAGGGAGCTGCTTCCAATCTACTTCACTTTTAAGCATGTGCACACACCAAATTTAACATCAACATAAAAAAATCTCTATGCACCTGACCTGAAGCTGAACCACAACCAAAGCCCACCTCTTGCTCAGCAAGGGGATCAAAACAAAGCAGACGTAAAGTAGGAAACAAAGAGAATCATTAACTTGTCAGACTCAATTGCTTATTCTAAAGCAAAATAAGCACTTCCAAGTTTTAGCAGAACTGCAGATGTTCCTCTCTTACCTCTCTGACTTCATGGAGTTGACCAGATTGCTGGCTCTTTGCTCTTCGAGCCGCTGCAGGTGATTTGTGATGTGTGATGGTTACAACAGTTGGCCCACTTTGATTGATGTGTTTCTGGCCACTCAGAGATGGAGAATTAACTGTCCCAGGTGGCAACAGAGATGAGCTTCTACTTCGTGAGGATGAGATGCTCTAGAACAAGCAATAGCATTGTGATATTAGCAACCATTACACAAGTAAAAATTTATGATTTAGGCTATGCATTTGTATTGTTCTACTTTTCTCACAAACCTACATCTGGAGGTGTAACTGATTTATTCCTTCTGAACCAGATGCATGGCTCAGCAGAGATGTTCTTGGAAACATTCGAGCTATCACCTTTGTTTCTTGGCTTGCCTGAAATTGGTCTTCGCAAAAATCTCCACAAATTCTTATATAATAGTACACTGCTTAGTTCTTACAATCCTAATTTTTAGGAAAGCTTAGGCAAGATTTTGCAGACAGAGTAACAACAATGCCAACACAAGTATTTTTTATGAAACCACTGATCTACAATTCACCAAACTGGCATGAACAGCAAGGAAGAAAAAAATCTTAATGCTTTCATTTGATGAACTTCTGAAACAGCATAGTATTGTTTTTAACATCAGAGGAGGTACAATTTTGCAAGGCCAATCCACACACCAATCAAATATTAACATTTGAAACAAAACATGGCATAAGGAAATCAATACGTTTTGGAGTAAGCTTGGGATAAACCAAATTTTCAAAAAGGCCAGAAATAAATCTCCAACGGTATCTGCAGTATGAATACTTCTAACATACAACCTATAAAATCGGTCAGGACATTCCATTTTTATCTAACCATCTGTCAGTGTTGCTATCTTAGTTTGCCCTCCACAGACCTCAAATACAAGTTATCCTAAAGGTCTATAGGACACCAATTCTCAATTAAGCTCAGATGGGCACCAGATCACCATGGGACAAAATATATACAAAAGTGCAATATAAAAAACGTTTCTCCCTTCTATTTGAACTGTGGATTGCCTCTTTAAGGTTAAAACTGAAACAGTAACTTTCACATCATGAAACACAAACCAATTCAGAGAGTAACATTAAGTAGCACTTTGGGAGTGAAGAAAACATACAGCCCCACCAGTAAAACACCTTTCTACCTCTTCTTCAAACTTTGCACAAATAATAACAGCAACCTACAACATTGCTGAGACAGTCACCACCAACACAAGGTACTTCTCCTGAGCCTGCTGGTGAGTAGACAAAAGTATTCCTTGGGTGCAATCTCTCTTATACCTTACAGGTCACTTTTTGCAATTCTGTGGGCATCTTCAAACCAAGGTGAATAGGTTCCAACTAGAACTGCAATTAAAGTCAGGCCTCGTGTTACCACCACACTGACTGTAAAGGCCAAGGCAGATTATTTGGCACTGCCCAGGAGGAGTGAAACAAGTAAGACAATCCCTCCCCCACCACCACACAAAACTAGAATTTAGACTTTTTGAAGTATAAATAATGGCTTATCACACTGACAGTGTGCAAAGAGCTACTAATCTCATAGAAATAATTATTATTCCGTTGGTCTAGACTTAACATTTACAAATGCTTCCAAGAATGATGGTCTGATTGTTTTTGAAATTCTTCGCTACCATGGCCAATAAGATTACAATAATAAGCAGCTATTGAAAAATTATCCACTCTGGCTGATAAATCACAATTGCATTAAAACTGGATTTGACTCTAAGGCGAAAAAGCAGCACGAGGTGTAGTTTGTCAGAAGGGCACAGAAGGTTGCTAGGTTTATAATTCATCTTCCATTTGAAAGAGCATAGCTTAGACATAACTATAATTAAAATAAGAGGCAGAGGAAAAGGTATTTGAGAGAAAGAAGGGGATGAGGGAAAACATATTTCCACATAAAAAGGGTATTCCTAGTATATAAGAGTGGAATATACTTCACTAATGTTTGTTTTTCAAACTGACTAGTATCAGAATACTTCTGAATTAAATTTAGGATGTAGAGGAAAAACAAGATAATTTTATTTTTAAATTGAAAAATCAACCTCTCTTTTAGGTTAATAAAATTTGGTTTTGTTTCAGAATTGAATCTTTTGACATTCACTGACATTTTAGTATCATACTGACACAAAAATAAAAAAATCACAGCTGCTACTTTAAAATAGCTAAACAGATCCTAAGATTCAGCAGCGATGTAAACAGTGAGTTTTCCCCTTAGTTTCACTTCAAAGGAAAACAATATTCTGTAAGAGGTAAAGTTTACTAGGCTTTGATTTTCTTGAGGGAGAGGTATAGACCTGCACATAACAAAAGTTAAGACAAAACATATATGGAAATATCCATGCACTGGTTCAGACTGTGGGACCACAGTACATTTAATCCAGCTCTTCCTAAGTTTTGCCACTGTATGTGGCAGCTCACAGCAACTTCTGGTGAACAGTCATTTACGGAATGGAATTTGGGGATCAGTGGAGCAGGAGAGAAAAATCAGAAAGAACAGCCTGTCTCTAGTTTCAGTAGTGGGTGGTGCTCAAGAAGGCTGTCCTGCTATAGGGACACTAGGTAAACCCCAGTCTCTACATACACCAGTACACAGCCTGGCAAGGGCTGCCCATGATCCATTGCCTGGTGCATCTGACACCCAGCTCCGTCGTAGGGCAAGGCATGGAGCTTGCAGGCAAGACATGGAGCTTTGTGACCTCCAGGGAGAGGAGCAAGTCTCTGCCAGCAAGTCTCCTAGAGCCCTCTAGCACAGAAGAGTCACCAATCCTACATAGCTCATCCAGTCAGGGACATTGGCAATCTGGAATTCACACATACTGTGCCAAGTATCAGCACTAAATACATCGGTCCATGATCAGCTCCTACAGGTCTACAAGCAAGCTCTCCTCACCTCTTTGTTTTCTGTCCCTTTATACCCTTCATCCATCTCTAATGACCCACATTTCCAAACAATGTGCCAGAAAATTCCACCAGCCCACAACACAAATACTCCAGCACCTAATTTGGTATTATTCTTTAGAGGGCATCTGTAACAGTCAAACTTTAAATGAGCTCAGCACCAGACCTCTGGCTACCCATTAAGCTATCTGTACGCAAGGCCCCGTTGACAAACAAAAATTTGCGACTTAAAACTTGCAAAATCACTCACAGCCAGTATGCCTGTGAATGTCTGCAGGAGGCAGTTTTTACAACCACTCCAAACCTTTTCAAGTCGGACTCCCCTCCTCCACTGCCAGAGAGAACAGCAGCAGAGCACTGTGCCTGCTGCATCCAAGAAAATGGGGGAAGCATCCAATTCCTTCTGACAGCTTCTTTCTGTCAGTGCCAGAAGAGAACTCTCCAGGAACTGCACACTCAGCCCCTCAGGCACTTTTGAATTTTACAGCACATTGTCAACACCTATGTCCCAGCCAAATACTTGACTCCTCTTTTGCAGAATTTCTTGAGATTAAACACGGGGAATGACAAGCATCCCTTTTGCAATGACACACAGCTGTGCAAAAATCAGAATCTTTCATTTCTGTTAAAATGTGAAAACCTATGTGAAGTTTTCCACTGCTAAAAGCACTCTAATTATAAACCATACTACAACAGCCATTAAAGTCACTCTCACAGGAAATCAAAGCAATGACAGTAACTGATGGGCCTTTATGCCTAATCCTCTGCTCTTCTCCCAGCACTGCTCATGACTGATCTGCCCCTCTAATTATTATCATATATAATTTTCTTTGGTCTCGCTGCTTTCTGGCTCACAACTAAATAAATAAAAAGATAGCAGAAAATCTGATGAAAGGAAGACGTAAGCTCTTCAACAATTAGAAATGCATAGTGCCAATAATGAGTCAAGAAATCCACAGGCTGAAGCATCCCGAAAGGACTGCAGATTTTCTTTCCTGAGGCTACATTTTACCATTGCACCAACATTTCGCCTGCTAATAAAACAAAACCAATAAAAGAATAATAAAGAAGCTAATAAAAGATTAATTTGTAACTTGCTTCCATATGGGTTTTATGACCTAAAGCTAGATAAAGTATGCTTAGCTAAAACAGATTTGGGTTAAGATTTTTATTTTAGTAGCCTGTCCATCCCCAAGATAAAAAGCAGTATAATGAATGCTTCCATTTGGATATCAAAAATCCTAACAATTAAAGTAATGGAATGGCAGAACAATAAGTTCGAACTATACTAATGTTTTCATGACTCATTCTCCCAGGAGATTGCCTTTCGTGTTCACAAAGAAGCTGAAACATTTTTCACCATTTACCAGAAGCAAACAATTTTGTTTATTCTGGAAAGAAAATGCAATGTTCCAGAGGTCAATAAAATAATTTCTGAAGTGAATTGTCATATCTGCTTATGGTTGATAATCATCATTTTCACAGGCACTGTGCCACAGATGTTTTTCTCAGAATAATAATTGCCAAAATGACACTCCTTTACTCCTCTGCATATATACATCACAGAAAACCAATTTCTGCATGCAGCTTTAGAGCTATGGAAGTCACATGCTATCAGAAAGTAATTACAATTTTGAGACACCACCATTCAATGTTTTAATTCCCATCTATTTCTTTTCCAATGCATCCTAAGTAAACAAAACTGATAAAAGATAAACGTAGACACAGTTCTGCTTCATTTACATTATAATCATTCACAAATATTAAAATGCAAATGACAGAATCTACATAAGATCCAGCTTCAGCACTGGAAAGGGACCAGCTTATGATGTCTTGCACATTTCTGTCAAACACCATCTATGGTACAAACTTTTCTGATAGAATACCATAGTGCTTCATCATCTTCAGTAAGGCAATATATGCCTTTTTTTAAGCAAGAGACTATGATAATCATTCTATCATAAAATCTTTTCTTCATCAAGAACCATTTGAGCATGTTCAATCCTAAACTGACTTTCTTCCATTTCTGTAGAAAGATTTTAGAAGCAGTGAGCAACTCTTATTTTCATGAAGTTTCCAAAGGGAGGAAAAAAGATGTCAAACACACACCTATCAACAGTCAAGCACTGCTTCTCTCTCAGCCTCGCTACTGTAAGGATTTCAGTGCTTGTTTTAATTAGAAGTGCCATTCTTTAGTTGACTTCTATAGGTCAGGGATGAGAAGAGGAAGCAGACAAGTATACCAACAGAGGAACAAGCGAAGCTCAAAAGGCAAAGCAATTTGACATGCACAGAAGAATCAAAGCAACACTGAGAAGGACTCAAAATTTTCACTAATGTGGCTTTATGAAAAGCTATCATGCAGATGTTAAAAATACCCAGCCAATGATCCACTTAGAAATGTAAAGGTACCTCCGTGGCCATTCATTATTAAGGCAAAAAGAAGCCTCATAAAACCAAAGATCTATGATAGTCATTCTTCCAGCTGTGGAGAAAAATTGCACATCTGCCTCATAACAATTTGATTAAAGTTTTAAGTTTGAGGCATTACTGCAGGTGCTGTTTCACATTATAGCCAAACTGCTACTGCAGCTGTCACTTGAAAGAGGCAGGTTTGGACATTTTTTCCCTCACCATTACTCCAGGGAGGTAAGCAAGCAGATAATCAGAGACAGAGACACACATTCCTCAGTGAGCTGGTCAGAGAGCTAAGTTCTTTTTAGTAGGATGTCATTTTTTCTACTTCTGATGCCCAAGTTAACACAGAAGTGGAAACACGAAAAAACCCACACAAAAGCAGAAGGCAGCAAAAGGAAAGGAAATGGATTTCAAGGAATCAGCAAATGAGTTCAATTTAAAGATGAATCCACACCATCCAACTTTAAGCAGCTAGCTCGCTGTGCAGCTCCAAACCAAAAGCTGAAACAACAGAGAGTTTGTCTCCTTATTCTAACACAGACCTAGACTGCAATTCACCATCTGAGCACAAAAGTGACTTCAAAAGATAAAGGTTCTCTTCCCTGTCACATCCCTGATAGAGACACACTGAGGTATACAAGGGTTATATGCAAACCCAGCAACCAACCAACACTGCCATTTAGAGCTGGTTTAAAGACCTGTGTTTGTTTTCAGTACTGCTTTTACAGCCACCATCATTTAACAGTCAAGAAAAAAGGAATATGAAACAGAAGAACTAAAAAGCTTATGATAATTTCTGGATACAAAATTATTCTTGGAAGTTACCACAGAAATTATGCATATGCCTACTCCTTGAAAGCATTTTATATCGCTGAATTCAAATTTGACTAATGCTTTAATTAAAGCTTGTGCAAAATATTCACTGAGAAAAGTCTAAAAGAACCAGCAATCCTATCCAGACATGGAAGATTTCTTCCAATACAGTTGATTTGGCACTTATGGAGGCTGAGCAATCTGTAATTAAGTGAAATGAGACTTGTATGGGAATACCAAGAACATTAAGACTATCTGACAGCATGGGAATTATTTGCCAGAGAACACTTTTCTTTTACTGCTTTTTTTTATCATTACCATGTAAAATTTAATTAAAACAAAGTCAGAGACTTAGCTTGTGTTACATCCATTCATTAACTGTACTGCTCACCTTTGGACCATTCATTAGGATGCAACTAAATTTACTGTTTAGTATACAACTTTTTCTTTTTTCAATCACTTCTCTATTTAATTTCTTCCACCACTGCAATCCCCAGCTGAAGCTTTAAAAACAGTCATGACAGCAAGTCAGTCATGCATTTTGAAGCAGTCAGTAGCTGTGAAAAAGAAAGGAAACTAATGCTGATCTAGATCCAGAGCAGCAAGAAGGAATGCTCTTCTCTGAGTATTTCACAAAAACAGTGACGCAGCTTCAGCTCTGAAAAACATTCTCCAAATTATTGTGTTTTTCTATGAACTCCCTCCCAATAAAAATGTGTTCTCTCTCCAGCATGAATGACCTGTTGCTAAGAGTTCCTATGCTGGTGTTCTTGAGAATCTTCCAAGTGCTTGCCTGGTTATCCCATTTTTATTTTTTTTTCACATTTAAACTATATTCCACTTGCTTAACAGGAAATATATTTCTCACTGCATATTTTTCACTTCCCATTCTACCTCATTCAAGTGTATGACTCCTAAAGAACAGCTGGAAATTTCTCCATCTCAGTATTCTGGTGAAAAAGGTGAATTTAAGCTGCAGAAGAAGCTGGGAGCAAACACTCAGATTCCAACTTTCCAGATGCTGTTCCCAGCAGAGACAGAGCTTGGATTCTGTTCAAATTCCAGGAACTCAGAACACATGAGTATCTGCCTATTCCTAACAGCACAATGAGAGACAGATAACTTGCAGTTTTCACTTACTACAGCCCTTAAAGTATACAGAGAGGTAGGAACAAAGAGACCCAGCCCTGCTGTAAGCAGAATAACAAATCACATCATGACAGTCCTATCAATGGCAGAGCTATTTAAACAAAACCCAAAACCACAGATTTTTGTGAAGTCCTTGATTATGTAAAAGTAAGCCAAACATACACCCATCACTGTGTCACTAAAGATCTTTCTAATTAATTCCAGACCCTAAGCTAAACACAAAAGAAGGCTGTAGCCTCTTTTCTTAAGGTGGCTAAAAATAGCAGAATGCTATTTTATGTAGATTTAAAATATTTTAAAGAGCATGTTTCCACTCTCATGCTAATTTAGTATAAAGTACCATCATCTATAAGAGAAAGAAAAAAAAATCACAAGAAATGAAGCATTTCTTGCTTCTCTTACATCCCACCAGGCAGTGGATACAAGTAAGAAACTCTGAGGAAAAGGGGGAAAAAAAAAAGAAAAGAAAAAGAATAGAAATACTTTTTTTTTCTACTTTCTGCAATTTCTGTGAAGGATTGCTACCTTGTAAACAATATCTGATCTTCAAAGTCTAATTATTGTAGCATTCAAGCTTTTGATCCCTTTCTTTTATAAAGAAAAGCAGAGAGAAGTTTTAAAACTTACTTGTAGATGAAATTCAAGTTAGCAGTATATGCAATGCTAAAGCCAAGTCAAATATTCTTCTCAGTTAATACTTTAATACTGAGAAGATAGGAGAGGGAAAAGGAAAAAAGCATATTAAAAACAAGAGATAAATCTTTTTCACAAAAAAGGTTTCCAGGAACAGGTAAGCACAAAATTGCTTCAAGGACATTCCACTTCTGGAGTAAGAAGTAGAGTCATCAGTGGTCTCATATGAAGCACATAAATTCCCAACATTTGCTCTGCGGCTTACAAAAGCAGAGAATTAAAAGTCCTTCACTAACAAACATTTCAAGTGAAAAGTGACCTAGCCTGATTTGCAACACAGAACTAAGAAAAACAGTTTTCTTCAGCATTTCTATTTTATACTCAACAGATTTAAGCTAATTAAAACATATCTATTCCAAAATACACCTACCTATACTCTAACTTCCTATGCCAAGTTTCTGTAACTCATCAGTCTTTAAGAAAAATGCAAGAACCCTCTTCCTACTATCTGAAATACTCTTTCATTTAATTCCTCTACATATGTCCACCATCCCCCAAGTTAAGGAAATCCTTTTATTTTCTTGTACAATGAACATAGGAACTAGGAGCAAACCATAGCATTGTTGGTCACTATGCAAGAATATAAGTAGTCCAGTGAGATGCTCCCCATTCTAAAACTGTTTCCAAAAGTTGTGCCTTAGATCTTCTGTGACAGAAACTGACTTTGTATTTACTAGCCTCCCACTCACTTAGTCAAGACTTTCTAATAAAATTTTGCTTTTCAAATACTTTTCAAATCTATAAACATTATTGGCATCCAAAGTATCCCAAAATATTCTCCACTTTATATTCATGTCCTTTGGGGGCTTTTGTTTTTTGGTTTTTTGTTTGGCCCGCTTTCAACTCCTTTCTTTGAGGCTCCCCATACCAATATTATTATTAACATCTATTATTAATAGCTAGCAAATACTTCCTATTCAGCCACTGCAGAGCACTTACTATACTGATTTTCCCTTTCCATTCTTATCACCAGAAAAAAAAGACTACAGTGAAGTCAAATTTCATCACACAGAGTTCATCCTGCACAGAAGAATAACAAATACAAGGAATACTCCTTCATTTTCCCCACTCCAATGTTTCATTTCAGAAATGGAAGGGGACTAATAAAAGTATTCATTACAAGTATTTGACAGAGTTAGAGCAGTCTAAGTATTATTATCCCATTTTTTCCTGATAATTTCTAAAATTTTGTTTGCTTTCTTTGGACCATTACTAATTGCTGTTTATTTTCATTTTTATAACACCAAGATTTTTCTCTTGACACACTAATTAATTCAGAACAAAATACAAAGATACTACTCCTGTAGAAAGAGCTCAACACAGAAAGGTAGTCTGAACAGAAATTATTACTAAGTGCAACAGTTTTTACCTAAGGAGAAAATATGATCCCAACTTCAGTTCCACAAATATCAGCTTCAGCTAAATTATTGCCATTCTAAATGAGATTTTGCTATTAAAATAGAATAATTTATCACAAGCAGGAAAAGAATAAAAAACAAAGCCAATATTAAGAAATATTATGAAAATTAATATAGTGCAGAAGCATAAGAATTAATACGCAATTGCACAAGTTTCCAATATCATATATATTGAACAGCAATTTTGCCACCTCATCACAATTAAATTATAGATGCTAAACACTTAAATGCATTTAAGAAGTGACCAGAAAACATACTGAGGAATAATTCCTTGATGGCAATTGAGTATAAAAAGTTGGTATCACAATCTGGCACAGGAGCTGCAAATGAAAAGCAATTTTAAGAGCCCCCTGGTTGAGTAGAGTTGCACCTTTCTGAGTAGTTCTGGGCCACATCCATATACAAACTATATGGAATTCCAATGTGTAAGAATTTTAAAAGTACTGAAATACTCAAGCTACTTAATTCTCCTTCAAAAAGGGTTTTACTTGTACCACAATTCATGCCATTTTTACTTGGAAGTCAGAGACAGCCTCAACCCCCTCCTTTTGCTGTTGCTCTTTTTACCTCCCCAAAATACTTAGCTGTTGAGGACAGAAATTGTGGACAATTAGTTCCAAAGAAAAGTAAATAACATAAATCTTCATATGATGAGCTCTTTCCAATTTAGTGAAGAAGATGAAGAATGACTGCTGCTAACATCTATGTGGAGCTTCCTATAATAAAAGTCACTAAACTGTATAAAATTAAATAAAACTGTATTAGTTAATACTTCTAAATACTAATCAGGACATCACACGGTATTTGTTAGTAAACAGTTGATTCAGCCACTCAATTAACCATGCACTTCACTAATTTGTCATAAATAAAAAATGTTTATTTATTCAGATTGCCCAAACTGATTTAAGCCTGCTCCAGTTAGTGACTAATGACAACTTGCTGCTTTTATCCAAAACATCAACCCACTAATTACAGCAGCCAATCATCCAGGCTATGCTGTTCTTCATCTACTCCACTTAAAACATAATAGCTACTTCCCACTCTTAATTATTTACCTTAGAATCACTTTCCCTGTGATGTTTGGCACAGGATCGAAGCTGAGTTATCCAGTATTGCTTCTCCTTTGCATCAGCAGCTAGAACAGAAACAAGAAAATGCAGGCTATCACACACAAATCAATACTCTTTTTTTGCACAAGAGGTGACAGAGCAGGGCAGAGGGGTAAAGATTAATTATTGATTTGGATGCAGTATAAATCCTAATTTATGCTACGTAAGTACACTTAAGTTTTTCAGTGCAACACATCTAAACTTGTACTTAAGAGGCCAGTTGGAAGAGATAAGCTTCTGAGTCTTCTTCATAGTTACCTCCTCCACAGGTTAGCAAAAGCAGAATGACCTACCTCAAGAAGACGTTTTTGTTCAAAATTTTTCATCCACCTTTTGTTTTATTTGTCTGTCTTTGTGATGGACAAGGATCACACCACAGTATTTAAATCCATAAAAGCTCTATACATCAGGTTGTCAATCAGCTATCAGACAAGCTACCAGCTCCCCAGATACTTAAGTGCTTCTCTTTTAATGGAGTTCAACTAAATCTCTATCTAAACCCAGGTCATTCACATGCAACTTAAAGAAACAGGAATAAAAATCACAATTTCTCCCACACACCTTTAAAAATCAGCTTTAAAAATTATTGAAGAGTTTGTCTGCTCTCAGATGGCTCCTGTGTAATATAGTAAATCTGTTTAGGAGAGGGGCTTTTTTTTTTCCCTTAAACTACTACAGGAATCCATTTAAGAATGGCAATACAGAGTTGATAATTTCAGTAAGTATTTTCTCTTACTTCCTCTGCTATTGAGTATCTTAATCGTTATTGACTCAGCATAAAAATTGTTTACTGATTTTAATCAAATTCAAAGACATCATTAAATTAAAAGCAGCATATTATAAGCATTTGATAATTTCAAGTGATTGGAAAAGCATAATGAAACAACAAGTGTTCATGCTTTCTAGCTGTGCAACTTTCAAAGCATTTTAACAGAAATTCTCCCTGGTTGTTTCCGAATTCAGGTCTGTGTATGAAAGAGCAACACGCTGCACCACAAGGGACTCCTGCACGCTCAGTCCTGCTGGACAACTGATTAACTGTGGTTAGAATAAAACTAAGAATACTTCTGTCATACTGCATTATGTATCTTTTTTTTTTAATAGCAGTTTATTTTTTCTAAATTAGTTTGATGTGGAAGCATCATGATCAATCAACCATACTGAAAATACCTTAAAATCAGAACACTGCCTCTTTTTTTTTCTTCCTGTTTTGTAAATATTCCAAAATAACTCCTATATACCCTATATTGTCTGTCTTACACTCGGAAACAAAGGAAAGGAAAATTTTACATTACAGGTGCATTCGATTACTCGAAGACTGATAAGAACATAATATCTTAGCAGCCTCTTACTGGCATTTTTCCCTCGTCTGACCCATCATCAGATTCATTACTGCACATTATCTGCAGGATGGTGGCAGGGAAGAACAGTACTAGAAAACAAATGTTACACTGTTTTATGACAGCAATGAAAGCAGCTTTTTCCTCCTTTGGAAGCAAATAAGATATAGCATTCGATCAAAATGCCACAGTAACAGATTACTGAAGCCACCTTGAGGTACCTTCCAGCCCTGAAGTCACACGTACCTAACTCCAGATTACTCCTCCACCATGTTTTAAAACATACTATATAATAACAGAGCTGTACAGCCACTACTTTCCGACAGCACAGGGAAGTAAGAGAAACGAGACATGAGAGAAGAGATGCAGAAGTGGGAGTGGAAGAGAACAACAACTCAGCTGTCACTGTGAGCAGCACTGTACCTCTTAACTTGTACATCTCTCCATTAGCAGAGTAGACCACCAACATGTGTGGCACTTCATCGCTGGGCGATATTATAGCTCCAGCTAAAGACAAGGCTCCTCGTGGCTTTGGGCTCTGGTTTTTCGTTTGTTCATTCATGAAATACTGCAGAATCCCCGTCTCAAAGTCCAGCACAAAGTACCTGTGGAAAGAAATTACAAGTATACAGTATTTCCACAGAAGCTTTTCATGCATTTACCCAATAAAGGGCACAGATTGATCTCAAATCAAGACTATGAATATATAACTGAGGTTGAAGTAATTTTTGTAATTACAATTTTGTAAGGTACTGTTATTAGGCTTGGCTTTTCAGGCGTAGATGATCTACTCTTTTATTTGTAATATAAGCCATTTCACAATGAACCAACACCTAGGACTGAAAGGTCATACAAACAAAAAATAAACTAACTGGGTTGCCCAAGTTCACTAACTGAAAGTGAAGGAATTTCAAAGTTGGTGTGTCAGCCTCGAGAGTTGAAAACATTTCTTTTTTTCCATAAATAAACCCATCCTTGACAACAGCACAGATCCTAAATTCCATTTCCCTCTGGAAATCTATGCTATACACAGACCAATTATTTAACACTAACCCTTGACCAAACGGAACAGACAGCAACCTCTTGGCTCACATGAAGGTCAGTCTACTACAACGCTCAACGGACTAGAGTGAAGATCACACAAATGCAGGTTATCCCCCTTAGCTGCTTCTAAAAAACCACCCCTAACAGTCTGGCTAATCCCACTAATATGGGCATTTGTAATACACACTATTTCTGACTGTTCCTCTAAGGTAAGATTACCACAGGTCATATGAATTTGTGTACAATATTTCAGAAACTGTGATTATTTGGACTTCTATAGCTTTGTATATCCCAAATTTGCTCATTACCACATTTTGTCTTAGCTCTTTCACTATATCCCCATATGTAGAACATCTCCAACCATTTCCATCACAGAACATTTCCAGGATTGTCTCCACAGCCTGCAGTTATTGGTGGTATCTGCTCTTCTCTTTATTCACACTAAATAAAGCTGGACATGATGCAAGCAGTTATTGCCAAAGATTTACTGAGTTTCAGACATTTTGCTTGGGACTCCTTCCTTTGCTGCAGTTATGCTTAACTCTCCTCTGCTGCTGCCTTCGCTTCAGAGCAAAGATCAAATTCTCTTTCAATTGTTACAGATTAACAACTGTAACCTGTCCCCTGTCCCAAAGAATTTTAAGTTAGTGCATCACTACACCCTTCACTTGAGCCCTGACTCTATCTCCCACAAGCACTTCTACATCCTTTTCCTCAAGAAAAAAATGGAAAGCCTCCCTTTTGTAATCATGTAGCACATCACTTCACCTTCCCTCTACAGGTTATCTTCGACACACAGGATTAGAGGAATGGCAAGCTGAATGACAACCACATTTTCAATAGTAATGTTAAAAATAAGGATGCCCTAAAAGGAAACTGCCAAAATTTCAGATGACCTTACTGACTTGTACCAGTTCATAACCTTCCAGTTGTGTTTGACTTTTAAATGATTTTACAAATACTACTCTTCCACTTAAAGAGCACTTTTTCTCTTCAGATTGCTCAGTAGGAGAAAATTATGCACTTAACTGTAGGGGGAAATGTTAGAACTGGAAAATTTTTTTTTTTAAGTCAGACTTGCATATTTCATAGTAAATTTTAATTTTGCTTATACTCATTTTTCCAGATATTTTGAGAATACCTGCTACATACTCAAGAGAAAAAGCAGAGCACTAGACAGAAGCGATGCCATGCCCCTGAGAAAGCTACTCAGTGGCTTGAGCCTAGAGCTAATGCTTCTCCCCATCATCTCTGAGCTCAGCAAACAAGTCTAGACTTTATATGCAGTGATGTTCATTCCGAGCTTGTGCCATTCTCATTATAATTTCATTGTCCTTTTATTGTTCAGGCACAAATAATTTATTTCAGCCTTTGTTATCTGGCCATTTTTAAATCGATTACTACTTTGGAAATCACCATTGTGGTGACTAAAGTATAGCTCTACAATTAACAAAAGGAGGAACAACAGCTGGAGTAGAAAAAAAAGGAAAGAAAAAGAGAGCCAAGAAAAAGGCTCTTCTTCTCCTCTTAAGACCAAAGGATTTGGGGAAAAAAGTTCCTCAGAGTCTATTAGAACAGAATCTATTAAGTTACATAAACACTGCAAGCACTTCAGCTCAGAAACGTCTGCATGCCAGACCAGCAAAGCACTCCCAGAATGACTGTAAGCTCCACAAAAATGGGCTTTCCATTGGCTTAAAGCTACCCCAGGGAAGGAAACCAGCCATTCAAGTACAGAATATACCTTTACCAGCATAACGACATCAGACAGCAGCAACTTCTGCAAATTCCCAGACACAGAGAGAGCATCCTTCCACACCCTTGTTATCACTGCTACAGTAGCACCATTAACTGGATTTCTAGCCAACCACAACCTATTGTGTACAGTCTCAGAGAAACAGAACATCATCACTGGCCTTGTACCTTAGGGTTTTTGTGATGAGGTCCTAGAAGCTTGTAAAAGTAAGCAACGTTTCCAGTAGAAATCAAGCAGTAATTTTAAGAAAGAAAAAGATAACTAGTTCTCACAAGCCCTCACATCACCCCCAAGTATCCCGCCTTCTTTCTTGTCCCAAAAGAACCAGGAACTTTCCACAAGTGTCTTGGCCATGATATTGTTCACATCACACAGAATGAAGCATTTTCTTTTCAAAGGTTATGGTTTGATGTGCAACTCTCCTCTTCACCTTTCACACAGTGGTATCACAGAACAAGGCAAGAATAAACTGCACAGACAACTATAGCCTTACAAAAGAAGCAAGGAGATAACACACTTTCAAAAGGATAGAAAAAGCCAGGAGAAGGAATAAAGAATTAAATGTCAAATCAAGCAGTGCAAGGCGTCATACAAAGGAGGTGGAGGAGGGAGAAACACAAAGAGAGAGGAAAAACAGGAGCAGCTTTCAAAAACATTTTCTCGCATCACAGACCAAATGATGACCCAGTTCAGACCATCACAAAAACACAGAAGAAATGGAGACCAGAGTCTTTCATTAACTGAGGATGGAAAAGCATTACACATATAAAGCAGAACAGAAGAGAAGGGTACGTGTTCCATTTTAGAAGCGCTGTGCAGCTGAATCAAAAGGACAGAGATCTCTTTTAACTTCTAAAAGTCATTTGTTCTGCCCATCAGGAAAATAACAGCACTAATCTCTCTACAACTGATTCATCTTGCCACCTCATCCTT
The DNA here is from genome assembly GCA_013397095.1 of Sterrhoptilus dennistouni. Taxonomy (NCBI): domain Eukaryota; kingdom Metazoa; phylum Chordata; class Aves; order Passeriformes; family Zosteropidae; genus Sterrhoptilus; species Sterrhoptilus dennistouni. The sequence continues at coordinate 2,231,217 of VWZU01015099.1, forward strand.
ATTTCTCTACTGGCCTTGCTCACATTTACCCATATTTCTGTAATTAAATCTCAGATACCAGTGATGAAAACAAGTATAATCTTTAGAAAACAGTCAGACAGAAGGTAGCAGAGCCCAGTTATGTCATACTTCTCACACAAAAAATTAGTGCTATAGAGAAATTGTGAAACAATTGTTATTGAAAGACACTTCCAAAAGACAACTGTATTTTTCTGTTATTCTAAAACCAGAATAACTTTTTTATAAATTAATAGTCTTTAAAAGAGTCCTTTTAGAGGTAAGGTAGAAAGCCACCACTTAAGCGTATTTTAAGCAGTTTTAACTGCTTAAGCACAGTTCAAAATAGACGTGCAAAATTACAGGCAAGAAAAAGCGGGCTACTTCACAAAAGAAAAGCCAATGAATTTCTTTACTTCAAATCTATCCAGAGACTCAAAGCCTCCTGATCCTCTGGCCCAGCTTCCCTTAAGCTCCTGAGATCCATTAGGATACTCCCCCTCTGCCATTCCAATCAAATGCAGAGCCATTACCAACTGACATCAATTACAAGCGGAAACATTCACCACACTCTGCAAAGCTGAAGTCTGACACCACCAGAATTGTTACATTTTAAGTCACCCAGGAGTTTGTCAATATGACCTGAGGACAGTTTATTTCTCTTTTACTTCCCATATTTCAAAACTAATGCCCTCTCTGCAAAAATCCTAAGTCTTATAAATTCTACAACTATCTTAATTAAACACTTGTGTTTCACCATGCCCTTCATCCATTCACTCATCATTCATAGCCATTTAAAAAAAATTAAAATGTCAAGCAGGACATGCACGATATGCTAGGAAGTGTAACGTGTTTCCTTCTAAATTCTTAGAAGGGAAGGGTCGAACACTGTAGTAATAAAGTATTTCAGCTGGGTTTGCTTCCACTAATATGAGCATTTATTAGAGTAATAATTATAACAAGTCCATATAATTATATAGTATTACAATAATTTATTATTAGTTCCCTATTCAAGAAGACTTTAAGAGAAAGCAATGACTATGCTTTGAAGAGTGATAAAATGCAGGTAAGTATAGCAGGAGATTAAAGTGCTCTACCACTAGAGCCTGTCAACAAAAAACAGCAGCTTAACAGGTCCTCCATGAGAAAAACTGACATTTCACCAGCATAACAGATCTGAGGCAATAAAGGATTTTTTTAAAAATATTTTTAAAGCCACACATAAGTATCAGAAAGAAGCACATGATAGGAACATTTCCCATGTAATTTACTCACCTCATTAGATTTAAGAATTTTAATTTTCCCATTTCCAGTCAAATTAATCATTTCCATATTCTCCAGTGGAAATGAATACTTATGTAAGTAAATAGTAAAAATACGTCACATTTCTATGTATTTCATCATTCAACTACACATCATAGCATGGTGCCCTGCTCCTTGAAGCTGTCACTTAGATGTGAACCTGCAACGCACTCAAAATTATGCTCCCAGCAGAAAAAACACCTCAAAACAAGTTTCTTCTCTTCCTCCCTTATTCTGAACACATCTCAGAAACCAACCATCTGAATCCATGTTTCCATTACTCTGTAATCCCAAGAAATTTTCAATGTAGGATTGCTAAATCTTTCCATTGTGTAATGCATTCCTAACAATTTGAATACTCCTCACACCCTTCTTTCCCACTTAAGTCAGTTTTCTGGACCAGATTTTATACAAATTCCAGTTTGAATCCACAACATGACATAGGTTTTTTATAGACATTTGCAGCTGGACGAGTACAGTCCCAGTCAAATCTTCAATTTCTGACTCCATCTTCTAGAACAACCTCAACTCTTTTGGAAAGCAGCATTGTATTAATTATGTCCATTATGTCCTTCAACTGGTAGTCTACACTGGAGACCATGCTTCAAAGTTGGACTCTGTCTAATCTCAGAATTTATGTTTAAAATTGGTATGGATGTCTGAATACTGCACATTAGCACAGACAAATCCTTCTGACTGAAGACAAACCTCTTCCAATTTTCAATAATTTCCAAACAATAGAATTGTTTTCATTATATTAAGACCTAACACAACAAGTACGCATCCAGTACTTCTGGATGGAGATGGATAATGGGTTATTTCTACATCAGGCTAGCTGTGTTTCACATTTTGGAGATTTTTTTTCCCCAGCTACTTAACTCATTGATGCATAGAGGAACTTTTCTTTCTAAAACACCACTTTAGGTCTTTTGCAGACATCTTTTCCTCTAAATCAGTCTCATAATACATACTTTATGATCTGTTTTTTATTTTGCTTTAGCCATAAAAATGCAAATTGTTTAAATCAAATACACTTATTTGAAACAGGACAGTATTCACACAGACTTAAAACCCTGACAGGCAGCATCACCTTCCCTACCACATTGGAATAGTAATAATTCATGTATTTTCCCTTCTCAGACTGCTGAATTCATGATTCCAGACAATGTGATAAATACTATGCTCTATTCCATACTTCAGCACCAAATTAACTCAAGAACAGACGCTGCTCACAACAGAGAAATTTCACCTTCTCTTTCAACCACTGTTCTCAACATTTCTGAGTTTCCAAACACATTTTCATTTTCCTCCATTCCAATCTCCCCCAGTCACTGTCAGCACATATTCTTCACTGATTCCCTAACCCTCTAAAGGAAGATTTTCAAGAAGGTGGCATCAAACTATTCTGTGATTTTCTACCTTTTTTTTAGAAGTAGTTTTAAGATAGGTAAGAACTGTAGGATAGAAAGTAAATTAATGTGTCAAAGAAAAGCAAAATTTATGGCTCCACTAACTGAATGAGATGTCACAGACAAATATCTCATTTTTAGGAAACTGTATCTTATTAGGACATCCTGAAAACCACATTTATACAACTGCTTCTTTTTTTTTTTTTTCCCTTTTACCGTAAACCATAAAATTAATGGAATTATTCAAGCCAATAAAGATAAAGCATAGCCCACACACATTCGACAGCCAAGGACTTTATTATTAAAAATTATCTCCAAAGTTGTCATTTAAAGACTGATGATCAGGAGAACATCCTCACATTTCAGTAACTACCATCCTTTCTGCACTGAGGTTCCTCAATTTATCATTTTCTAACATAAGAAAGCATTGAGAACTACAGTATTCATTAAAAGCTTTATTGACTTTGAGCATCCCTGTATGAAAACTGAATTTTTAGAACAGTGATTTTTTTGGCATTATTGGATTCAGTCAAGATGAACTACAATTTCCTGGATACTTTTAGAGGTGCTCTGCATCTAAAATGAGGTTAAGAAACAGCAGAAGTATTATCCACAGCTAACAGATGAACAACTTGTTTTTGCTGATCAGGCCCCTCATGACTTTAACATCCACAGAATTCTCACAAATAAAATATTAAGAGCAATCTCCTTTCCTGTCTTGTCAAGTCCCAGCAAGCCCTCTTTATGAACCAGAACGTCACTTCTTTCTCAGAGAAGAAACAACTGCTACTGACCAGCTCATCAGGTCACCAACCTCTGCTTACAATGCCAACTATTTTCAACTGTCTGAACTTCTCTGCAGTGACAAATGGATATGTTGCCCAGATTTTACAGAAAATGAGTTTACAGTAAGGATAAACATTAAAAATTGCTCAGGGATTCCTTTTTAGAAAAGAGGGAGGAAGAATAGGCCTAAAAATAATGCCTCCATTTGTACCCATCAGACTTTGAATTCATGGAGAATTGTGGAAATAATAATAACATTCATTATACTAACCCATGCTTCAGTACAACATGGCCACGCTGAGGGGCAGCAATCGCAGCTTAGGGACAAACATAAACAAAAGTTACACAGTTGAGTTTGATACCATTAACAGCACCTACAGCCCATCACACTGGCTGGCTACCCAATGCTACTTCGTGTCATTTAGTAATCCTTGCCACCTTCCTTTTCCTTGTTCAGAATTCACTACTACTTAACAATTAAGCAGACTCAAAATTCTGTACTACAGGTCAAGAGAAAAGGGACACAACTGGGGGAATAAATGAGCTGCTGTAATTTTAATTCTGGAAATGTTATTACCCAGCTCAATTCAGGTCACAGATTAAAAACAGAGCTTCCAGGCAGGAAAATATGCTTTCCTTCGTAAGAAAAACAACAAAGACCTAAAACCAAACAAGAACCAAGTACTTACATGTCATTTCTAATGATCTGCATGTAATGAAAGGATGTTAATCTTTAGAAAGACACAATTCTGTGAGATTCTAAAACAAGATCAAGGAAACACACACAAGCAAATCAGCTGTACACACACCAACTTCGTTCCCCATCTGAGGGGAAGGCAGCGCTGTGCATGACACAAGGTTCAGTAGCTAAATTGGTTCTCACTAAAGCCAAGTCCACAGGCGCTGTTTGCAATCATCTGGACACCAAAATGAAGGAAGCTGTCTGGTTCATCTTCTCCCCGTCCCACCTTTCCACTTTATCCAGAAGCAAGGCTTTGCTCCTTTGAGAAAGTAAAATTACAGACACCTACTTTGCAGCCTGTATGGACAACTGCTTCTCTGCTCCAAGCCTATGTGCAGTACTGTCCTGTCTCAACTAGCAATAAAAATCTCACCAATAAACAAGGCAGCTATCAGAACTTTCTTGTTATCCCTAAATCTAGCTAAATTGGGCTTTACATTCAGATGTTTAGCTTCCACCTAGTCATCCTCAAGAGGATGCAAAGAAGTAGAATGCATGAAGTTAGTCAAGGAATATTCTAGTATCTTAAGAATACCCAGAGAAACAACAGTTAGAAGAACATACTACCAAACTTGGTGAGGGTCAGTAAGTAGATGACAAAAACAAAACTTGTTTTCATTTGCATACAAATCACCTACCAAGAAAATCCAAAAGCAAAAATACACAAGNAATAATGGGGGGAGAGGGACAGACATACTAGAAATCAGGAAAAAAAAAAAATCTGAGTTTCTTCCCCAAAATAAAGAAAATGTATATATGTAATGAGACAATCAACTATAGCTAGCTTGTGAAAGAAGCTTTTACACACTAAAATTTGTAAATCCCACTAGTCACATTAGCAGTTATCAAAACTGCTGCCTAGCATACAGCTGCATTACCTTTAAACAGCTTTACACACCTCCCAGAATTATACCAGTTATGCCAGGAATCTTAGTGCCTATTCTTTTCTGTAACACAAAACCACATCAAAATTGCAAGCAATACAGCAATATTCGACCTTCTGAAAAAACATGTCACTTTTCTGCTTGACACTTTCTGTAATACATTTCAAAAGATCTGACAGGTTTGACAAGCACACTTCACAACAAAAACTGCCTGGTGCCCAGCATCCCTTCATCTTTCACAAAATACTTATTAAAAATACAGAATTAAATAAACAGCTTAGAAGTTGGCCCAACATACCAAAAAATACAACTCTCCAACAAACTAAATACCAAATCTGAAGGGAAGTAATCAGAAAGAAGGCAGCACTGAATGCAGCCACTGGGAAGGGAGCTGCTCAGAGCACCAATGAGTCCAACAGTGACTGACTACTATGTATTATTCTTTCAACAGTCTATCGTTTAAGTAGGGACATGCGTACACACAGAACACACTTCCAAGATGGTAATATATGAAGACAAATCAATAATGAAGTGAGATTTGAGCAAGGACAGCATTTCATGGAGATTTCTGTCTGCTACTTGTCACATCCTGCAGGAGACTTCATGGATTGACTAGAGAAGATGTGAACTTTTGTCCTGGGGAGACTATAGGATGCCTGTATCCCCAGTCATCTGATCTGTTTATGCTGGATAGCAAGTTCTGCACCTTTAAGACTGATTTTGAGAGCAAAGGAGGGGAGAAGCAGCAAGAGTTTGTTTGCAGAAACTGCACTCACTCCTCCACACTCCTGCTCCAGGACTGTGTTGGGTGCAGCACGGACAGCGGGAGAGAGCTCTCCTTTGCTTTTAGCTAGTTTTTAGCTAGCGGAGGCAGAGAAGTTCCCCACACTGTGGCTTTTCTTTTTCTCGGAATTGATGGGCCCTGCTCTGGACTGAAAACCCAGAGGAGCACCGAGAGGTCACACCTGTTCCCCACCGGAGTACAAGACGCAGCATTTTCCAGCATCAGAGGAACTGATAAGACACCAGGAGAGCCGGGCTACCGCCCATAGCAAGGACTTTCTGAACTTGCCATCTCTTCAGAACAGTGAGAGGTTTTATTGTTTAATATTACTCCATTTTTATGCTTATGAATACTTTGCTTGTTAAATAAGCAGTTTTCCACTTTTCTCCAAGGAGATCTTTTCCTGAACCAGTTGGGGGAGGGGCCGCTTGAATCTGCTTTCTAGAGGGACCCCTTTGGAAGTTTCCTCCCAAATTTGCCCTAAACCAGGACACCTTTGCTTGTTCTTTCTTCTACTTGTTAATACAACATCCACAAACAAATCAAATATATTAATTTACAGCCTAGTTCTCACAAAACATAATGAGAGACTCACAGTAAATTCAGTCACCCAACATAATGCCCCCACAACACACAGTCTCAGAGCCTGGAATTGCTGGGTTTGTATCAGCATTACCATGCAACAGAGTTTAAAGAAAACCACAACCCACTGAATTTGTGTGAGTCAGCCAGGTCCAAATCACAGTTTCATCTCAAAATACTGTCATCTATAATTCAAATTCTCTACAATTTGCAGCTACTAAATTTTAGCAATCCCAAACAAAAGCACCCGTGAAAAAGGCTGTTGAACAAAAAACTTATATTCAGTTGAAATATCCCCACAACCCTCTCCTTCACCTCAGCAACTACAGCTTGCCCTCTGAACTACATTATTAGGTCATAAAACATATGAAGGAAGCAGTAAACCCTCAGTCACACATCCTGTGTCTACATAGTGTCTAACACACACCATCTTCCACTGGCTGCATCCTAAGCTTTATTATCACTTCCCTCTCACGGGGTATTGGTGATGAATTGAACCCTTATTTGCAGAGGTAACGCTGGTTTATGTTTCCCTGACTTGTACCTCCCAACTCTTCCCCTCTTCTCCAACAAATTGGATTCTTCACTGGTAAGAACTAACCCAGCACTACCGCTATTGAATATTATGTCCCTTCTAGGAGAAGCACCTTCAGACATCTGCAGATTTTTGGAGCTCTCTTTTGCTGCCACGAATTACAGACCATCTACAGAAAAGCACTCACTCATGAGAAAACCAGGATGACCCCCAGTTTTTATGCCAGACCCTATGTTAGTTAGGATTTCACCCAGAGATAAAATACTTTCAGGGACTGAAATAATAATGAAACAAACAACAAAGGCACAGGGAATGACTCTGGACAACAGCAGAAACGTTGATGCAGAGAAGGAGACAAGCACTGGATGACAAACCAAGAGATGGCCTAACGATTCCAGGCATGAATACCAGGCAAACTATTCAGGTAATCAGACCACAAAACTGACAGCAAAGACTGCAAACAGAAGTAGCTCAAATTACAAGACTACTCCAACTTCAATTAGAGTAGCTGTAGAGTAGTTCAGCTACTTTCAAGTACTGCTTTTTGCTCAATTTAACAATGAGAGTACAGAAATTAGGAGTATCATTCAAGTCGTACCTTAAGCCAATTACAGAGACAAAAAGAGTCTGTTATCTCAGCCCAAACTACTTGGCCTCAGTGTCTCCACTTGAAAACCAGGGAAATTATCTATGTAGGTAAACCCTAATGCTCCTCACAGGTAAATATAGTCCCATATTCAACAATAACAGCTTGTAGTGGTAAGTCAGGAATCTTCAGGGAGTTGACCTGCACATAAATAAAAAGGAGTAAATGTCAATGCAAGCAAAATGGCCTCTGGAGTTCTTTAAAGTTAATTTTTATTGCTTACTGGAAACCAAGTTGTTTTAAGACACACTGCGAAAACCTCAAAGTCACAGGAAAGATAAGCAATTCTACTGAAAATTCTATTCTAACAACTGCACTATTTTGTATATAGTAATTATTGAACCAAATAGCTAAATCACTGAACTATCTTCACTATTACTTCCCTCCTCTCATTTTTTGTTTTTGAACATGAAACATAAAAATTTAGATAGGATTCATAAACCATCTTAATAAAAAGACGTCAACCTAAAAGTTTTCAACAGAAACATCTTGCTGAAAATTATTAGAGCAGTCACCTCCTGATTTATTGAGACAGAACATCAGTTTTACTACAACCACTCTGCTGCCAAAAAGCAAAAGACAATCTAGAGAGGAAATCAAGTGGTGGGATGAAGGAGAAGACAAGCGGAACAGTTTGGCAACAGGATGTGTTAAAAGGTTTTCATTAAATCTACCTAAAATTAAATAAGCAGAAGTCGGAAGAATCATTTGACACTGCAGTCTAAAAAGCTAGACTTCCGACCATCATCCAGAGCAAAACACTCTTCTGCACCAGATTATATGTACATTAGGCTAATTATTAGGTTAGAGAAAATTGAGGGGTTTTGCTACTTCTCACCAATTTCAGAGATATTTAATTCTGTTCAAGTTACTGATATGAAATTCTAAAGAACATGACACTCCCCTGGAAACTAAAACCCTTTCAAAAACTGTATCTTATTTAATCTTATTTACATTTTATATAATCTCCATGGATGAAGACTCAGGAAATCAGCACAGATATTCTCTTATCATTGCTTCCATTCTATGCGAACAATTCCATTCCTAAACTACTTTACTGAAGAAAATACATTAAATAGACTTGGTATTTCTTAATATATATAATTCCTTTCTGATCAGTTAACTAAAATGAAGGGGGGAAAAAGAAGGTTAAACTTAAGATACGAGTCCGACTTATATCTCCAAACTCCAATCGCTTGATTTAGGCTGAAACACGTTTACACCACAGTCCACAGCAATGGTGCAAAATAAACAGCAACTGTTCCCCCAAAATCTCAATAAAGTGTTACATCACATAATTGGACAAAATGAAAAGAGCAGCCCTTAAAAAGCACAAGTGAAATCAATAGTAAATTCTCTCTCTCCCTCCTCAAGGAAAAATTACTGACTTGCTCTTTAAAAACCTAGTTCAGCTGAACTAGCCTTTCCCTATTTGATGTCATGCAGAGCTCCTGCTCTGTCACCTTCCCTGCTCTGTCCCCATCACTGCCCAGTAGCAGCACACAGCAACACATCCCAGTACAGCCAATCCAGGAATGAGAGCTGGAGTCAGAATAACACAGCCAGGTCAGTCTTTAAGTAGAATGGGAAGTTTGCAGGAGAACCACGGACACAGCAGGAAAAAAACCTCCAATTCTTCTGCAACTACAAACAGCACATGGAAACCACTGGACTGTCAGTATTTTCAGTGTGGATACACTTAACCCCAAGCCATTTTGGTACAGAGTGACTAAGAAGCCACAGGTCTCATGCCCTGTGGTGAACCTGTGAGCTGGAAAGCTCCTGGCTCATGTACAAAGGAGTGAAGGTGCCTCAGGAAAAATATTTCAAAAGGTGGTTTCGAAACCCAAAAATGCAAGGAACCAAAGTACAAGATAACAGCTGAAACGAAGACACCCATCTGGTTTACACTATTGCAAGCAGCCAACTACTTCACTGCATAAATATTCCTATCAGGGTAGATCCAACTGGAGCTCTCCCTGAACTGCAGCTAACTGCCAGGTGACTCTCCCCTTGAGCAGGGATGCATCTGAAGGTTTAAGATTTCTTACTTGACCAAGAGATCCTTCCTTACACAAAGCAGAGATCCCTTACGTGTGACAGATTTTTGGAGATGGAATTGGAGTTAACTCTAATCCACAGAGCTGTTTAATATTATTATAGATATTGTACAGATAAATCCATTATAGATTAATCTTAGTCTGAGACTAAGATTGGACCCAGCTCCACATATTCTCCATGAGGAGTTTAGAAAGCAAGGGACATTGTGACTTAACACGAGGGTCCTTCTTTCTCTTCACATCTCTGATCTAGTGTGAATCATTCTAACGTGATTATATTTCAACTTTCCTGTGTATATTTCTACCATTCAGTAACTAATAAGGTGAAGCTTGCCATCAAGCTTATTGAACCTTGTCAAACCATTGCTAAACCCTTTTTAATTCCATCAAATTTCTTTACTCTGTCAATTTATTATTTTGCCTCAGTAAAGTGTATGAGGTGTATATTGTACTCATCCACAACAAGGACACATGCATTTGTGATTGTACATAGCAGTCCTGACTTGACAGCACAGAGCAGCTCACTTTATGCCCCATTACCAACTTTCAACTACCCCAAACTCCTGGCAAGTAAGTTTTTACTTAATTATGTGCAACTGCTTTATCCCAGGCTGAAAACACAGCTTGCCCCACAATAACAACTACTTTACTAATAAGAACCTTAGATAGTCAAAAAACCCCATGGTAAGAACAATTTGCACCACTCAGCACCAGCAGTCCTGCCAAATTAGTCACCACTACGCTCACATTTTAAAATTACAAAACCCCTTTTTTCAGGAGCCTCCTACATTACATTACGTATGTTTCTGTCAAATCCCCTGTTGCATCTTACTGAATGACTGAGAAGAGCCATAGTGGCTGATCAGCTGGCAGGTAAGTACTTCCAAATAAAATTCGACGTCATCCTTAATACAACAGTAATCAGTCTGCTCTACAAAAGTCAAACTGACTAGTAACTTTTTTAAAGCTTAACAATTTCTGCTGTCATTCCTATAGCTACAATCATGGTACTATTAAAAACAATTTGTGAATTGCTGATCTAATCCACCCTCCCACACAAAATAACTCCTTTGCCATAACTGAAACTATGAACTTTTGAGCTATGAACAGCTATGAACCAACAGCTTCAAAAAGAAAGCTTAAATTCTTCCCTTTTGAAATAAACTAGTACAAGGGTTTTTAAGAAATTAGGCCAATATTGTAGCAAAATCAAACTACTTTAAACATGCTGAAAATATCTCTGCTTATGAATGGCATAAAGCAGAACAACCTGCCTAGAAAATATAAAACTATGGAACAATGAACTAACTCAATGAGACAAATACAACATCTCTTAGAGTCTGCTTCTAGTTCAATGTCAGATTTCCATAGTCTCTCAGGTCAGGTCTGTGCTCTCCCCTTTAGGTAAAGGTAAAAACCATCATTAAATATAGCAAAACAACAGGCTTTTTTTCCATGTGACAGAACGTAACATCAAGTTGTGAGATATCTATTAGACTTGAAGTTTAATGGTTCTGGTAACAGCTGAAACCCTAAATCTTACTTTTGGTGCCTGAACATTTAGGCTATATTTCAAACTTCTTCATGAAACTCCACAGTAATAATAATGAAATGCTACAGGGAGATTTGGAAGAAGTAAAGTTGTTATAGCTTAGCCATTTCTTCCACTAGCAGATACAAGCAGTATGTTTTCCTTCAGTTACCAGAAGTCCACAGCTTTAAAAAACAGAACCAAGTAAAATTACTCAGCCACACTAAGTTCTTTTCAGTAATGACCTAGAATTTATTTCAATGTCTTTCCTGCAAGTGTAGTTTAAAGACTTCTTCCATCTAGCTTTTTTCCTTATCCCTAATTCTGATTAGAAAATCAATGGTGCGTTAAGTACTTCTCTACTTCTCCACTTGTTTGTAGTCCTTTTTTACTCTATCAAATGTTATCAACTGTTTGCAAACAGTCTTAATAGATGCTGCTCCTTAGCTGATAGTTTCTCTTACCTGATACCACAAGTAGACAATATATCATTTATTTCCACTTCTTCCTTCCCTCAAAAGATAACTCCTCTTGCTCATTGTATCTGAGGCATCCAGATTACAATCAGAAATGCTCAAGCACAAAAACAGAGGGTAGGGAAAAGTCGAAAAATAAATATCCCAACTGAAAATTTGAACTACAGTGTAATGGATTTTTTTAACAGCCACTTCAAAAAACTTACTATTTCTCAAAATAAAATATTGTACAGCAGTATTATTCATTCACTTTATGGAGCACAAACTGTTAAGTCTCTTTCCTATCAGAGATTTGACATTGAAGGTCACTCCTGCTCTGCAGTGCTCTTTGGTACCCTACTACCTGCTTTCACCACACTCCTCAGTACTCACACTGGCCCTGCACTGCAGCATTTGACAAACCTTCTTTCCTGCTTTTCATTTCATTTTAAGCACTGAGAAGCAGACATTAAAACCATACACACACACACACAAGAAAACCATTATAAACACCAAAAAACCCACATGTTAGTTGGAGAAAAAACTTCTTAATAACAGACTAAAACACCAGCAAAAACTGCAGGTGTACTCTTAGACTCCTTTCAGTGTAAACCTCATGCTTGCTGTTAGAATTGCAGTAGCCCGCTTGCCTACTATCTATTCTCTGAAAGAATGAAAGAGCAGGTAACAATGCACAGAAAGGATTTCAGGAAAAAAAGTCGATAGCAGGGATTTCAAGAAGCAGAACTTTTTTCCCGTGAAAGGAAATACAAAAGGTGGTTTCATTTCTTCCTTCACCGGTATAAGCATGACACAATTTAAGTAAACCTTTGAACCCATTGTTGGCACATGTGTACAGAAAGGAGGTGCAATGGGAGTGCATTAAACCAACTCACAAGTGTAAAATACTCTTTTAAATGGATGAGACCCATCCAAGTATCTAACAGAAGACAATACCACCAACAAACCAAAAATATAAGCACAGAACAAATGGAGGTATTTATTTATTTGATAAATAAATAAATAGCCAGAGCAGAAATAGTTTTCACATTTCCAGAGGCAAGTTAATTTCATAATTATATTATTTTTCTGTTAAAAAGCAGCCAATTCAGCAGTCTAGTAATCAAATCCAGTTGAGGGAATTACTTGATGAAAGTTAAAATTCAACATGGGAACTCAGAGTGGGTATTTTCAGTCTCTCAGACATCTGTTCCTGATGTCCTGACACCATCCAAGTAAAAAATATCAGCGAGAAATTGCACTGTATTTTTGCCTATACCAGCTGCTTTCTCTATTACTAGTGACAGTTTCACTAAGCTTTCCAGCTCCCTCAGTTGAGACACCTATTTCCACCTCTTGTGCACAATCTGTTCAAGTGCCACTTTTGAAAAATCAATTTTTAAGCTCAAGGGGAATAAAACCTACAAAAAGCATCATGTCATTAGCCTCCTCTCCGGAACCTGAGGTCACAGCTCATCCACCTCTAATTTTTAGCACCTGTAATATTTTCATATCTGATCTCCTTATTTTCAAATATTTTCTTCTCCTCAGTCCATCTCCTATAGCACCACTCCCCCTTACACTTGTTGTCACAGTATCAAAAAGCAAGATCAAATAAATGGGGAAGAGATCCTTAGAACATGAAAAGGAGGACACGCAAACTCGTTATCATTTATCCCATCCTGCAGAGAAGCTCAATATTCCACTGCCAACCTGTTTGTTCAGCTCAAAGAGCAAGACTACAGCTGGCAGCTGCTCAGCTCTTCTCCTCAAGGCTTTAATTCTTCCATTTAAAAACTAGCATAGAGAAAAGATAAGAACCTAAGTGATGAGCAGTTGTAAGCTGCTCCAGCCTGCTTTGATGGTCCAGCTATTTTCTGCAGCTGGTCCCTCAACTCAGGGATTCCCACTAGAAACCCCATGCCCAAGGAGCAACCACCTAAGCCCCCCACCAGTTTTCACTGTCATCTCACCCCTCTACAAAAGGTCAAAGCACAGGGAGACACTTTTCCCTCACAGACAGGAGGACACTGCACTACAGAAAGCCCTGAGCTATACTTGAATAATCTGCCAGCCTTTTGGTTCACAGCACAGCAAAATTACAGTATCTGTCACAGGATTTCCTTTGGCCAACAGCATTTAAATCACTGAATGAAGCAAGCTGTGCCATGCCTGTGACCCATCCTTCGGGCCCAGGGGCTGTGAATGAGCTGAGTACAGCTGAGGAGCTCTCAGCAGTGAGCTCAGAGGCGCAGAGAACCCCGGGCCAGGCAGTGCTGAGCGCGCCAGAGCAGCGCTGTGGGCAGCCAGCGCAAACCACCCCAGCAGAGCACCCCGAGTGTCACCTGCCTACACTCCACAAGCAGCACAGGGCATGCAAGGACATGAAGGCTGGAAAAGCACTGCATTACCAGGAAGCTGCAGAAGCAAACCAGCAGTTTGAACTCCTGACCCCCTGGCAAGGACAGAGCAGCTGAACATGGCTGTCACAACCTACAGGTTATCAACTGCTCACTGCAACCCATTCTCACATTTCTCTGCTCTGCTCACATCTGAGAGCTCTGCTTTAAGATACTGGCTGTTCTCACAGCTTCTTATGATTATCAAGTCTAAATCAGTATCTTAATTAGAAAAGAAGGATAAGAGTACCAGTGCTTTTCCCAGCATAGTTACATTTTTCACTAGGGTTTTTACTACCAAAGTATAATGACAGGGGGAAAACAGCAGTCCTGTTAGCAAGTTATTTAATGACAGAAGAAAAAAAAAGGAAATTAGAAGTTTCTGGTTTTCCAGTCCCTATGTGTTTTTCTCATCCAGGAGCAAAGAGACCCAGCTAAATAGAACTACTCCCAGATCAGGTGCCCCAGCTTTCACTTCTGGGGAAAATTATCAACCTTCCCCTAACCAGAGCAATTTGGGACTTGGGAGGAGAAGAGGTAATTCTGAAATAAGCGTCAGCAGCATGTTTGAATTAAAGTGGCCTCCCAGAGAGAAACAGAGAGAAAAGAAGGAATAGAAAAGAAAAATATGAACTACACATTTTATCAGCAGCCTCCAGATCCCTTGTACTAGCTCCCTGAAGATGACTTTACTTGGCTCAGCAAATTACATTCCTTATAGGATGTAGAAAAATTGCAGATATACTGCATGATGCCTGGTAAGTACTAAATGTATACATAGACTTAACTGGACAGGACTTGCATCAGCATCAATTATAACTCTTTTTACAAACAGAATATGGAATTACGGAAATGCCTTAGGATATTCAAAAATAGCTTGAAAAAAGAAGAGAGAACAGAGGTACTGGCAACAGAAGGGTGGACAGGGAAGTATAGCATGATTACACAGTTAATTTTTTAAAAATTTAATTTTACATAGTGATCTTTTACAAAAGGAAGTAACTGTATTAATAAAGGTTGCCATACTACGTAAGATTTTTTTTCTCACTACATGTTAAGGACTGGTAAGCATTTCATTTATGTTTTTAAAATGACAGAAAAAGTTTCAAGTATACTCAAGACCACTCCTAGTTTGTTTTTAGATCCATTAGATTTCAAGTTGACATCTTTTCAATATTCAGAAGCTACTTTGTTGAAGTCAACTTTTTAAGAACAAGGACCTGTCAAAGAAAGATACTGACCGTACTGTATTACAATAACGCAATCCAATGAGGTTCAAAGCATAACCACATCCCTTGGATGGATATTATTGCATAAATTTTCAATTAGCTGCCTTGAGTCAGCAGAGTTCTACTGAGGTTGTATTATAGTCCGCCAACTTCTTTGCCAGACCTTCAGAGTTCATCCTTGTTTTGCAATGCCCTGTCCTCAGCAAGAATCATTGCCAGGAGATAGAAACTCTTCGCCGTTACTTTCTAGTCTGCCGCTAAAAACATCAAGGAATAAAAGGCCTCAAGAAATAATAACCTTCCTGTAAACTGAAAAATTAATGTTTAGATTTGAAAACCATCTTGTAATCAATCAATGAGAGTCATTTGTAGGCCTCACCGTTACACCAAGAAAAGAAAAACACTATATATATTTAATCTAGCAATCATTTAATGAGGAAAGATGTGGTCAGTTAGAGACCCAGCATCTCTAACCTCAGGAATATTAAGCATCACATCTGATGCTTCAAATTTTGTGAAGTACCTGTGGTGCTTTCAGATGAAAAATAAAATCTTAAAAA
>VWZU01015099.1:2247171-2259125 GCA_013397095.1 Sterrhoptilus dennistouni
CACCTTTGGGTTTTTTAAGAAGACACTACCACCACAAAATATGGTGTTAAAAGTTTAAACAATAGAACAGTTGTGCTACAAACCAGTTTTAGTAAGTATTTTATTTTTATTGAGTAATGCATTGCAATACTGACAAAGACGTAAGCTCACGGATGCAAGGGTTTTTTTCCTTTACCATTTCTAACAAAAACAGGAAGTAAAGTAGTTTGAAACACCTTTTATCAGAAGTGCATTTATCTTCATCAATCTAGGCCACCAGAGTTATAATGCCTATACAAAGCTTCTGTATTCAAGAATCTGGCCTTCTAATACCTGCCTCACATTCATTTAGCTATTTTTGGCTTGTGGACACATCTACACTACTCATGTAATTTATGTGGAAAGAACTTGTAGTAATAAGATCTGATTACCACCAGAGAAAGGAAAACAAAAATTTTAAAGGTCATTTCCAAGAGAAAAAGATACATACATGACACCAGGAGACACCAGTCTTCAAGCCAATTTTTCATTCCTCCATTCCATTCTGTAGTACTTACATAATTAACTGAGGGTATATTCTCTATAGCTGTTCTAGACATAAAGTATTATGATATATTCTAAGTGAATACATGAAATGCCAGATACTTTCTAGCAGGCAAACACCTTCTGAACACATCTATTTCAACAATAATTTTTGTGCAAGTTGATGGAATGAAACATCTGGTTTTAAATTTGTTCTGTGTTTTTTTACTGCAATGGTTATAGGAGCTGTTATTTTCCCTCTCAAAATGCAGATAAATTATCATCTAGACTCTCAAACTTGAACCACATGAATGTTGGCATATCTCCCAACTGTAAGTTTCATTTAAAATATTATTTCACTGGCAAAACCTGTTGGACAAGAAATATTCATTTCACTGTCATATACAAGGAGCTGAAAATTCACATATGATATATGATATGATATGATATGATATGATAGTAATGCCATTTTTGTGAACTGCATGTACTTCTTATATATATGGAAAGAAATGCACAGAAGACAAAAAAGAAGCAAAAGGCAAGCTAAGGTCTTACTCTGGCAATTTCTGAAGTTCTCAATTTCAGTCTTTCTCAAAACAGTTTTCCGTTCTGTTTGTTCTTCCTAGCACTTGAACTTTTTCTTTCTGTTCACAATCTACAAAGTTCCCAGTTGGGAAGAATGAACATATCTAATGCAGTATTTTCTTTACACATCATACAGGAGAAAATACAATATACAAAGTAAGAATCTTGATAACAAGATCAGCATGCTGGTTTCCTTCCAGCTCTTCTGCATCCAGCTTGTTCAAAAAAACAGACCTTTCTTACATCATCTTAGAACAGCTGGAAGTTTTCAACTTTCTGTGCCAGTACTTCACAATCCAATAGTGTTTCCCTTGTCTTTACTCTTAGGACTACTAATTCATTGATTGAAATGAGAAGTTTAAGTTTCTATGTTTGGTCTTTATCCTGACAGCTGATATGCAGCCATCTTTACCAAGTACGTTTTCAACACTGTCTCTTAGAAACACATGTACAGCGTCAACAGAATCCATAAGAGGGTGGTTTCATCAACATTTTGCAAGACATGCAGAGCATTAGCCTTGATCCTGCTGAAGAAAGAATATTTAGATTTGTGAGCAACTATGACTTTTGAAGACCTTTATTAGGTTGCTGCTTTGTAAACATACATATACATATTTCTAGAAATACTGTTCTATAAAAATCCAGATCATCAGTGCTCCAACCATAAATGAAGAAACAATACTTATAACCTTTAGCAAGAAAGTAGTTTCATCATCACAGATGCTTGAATTCCCATATAAAAACAATACTATGTTTAAAAGGGCAATGGTAAGTCTGGCACATCAATACAAATCCAGGTGGACACTGTCAGTAGCTTCCTCCGGCTGCTATTCACATCCGTCCTCTACTTGCCTGAAATTAGCTCTGCTACAGAAGGTGGCAAAGGGAAGAAAGCAAAACTAGAAAAACCCTCGCTACGCATTCTGCAATTTAAAAAATACTACTCTACTCAGTACTTTTTTAATAGTGCCATTCTTAATGGCACTATTAAAATGCATAAACAAGAGCAAATTCTCTCACTTGGGTTTTCAAGGCTTCATTCTGAATTCATGTTATACAACCTCCAGACTTTTTTTTTTTTTTTAAGAAGTAAAGGTCTAGTCTTGTGCTGTCNCAAAAAAACCCTTACTACGCATTCTGCAACTTAAAAAATACTACTTTCCTCAGTACTTCTTGTGTGCCATTCTTAATGGCACTATTAAAATGCATAAACAAGAGCAAATTCTCTCACTTGGGTTTTCAAGACTTCATTCTGAATTCATGTTATACAACCTCCAGACTTTTTTTTTTTTTTTAAGAAGTAAAGGTCTAGTCTTGTGCTGTCTTCATTTAAGTATCTACTTTTGTCTCACCCCTGTTTCCTCCCTTTCACAGAATCACAGAATGGTTTGGGTTGGAAGGAACCTTTAAGATCATCCAGTTCCAAGGCTCCTGTCATGGGCAGGGACACCTTTCACTAGACCAGGCTGCTCTAAGTCCCATCCAACCTGGCCTTTAACACTTCCAGGGACAGGGCATCCACAGCTTCTCTGGGTAACCTGTGCCAGTGCCTTGCCATTCTCACAGTAAAGAATTTCTTCCCAAAATCTCATCTAAACCTACTCTCTTTCAGTGTGAAACTATTCCCTCTTGTCCTGTTAACTGCATGTGCTTTGCTTTCATCAGTCTGTCTTCCAGATGCCTTAACCTCTTTTCTAAAACTCTCCAGCCATTCTACTCTTTTCTTGCCTCCCTTGCTCTATTGCCAAACTATCCCTTCCTTGTATTTGCATAATAAAAATGGGATTAATTTTGACATATGAACACAATGATCATAAAACAAAGCTTAATATGCTGGTAAGATAAAACAGGAGAAAAGCAGAGAAGTGAAGAAAGTAGAGACAAATCCACACTACACTTCATGGTGAGGAAGGCAAACCTTTCAGCTAAAAAAACCAACCAAAATCAATACACCAAAGCCAAACCAACCAAAAATACCAAATGCTTGATGCTTGCAGCAGTGAATAACCTGTTTTGCTCCTCCACTGTGCTGCTTTAGGCTGGGATGAAGTTAATTTGGATACACCTTGGTACGTTATTCATGATTAAGTTCATTATTTTCCTTCTCTCGCCATGATAAAAGCACTACACAGAAACTTGACACAACTCCAAATACTGGCAACAGACAAGAAATCGACCTTTTCCTCTCTTCTTCCCTCCTATTATTTTCATTTCATAAATTCAAATAGTAGAATGCCTGGTCTTGCCCGCATTTGCTTAAAGAAGTCTCCTTTTACTAGGAAGATTTTCTCCATATTTCAAAGCTGGAAAAACACACACACCTCTTTCCAACTGAGGTTACACACACTACTCTGACTGCAGTGTGCAGATTTCCTCATAGTGTGTGTGCCCTACCTCAATGAAAGATGTAGCAACCAACACAGCTGTAAGTGGAGTGTGGTTCACAATTCTGTATATAAGGTAAACACTGAAGCTTTATCAACACACAGCCCCAACTTACATTTATGTCCTTCCTGTCTCACCCCTATTCTTAACTGTGCTTCAAGTCTATTCTCAAGCAAATCAAATAAACATCCACTTATTTTATAAAAAAGCTTGTAAACCTGACTAAAGGCACACTATATAAGGCACACTTCTTAACACTGGAACAGATAACCCTTGAAAGGCCGTGCAGTTGAAAAATGCCATTTCCTTGCTCACTGAGAAATATGTACTTGATTCATGAACTTGTAGTAGTAACTTACTCAAAACCACAATAAAAATAGTAATTTAGGGATTTCAACTTAGGACCATCCAACTGACAGCCTAAGATCTTTTCAGTCAAGTATCTCTTAAGGCACCTACAAATGCTGATACCCAACAGCAACCACATTTAGCCTGCAGGAGGGCCCAAAACAAGCACTGAGCATGTAGCAATCAGTACTACACATCAGTGTATCCCTGCCTTTTATTTTGAATACTCATACTCCAAATTTCAAACTGCCATTTTAACATTTTAACAAAACTGTTAGGTTACACCACTCATACAGTGAATGACAGAAAAAGGATAAGGTTCATCAATACTTGGTGCATCCAGCTCCTCTTCATCAAAAACAATGGGCAAGCACCCAAACCACAGAAAATCACACATCAAATGCACTGAAAAAAAGTTAAAAGATGGAGCTAGCCTCAAAATATAACTAAATGAGGTTATTTGAGTGAATGTATTTCTAATAGGGTTTTTTGGCAACCAGTACTTGACTTTGGAGTGCTTAGCAATGACCTACATGGGAGGAAAAATTTCCATAAAGATTGCTGATGATATGAAAATAGGCTATCATCAGCCAACATCAGGCTTTCCAATACTCTGACAATACTGTCAAAATAAAATTACATATCTAGTGACAAAAAAGTCATAATTACAAGATACAGGATTCACCTAGAAAAGAACTGACTCATAAAAATTCAGAGTAAGGAAAACCTACTGATTATTTTGGTCAAATAGTTCTTCCAACTAATAATAACTTTCCTCAACTATATTTTAAAATTATTGTCTTCCTAAACAAATAATTAACTACTTTTTTTACCCCCTCAAAAAACAAGGCCTGCATGCATCATAAGAAAGCCCAAGAAAGATCACTGGGGATATCCAAAATCATGCTAACCGTGGAGAGAGCAATCTGCAGGTTGACAGCTACCACAGGAATCCTTTCCAACACGTTCCCAGACAAAAAAAGGGTACTGAAGTGCTACCCTGCATTCTGACACTTCTGGCACACACGTGGGTAATACTATACCATATGTTCCTGGATCAAGTTGTATACTGGATACCAGGAGAAAATGGCATAACAAGGACCAGGATGTTGCAGTAAATAGAAAATAACAAGAGCGTGGGTATGGAGGTACCTGTCTGGAGAACACAAGCAGCACCACAGAACATGAGGTCTCACTGTTGTCTGCAATCAGACTAACAATTAAACTTAGGAGGCAAAACTAACAACCTAATTTTTAAAAAGGAACCAACGAAGGCCTTAAAAGCTAATGGTCTTTGAACTTTTTAAACAGGGAATAAATATTGAGTTGAAGCAAACAGAATGCATTATTCTTGCATTTGATCCCAACTACAACTGAATGCATACACACTTCTGGTGTCCCACATAAATAAAAACTTTGAAACACTGAATAAACATCAGGACTATCATAAATTACTAAAGTTACTGGGAGAGCTGACTTGCAGCAAGAAAAAACAATTGGTCTTGATACTCCAAACACAGACAAAAGATAACCACTTAGCCTGCCCAAAAATAACGAACGCAGAACTCAAATGTGATAAGAGGTATCTACAGTCCAGCATAATGAGATTCATTGAAGAGTTTAAGGCTGATACACACTAAGTACAACAGGCAGTTTTTTAAGTAGTGATTAACTCTGGGCAAATTGTTCCCATGGCTATGATGAAGAATCCTCTATCACCAGAAGATAAATTCTCAGATCAATATTCAAAGAGAAACACAAGCCTAGACAGAACAGAAACCACAGCAAATACTATGGCTTGTGCTATACAACTGAGTAGTTAAGAATCTCCACCCTTCGGCTTTAAATTACCTACTAATTAAATGCCATCTTGGAAAGTGAAGTACAGCAGCATTTACACAGTATTTACGGCAACATTTTTATATGCAACAGTTAAATACCAAGCAAACTTTGTCTCTCTGGATTACATTCCAAAAATAATCAAATATCTCAGGAAGATATCCACAAAAGCCTCCAAGATCTAAAGCGCAATGAGGAGATACTTGTAAATAAAGCTGCATTAGTTTATTATATGGAAACAAACTGCATCTTTCAATGAACCAAATTCACTACTTCTTTTTCATCGTTCATTATAATACATATTTAACAAATACAGTTGTACATTAAAAATCCATTGTTATGGCAATTTTTAGCAACTTTTTCACTTAGAAAGTTCAATCTTTTAAACATATTATAAAGAATAAAGTAAGAGTACTAGGTGAAGCTAAAGACCAAATAGATTTTTACTGAATAATTGGTTTTAAATATAAAATGACTGGGGAAAACTTTTGAACGCTTATATACTCATAAAATTACTCCTGACACATTACGTAGTTTAACAACCTACTGTCACTTCTCCTACATGAACAAAATCCATATTCATAAATTGGTGGGGCTTTTTAAATGAGCCAGCAAGTGCATGTGTGCTCCCTCTAACCACATTTATCATTGCCTTGCTAAGCACAGAGATCACCATTGAAAAAGCTAGCAGCAAAATGAGCCAGTAATGACAAAACCCAGAGAAGAGCAAGTGCCTGTTTCAGTGCTAGTGCCAACTGACACTTCTTTCCTCTGCCTGAGAGCTAAGTGTGACATCTGGGTGAAAGGAAGACCACACTCTATTTTGACTGTCACTTCATTCCCTCTGGTGCAAGACTGCCACTCGGCTCTGAAGAGCACTCGCAAATCCCAAATATACTGCCTGAGTGAAAATGCCCAAGTCTCATCTGTTCCAAACAGATTTTTCCTACATTACCATCAAGCATCTTCTGCATTAGGTTATTATTCATTAGATGAATTTATCCTCTGCATAGGCATAAGCAGCCCCAATACCACGTGACACAAGCAGCTGAGGAACAAAGAGCTTGGGTTACCTGCCTGGGGACAAGAGAAATGTCCATGGCAGTTCTCCAACCAGAATCCACACCCCCACAGCAGAAACCAATTCCTTAATTGCAAGACCATCCTTTTCAATTTTAGCCTGAGGTTCAAAGTTGTCTTCTTCCAAATGTTCCCTGCAAGCATTACTGAAGGGCAGAGAATGATGGATTTGTCAGCCCTTCTCTTGCCTTGTTAAAATCCTTTCTCTGACTGCTGTTTGAAATGCCTTCTCCATTCTCCCAACAGAGCTGGTTTAGAGGCAACAGCAAAAGCTGTTCAAACTAATCAACCAGTCTGTCATTAACCAGTTAGGTTTAATCAGCCACTAACTAAAGAGAAAGTACTTTACTTAAATTTTCCTACAAAGAGGGATATATATTTTAAAAGATTGATTTATTTCTTTTTATTTTCATTTGTTTTTTAAGTGAGCATTAATGATATTTAAGAGGGAAAAGTTTCTACAGCAAAAAGTGAAAGAAGGAGAGGAACAAAAAAGAAAGCTTACATTTCAATGTGATTATTTTTGCTACATAGATCTTTGGATTAAGAAAACAGATTAGTGGCTTAATCCAAAACAGAATTTACTAATAACTGACTTTTTGGCATTTAAAATTCAAAGTTTATTTAAGACATCTTGATTTAAATAATGTAAAATGTGCAGCTACTGAGTGTTTAGCACAGGAAACATCATTTGCTCCAGAGAACTAAAATAAGTCGGGTTTACATAGATTTCTTCCTTTTCACATTGCCTCCTACTACAAAGAGAACTTACAAGTGAAGGGACAACACAGTCTCCAGTAAAATCTCTTTTGCAAGTAAAATCTTTAATAGAATGTTAGCACCATAGTATAAAGACACATTGAAATTTTAAGGTTTCCACAATTCCTAACAAATTATAAGCAAGGTTCCAACATTCAAGGAGGAGATGTAGAACAACAGAAGAAACACAATATATAGTATCTCCAGCTCCTTAAAAGGGACCCTCCCAATTCACAGACTCTGCAAATAAATCCTGGAGGGTATTACAACACTACACAAAGACATGGATTGGATAGACATGCCACAGAATCACACTAAGATGAACAAATACACAGGGGAGGAGCTGGTGTTAATCTAATTCCAGTAAGAACACAAAAACTTCCCATTTCAGCAAACTTCAGAAACATTAAGTGTGTGGCTATTTTCTCCTTATCCAATACTGTCTACTGTTAGGCTATTTAATGTGGCTAATATGGCTTATTAGGAGCGTGGCTTATTTTTATACTAAAAAAAAAAACCCCAGTTTATTTCTCTAGGACAGATTTCCCTCCCAGCAGCTATACAGGTATACCCATACAACCATAGTAATTTAGTTTGTTCAGTAATCATATACTAATTTTTTTATACTGGAAAAATGCCCAATTCATTGCTCAAACAACTTGACTGGAAGACTCAGAAAGAGGGAGAGGGAGGTTATTACCGTGTTTGAAAATACCTTCTAAGAGGTCACAATCTCTTTCTCGGCAATATATATATAAATCTTAAAAAATAATAATAAAAATGCTACACACAGATTTTTGTGCTACTGCACAATAGACTGTTGACACATTTTGTCAGCATGTGTAGAAAACCCTCCCATAACAGCTGCAGTCAGAGCAGCACAAGTTCTGGGAGCCAGTGCAATCAGCCCCTAAAGTGGCACTAAAATCTGATGGCTACCTGCTGCTTGGGACACTGGAAACAAGAAATGGTCTTTCTGTTGTGGCAGGAGTCAGACTGCAACTGCTTTGTGCAACTACACAAGAGATTACACCACATCATTGGAGAGCCTGATAAAGATCCTGGGTGCAAAAGATCCCCAGACTGCCCCAAAGTACACTTTTTATCGACCTACAGGGAACGCAGCTAATCCCCAAAAGAATTCTGGTGGTGCCCAAGCACAGGAAGTCAGGCATGATTCATGCAGGCTGGTAATACAATACATTTCCCAAGTGAGAGAGGAAACAGGAGTAGACCAAAATAGTGCTTTAGAAAACACCTGGGCTACAGAATAACTTCCACAGAGCAGTTCAGCTCAGAAAGGTGGCAACATCCATCAGCCAGGGCTCCATTTGTTGTGGTTCTAAACCCAAATTTAAGTCCCAGCTCAAATGCAGCTGATCCAGGACTTTATAGACACTTGCATGATAAAACCCTGCAAGCCTGAGTACTAAGTATCATCAGGGAAAAAGCAGAGGGGGATGCAGACACCATAAATTCCCCACTACCTTGGGAAAATATGGGTTTTAAGATTTTTTTACAACATTTTTCCACTCTACTCAAAAGACAGTATAGTAATGTCACAAGTGTTAAGTAATTTAATAATTTCAAATTAATTAATGAAAAATAGGTCTTGCATGCCACAAGACGACACTACAGAGACATATTTGTCCATCAAATCCACATAACTCCTGCTTAAAATACAAGCTCTGCCCTCCCATACACATGTAACACGTAAATCCCAATAGAAATTATTCATAACAGCACTTCAGTTGAGAACACAATTACTCGTAATTTCACAGTAAATTCAGCTAGATGCCCTAATGTCTCCAACCAGACAGGAGTGTTCTTATGTCAAGGAGTCTGTTTCAGATTAAGCTCCACTCCCTCCACAGTATCCATACCTGAATAAATCCACAGAAAGTCAGAGGCTTAAATGGAGACGCTCCAAATGCCCAGGCCCCTTGACACCTTTCCCACACAACAAACTGCCTCAAAATAACCAAACGAAAACCACAGATTCCTTCTGCTTGTCAAAAAGGTGAGGAATCACCTCACTCATTTCCAGATCAGGCTGCTCCTGATCTGCCAGAGTAGAACAAATGGATTTCTTCAGTAACAAACAAGAAACCCTTGGAAATTCTCAAAATAAGAAGTAATGCAGCTATCCAGATTGACTGATTTTGAGGTCCTCAATTACTTCAGTTAATGCTTATAAATGTAGTGTTATGCTTCAGTAATCATATTCAGTTGCCTCATCCAAAATCCGACTATCCTGCATATGTCTGCTAAAGGAACATTTATTCAGAAGTGACACTACTTTATTACAATTCAAATTACAGTAATTGCTTCA
Organism: Sterrhoptilus dennistouni; assembly: GCA_013397095.1. Classification (NCBI taxonomy): domain Eukaryota; kingdom Metazoa; phylum Chordata; class Aves; order Passeriformes; family Zosteropidae; genus Sterrhoptilus; species Sterrhoptilus dennistouni. The sequence goes on from VWZU01015099.1 coordinate 2,257,001, forward strand.
GACTTGTAAAGGCTACTCTGCACACTAAGTGTTGGATAAGGTAGGAAAGCCTTTCAACTTCAATATCACACGGCAAGAGCTAACATTAACTACATTTAAATTATTTAGGCTAATGCATAAGGAGCTTTAAAGAACATTCCAAACCCCTGATAAGCGAACTCTGTCAGTTTTTGCTTTATTTTTCCATTTTATTTATATTCATGCCATCTGGTAGTATTGATCAAGCAGTTAAACAATCTTGTGTTTTTCAAACAAATGCAGAACTAATTTGTCTGCTAACAAATACGCTGCAGGTGCCAGGTACAAAGTCACTTACAGACTGTTACAGAATGAGCTCCAACTCACTGTAAACACAATCCATAAAAAATATCCAAAAGGCCAAACGGACAACCATGCTCAAACCCATGGATCACTACTCATCTATTGAACATTACATAGTAAGATCAACTCCTGTGAGCCTCAAGTTTCAACTGATCTGCTTAGAACTTGTATCAGATTCCACATCCCAAACCACAGCTACATGCATCAACAGAACAGAGTAAGTGAGCAAACTAAAAAAGTCACTTATCCTAAAAGCTGTCTCATGAAAAATCACTTGCTCAAAAAGCCAGACTTACAGAAAAGAAAACTGGCAACAGAGAAAGCACAATAAAGCAGTATTAAAAAGAGACTGCTGAAAGTAAACCAACATTATCCAACTGCTATGGTAGAACTGCTTAAGTGACATTTGTCTTTTTTCCATGATGTTTTCAGGGAAAATTTCTTGGACATGCAGAGATTATGCACACTATTTTCAGCTGTTAGCCTTATCAAAGATTTAATGTTTCCAAATACAAATAACAGGCAGCTTCGGACCCAAAGATTTACAAGCAATTACCTCTTTTGTAATTTCAGATTACAACCCTTGAAATCACACAAAGTAAGAGGAGCTACAAAGAGATGGAGGTATTAGGAGAAAAAAAGGGGGAAGGGGGACTTTTAATTTTTAGTCATGGATTTCAGTCCTACATTTTAGGTATCAAAATGTGTTTGTTTCTTAAACAAAACTACAGGAGGACTAAATAAACCAACAAATAGATAAAACTCTAATGTGCACCTAGAACAGAACTACAGTAACCAAATGACAGCAAAGGGCCTTCTCTATGTCTATGCTGAAGCAGTCAAGCTTAATGGAGATGAGTGTGTCTCCAGTTCATACCAAACTTGTTCATTGTAATTTATAGCTGGTACACCTACGCATGGCCTCCAGTGCATGGAATTAGACCAGCTCCTGAAATTCTTCAGGAAGTACTGCTTACAGTAGTCCTAGCACTGATTTAGGCACACACAAGTCAACACCAGAGCATCACTGCCATTTACGCAACTCTGTCACTTATAAATGCTCTAAATTTACTGTCAGAACATCAAGATCCCAGCCATTCCCATGTTCTTATTGCTTGTGACCACTTAATAGAAGTAACAGCAGGTTCTTTTCGTTTGTTTTACTAAAGATTTCTACAGAACTTTATAACTAGTCCTGTACTTGTTCTCTCTATAGCATTTTGTTCTCTTTAAAATCACTGCAGTGTTGCTTTATATTGAAAAGTTGAGTTTTGGACACACATCTTCATCCATCCACTAAGAACAAAAAGTAAAACATTAACAGGAAATCGCTTTTGCTTTCAACAGATCCCAATACAGCCCTATTAACTCCACAATCTGCTTCCAACTCTGTAAAAATTTTGCACTACGACTGGACCAAAACCAGACCTTCCTCGGGACTTCCAGAGATGCAAGTCAGCCCGTCCACACCCAACAAATTGCAGGACCTGGGCCTGTCACCATATCAGCATAAATTAGGGCTTGTCAAACAGGTAGGACATAGCAACCTAAGTTATTTTATTAAACACAAGGGTAACTGTTTCCACTGTCCCAACCCCATCACAAAGAAAAAAAAAAATAATAATAGTAATAATCACAAGCATGATATTTTCCCCCATTTATTTTGGGAGGCTCTCAGTTTTTCATTAAGTTACCCAAGCTAACTTCACAGGAGACGGAGACTAACGTGGTAGAAAAAGGAGGTTAAACACGGACCCTGTCACTCAGGGACAGCACCATGTGCAGCCTCAGCCCAGCCCTGCCC
>VWZU01015099.1:2260027-2283796 GCA_013397095.1 Sterrhoptilus dennistouni
GGCCGCACCGCGCCCCGTGAGTGACGTGCCGCCACATGACAGGCCCTCACCGGGCCGGGACAGCAGCGGACAGCCTGCCCCAGCCGCAGAGCGTGTGCCTGCAGCGCCCAGGAGCTGCCTGCCCGCGGTACACAGCCCAGCCCCACAGATGGGCCCGCTCTCGGAGCTGGGGGTGCGCCCGGCGCTCAGGAACACAATATTCCTGCTCAACCACAGCGGGTGGTGTGTATCAGCATACCGCATCAGTCCTGTCATTCGTCCAGACTTTACAGAAAAATACTGTAAGTACACACCTCCCGAAAGGAGAGGATGTAACCTCAAGCCCACCATAAGAAGCTGAGCAGATCCTGTACAGTCAGCCCAGACCCGCGAATCACCTCTGTGGCCATCCTGGCTGTGTTAGACAAGTGCCTTAGTTATGTGTATACAATGTGCATCTTCCCAGCACACCAGAGATGTAACTATTCTTCCTGTCATTTTATAATTGTAGACCTGAAATGTAGAGGAGACTCGAGAGTCTTTGAGAAGTATAAACTGAGCCTTAGCTTTTGTGCTTTAACCCTGTGGAAAGTTTTAACAATCCTTTGTACTAGAGATTTTTGAGTGTAGAGTATCACATGTGCCTTCTGTTCTGCACCTCAGAAGACAGTCAAACTGTCCAAATCCACACACAGTTAGATATGTACATTCCCCATATAAATCGGCATAGAGAGGAGGGATCCTAACTTAGATTCTCCCAGTTTTCTCTCTGGAAAATCCTACCATATGTGTTGTGGTTGAGTAGCTGAAATGTTGGGCAACCTGATCCTGAATTTTGGGTGGCTAAACTTCTCATGTTGTAGTTAAATACTAAGGCACTGCAGTCTAGAAATTCGAATTTTAGTATTTCATGAGTGGGACATGTAACACTTAACTCTTGCTGTACAGGCAAAGACTAAGGACTTAATTATTTTTTAAAAATAAAATATTTCAGAGTAACTATTTTTCCACATCAGTTACTTGAGATGTTCATGTAAAATTCCCAAATCATTGTTTACTATTGAAAGAAACTCCACTACCACAACCCAAAAGTCCTCATTCTTAGCTCAACTCTACTTTCCATGACCACGGTTTTCAGGAAACATTTGAATGAACACAGAATGCTCCTTTGGGAAGCTCAGATCCTGCTTGGTGGAGATGAGACCCCTTCATTTATCTTTATAATGTTACGATGACAGGCCAAAATTGTGGAACAATATGTTTTAGTGAACTGTATCACCATGTCAGCCACTTCAACCCATTACATGTATATGTTCTACATTATAGGTAATGAATGTAGTATTTTCTGCCTTGCACACAATTCTTTCGAAGATCATTCTCCAGGAATTCGTCAGGAAAAGAAGTGACCTTACGTGAGAATAAAGAAGCCTCTCCATACATTTCTGTACAATAAAACTCAAGTAACTTATCAGGAAGTTTCTGAAATAAAAGTGGTAACAGGCTGTAAGTGTATTATGCCCCTGGAGAGTTTTGCCAAATCATAAAGCATTCTTCACTGCTGCTAGAAGGATTGCTGTGATGTGGTACCATAAGAAGTCCTCTTGTAGGTTATAAACTAGTTAGTGGATGGGAAATGAAACACAGGGATAAATGGACAATTCTCAAATAGAGGGAAACCACTATGAGTTGGGTTCTGTGTTGTTCGGTATCTTCTTAAATCAGAATCTCTTCATTTGCTTCTAGTTAAAACTAGAATCAAATGTGAAAAAATAGCAGAAGGATATCACTGTAGTGACTAAATCACTGATAAAATGGCACCTGAAATTTAATCTTGCTAAAAGGCAAAGTAAAGCACATGGGGAGAAAATAGCTTTTACTATGCAGGCAGGATGATCTATAAATTAGCTGTAGCCTCTCAGGCAAGAGATCGTGGAGACATTTTAAATAGTCCTCTGAAAACTCCATCTCAGTCAGTGTTCAAGGGTAATCAAACCAACAGCTGTGATAAGCTCATTAGGAAAAACAGAAATAACAGCCCGCTGCTATATAAATCCATAGTACAGCCAGTATCTGTACAACCCTGCATTTATAATATTCCTTCAAAACTAACAGAGTAGAATGAGAAAAGTGTAAATCCCAGCTTTGATATGAAGAGAGCTCACTGAGCAGGGTTTTCAATTGAAAAAGAAACAAGCAATTTATAAAATTATATTGAGGTTAATAGGAGTTATTTTTCATTGTTTCTCATGAAACAAGAACTACGGGGAAACTGGTTTAAAACAAGCATAAGAAACTACTTTCTCACATGGTTTACTCACAAAACTCATTTTTATGGAGATGGTCTTGGATGCTAAATACCTAGAAGGATCTAAAAAACAATTGTTCTTGAAGAACCTTTAAACAAGGTTGACCAAAGTATTTTGGGTGTATTTGATGTTCAGACAGGCATTAAACTTCTGACTCCTCAAAGACTGTTTTTACTTTATTGATTAATTATTCCCTGCCCTGTTCTTAGTCTTTCTCTAAACACCTACTTGTGGAAGGAATAAAGTGCTGGACTAGAAAGACCTTTGGTTGAACCTATGGTATAGCTTTTCATATACTAAGGATTCCTTCTTCTTGGTTAACCAATGGTGGGTTTGAGTCAAACATTAACACAGTTTGCAAATTTTATATTTTTATTGAAGCAAAAGAATTCTTCTCATCCCCTTTCCCTTCCTAGTCTGTACATATTGCAGCCTAGCAGAGCTAGACAACCTTTCATAGCAATCTTGAGCTCCTAACCTCATTTGTTTTAAGTTATTGACGTTCTTTAAAATTACTGAACCTGTATTTATTTCACTAGCTAATGGCTTGTCCCAGTAGAGCTAGAGTTCAGGGTAATACACACCCATTTAGTCTGATGCAATACCACATCATGTATGCTTTGTTACAAGTATTCTTAATTACCTATTTATTAATGCAACCTGCACGACGAAGGTTCATACTGTTTCCAAGGTAACACAGCTGCTATGTTACAGTCCTCCTTTAGAATGTTACTTTCACTCTCCAACCAAACCAAAATTTTGCTTTTTTGATTAAGAATCCAAAAGAATCAAAATAACTCACTATTTATCCCACCTTTTAGAAAGCAAACATCTGGTAAGATAACAAATTCAGTACTCTTCTCTTATCAGGAAACAGAGACCTTTCTCTGTCCTTTGCTAAACTACACAGTTTTAGCTTCTAGAACAAGGTCACCTCATAATCCATTTGCTAACTTATGTTTCCTGGACACATCGGTTTGGGTTTCTCTACCTTTTTAACACTCTCCTAGTAATCAGTTTTCTCAAATTACTTTCCAGTTTCATCTCCTTCCACCACCAGATTTCCACACAACTTCTCACCATCATAATTGTATGGAGGAATTTAGCTATATGGTCTACAGAAACTATTTCTGCCCAGCCTACATTCAAGTATTGACCATATCACATGGAAATGGCCCAAGGCTTGCTCAGCTTTACCATCTCTTCCTTCTTGCCCTACAGAGTCCTTCCGAGACGCTGCTTCATTTCACATGAGCTTTGGAGACTAAGTCCATCTGCCACTATACTGTGGGCAATACTTATGGCAAAAATATACCACTGTGCACTTCTTTCCCCACTGTCCATAGGTGTCAGCACCAGAATGACTGGGACATTATCCCTAAAGTTCATTTCATACCATGGTAACACCTGCACCAAGCCTACTGTCACTAAGGCTTCCCCATTGTCCACAGCAACTGGAAGAGAGTGAATGCAACAGATGGAACAGTGTGCAGCAGCATATCCTCAGTCCTTTCTTAGATTCAGCATCACAGGTTCCTTGGCTTGAAGGCTTAAAAGAAGTAATGACTCTCTAGTCTGGCCTTTTAAATAACACGGTTCAAGAATCGTAATATTCTCTCTTATATAATTGTTTTAATTAGAATTAACCAGCACATCATCCATTAGTAGCAGGCTTCTGACCTGAGAATTTTATAGCTACTAACTCTGCATTCTACCAACTTCAGCATTAGCTTTGCTAAGCCAGTATCCATCTTATCTTCCCTCTATGGTGCATGTAAGCCTGCAACATATGCCAAACCTGCTGCTTTGCCACACCTCGTCATGTTGTCAGCAGCTTCTCATCCACCAGTATAACCACCCGCCTAAACCTCACTTAACTCAAAGCTGGTGACAAGGAAACAGTGAAGACAGACATGGCATATGGCAAAGAGCACCCAAACTACCTTTACTGCCAGGAACAATTGAGCCCAGGAGACAGGCACTTGCCTGCAGGTTAATATACTCAACCACAAGGCATTGCATGTGCACTGAGGCTTCTGCTGTCACAGCTAGACTCTTACAGCTTGTTTACTCAGCAGCAGTGCACTGCTCTATAATTTGCAGGTTAGACCAGTTGAAAGAAAAGTTGATCAAAATGGCTGATCCTCTGGAATACAAACTTTGGGATGGTTAGCTGGAGAAAATAGTAGTTTATATTATGTATCTTATGTATATATTTGCATTAGATGTCATTAGATGTGCATGAGGAAGTGATGTGTATGACAAACATGACAAAAGGTATTTTCTGCATGGTTAGAATCAACCCTTTGAACTGCAACAGGAAACAAATAGGAAGCCAGTACACAAAAAAACTAAGTGAGCATAAAAAACTAAGTGAGCAAAAATGTTACTTACACTATATATTGTGTATTTTAGCTAGTGAGAATACCTTTATTCTGTGTCAACTAATCTTTGAACAGTTTTTATAGGCAGTCACAAATACAGTTCTTCAAAATAAATTCATTCATACACTGAGGCCAGAAGAAAACACTATGATTATCCAGCATAACCAGTTGGATAACAGAAACCCTTTTTGGTTTGACATGGAATTACAGATAAATGTCAATACACCAAATCTTAACAGTCTGCAGGCATTTTTGCTGCCCATTTTTCTAGCTCTGTGGGAAAGTATACTAGCCTACTAAAGGTCAAATTCAGATCTAAGACCAAACTGAGGTAACTCAGTGTTGCTCTCATATCTCAAACCAGTGCTAAAGTTCTCTTTTATCTCACTTTTTTGGAGAGCTGAGTGGTTCTAGTGGAATCTGTCATATTTCAAAATTATTATTTATAAGGCATGAAGCCATATATCAGTGTAATAACACTCAGCTTTCTAAATGAGACATCTATGCACCTGTAATCTTATGCCTAAATTGCAAAACCATTTGCACATCCAAAAAGTATTGCTATAGAGCATTTATGCTGCAGAGAGTTTATTTATTGATAAAATAATGCTATTTTATGCCACTGGGGCTCTGGTCTCACACTCCACCAACAGCAATTTGTGTAGTTGTTTGATATCAGCAAGCAGTATCTTACAAATTAAAAATAAGACTCATTCAAATTGGACTGGTTTCTAAGCCTGTTACTCATCTACAGCAGAGCTCTATTTTACTCACATCACCTTTAAAAATACTCTTTAGGTAATGTTAGAATCCACACACAATAGGATGACAGGTAAAAAAAATAAAAAGTAGAAACTATGCACTAGAAATCAAAACCGAAACACAAACATTTAAAACTTTTTGGCACTGGGAAAAGGATGAAGAGTTCAGTCAATAAAATTTTCCAACTACTTATGCAGAAACTACTTTTGATTACTAATTTCAGTCTCCATTCTGCAAGCAGATTCATCTACAGAAACCTAATTAAAACAAATACAAATTTCTAATGCAACATGACTGCCTCCTTTTTCACCTACAAATCTGCATTAAGAACACTTGTACGTATTTCAATATGTGGGATTAAAATATATAGACATGACAAATGACAGAATATGTTTGAAGCACTTCCTGAAGCTGCAGAACCTCATATTAAAACACGCATAATGTTGACTCCATTTTTCATGACAATGTTTTGGAAGCTGTGCAGACTACAGATTTCCTCATTCTTTATGAGTACTGTAAATACACAAAAAAAAGCAAGACCTTTCGAGCAAGTCATGACACCTATATTTTAACTGCTTTTTACAATCAAAATAAATCTTTTGCAAATTCAATAAACTACTGAAATATATTTTACTGCTCGGTTCTAAATTTTAGCTCCTACCAATAAAAACCAGTCAATGAGCATGTAAGAGGGAGTGAAAGACAGTAAAGCTTGGGGTTTTGTTACAGATTGGAGGTTTATAGTTTTGGGGGTCATACTTTAATTAACTCTAGAATATGTGAGGTATGTAATTATCCCAAGCTGTGGATGACATCTTTTTTTGCCAAGGTTCACCACTGAGTGATTTTAAGTTTGGCTGAGAATAGACAAATCATAATAGCTTGTGAAAAACACATGAAGCAAAATTTTCTTACATATTACAAGAACTAAGATTAGCTTTAAAAAACCCAAACAAAACATAAAAGGGATGCGCTGCACATTGCCCACCTCATGCAAATGTGGTCTGTAGGTTTAAAGCTGATATAACAGATAGGCAATGTTATGTTCCACAGGATCCCACAGCACACTCTGTTATCTTCCCTGATTCTGAAGAACAGCATAAACTGGGGTTTATAAAAGCCTGACAAGATCATTTATCCAATCCTCTTCTAGTTGCTGGACAGAAAAAGACAGGCATATTTTTTCTCCTTCTTCTCTGGTGGATTTGCTTGTAATGCTTACTCTCTCATATCATACTCAGCCTTGACAGAAGTATCCAGTGGAGATAACCTCAAATATGCAAAGAGCTGAATTATGATTCCATCCCTCTGGTTTCTAAAACTCAGCTGTCAGCTTTGATCTTTGACTTTTGAAAGCCTGTTCTGCAAAATAGAATGTGCATTCATACATGGCTTCATATATAGGAGTATTTGCCATGATTTCAAAGGTAGAAACAAATGCTAAATTTTTAGAATAAGCATGGTATAAGTTCAGGAAGCAGCCATTTTTCAGTTTAACTTTTCTTGACCTTGGCCTTTTCCATAGAGGATGCCTGGAACAGGCACTCCTTAGCTGCAGTTCCACAAATCCAGACATTCTAAACTCTGGGCTCTGCCAGCTTCAATCAATCATAAACTTCTCCCTACTATACTGTGTTGCAGCCTAAAAATAGGGTTATACTTTCAGAAAATGAGATAGCATTAAAGCTGTGAAAGTGGATAAAACAGATTCCAGATGCTAGCAACCTGAAATGACAATGAGAGAATGAATCTAAAGCTTTGTACACACAATTGTCTTCCTACTTTATAAGCTACACAGGAGGCTGGAGAAATTTGTTTTATTTTTCTGACATCCCATTTGTATGAAATGAAGGACAAATATTTAATCTTATATCCTATTGGGGGAAAACAGGAAACAATTCTAGGGGACCTTGAAATCCTGATAAGGAGAGGTCAACCCCTAACTGACAAAACAGGCATTGGGTCTCTAAAATCATCCCACAAATATTTGAAACTGTCATCAGAAATGAAAATTTAAACAAACAATATAACAAAGCTTTGAATGGCCTCAATAAAAACTTTCCCTGTCCAAATACATTTTCCATAAACTTTTCGATTCAAAACACTTAATGAAAAACAAATAAAAAGGACCTGATGCTTTAGTATAAATATCAAATGGAACAGGAAAGGTCTTCAAAAATAAAAGACCATGCACTGTCTTTTTTTTTTTCCCAGAAAACTCCTTGAACAAAATCATCGTCTAAACGCTATAAATAAGCTCATACACAGCATGTACTTATAAACTAGAATAGGGTCTTATTATAGGAAAACACAGCCCATACTAATTTAATCTATTCCCAGATTCCTTCATGTCAGAAATAAAATTCATACTGCTTTTATAGAGAAGGGCATAAAATTGTATTTCTGACCAGGAAAAATGGGGTTTATGGGCAGAAACAAGGACAAGAATCAGTCGGTTTGAAAGAGATTTAGATATTCATTTATTTTTGCTAACACTGAGGTCTGCCATATGACATTCAGAGCATCAGCAAGGTCTTTGGCAGTTGCTATCATCTTATTTTTGCCAGCAAGTTCTGTTCTAACCAAGTTTAGACAACACTTCTGATAGCAACAAAAGTGGCTGGTCTGCTTTAGAAATCCCAGTGGAGATGGAGCTGCTCCAGTGTCAGCCTAAGAGTGTAATGGGGAGTTCGCCAAAAAGTTAGATGAAGTCTTCAGAGGCTACACACAAACCAAATGTGTCAAAATCCTGGCAGTTAACTGCCAGGAAGTATATAACCCAGGGAGAAAGAGAAGACAAGTCTCCTGACATAACCACAGCATTTTCTCACTTTCATAGACTTTCAGAAGGAAAACTGATGTTGTTTGATGATGCAGTGCATCAGAAAAAAGTCAGAGGCCATCACCCACAGGCAAACATTTCAGGGTAATTTGAATCTTAGGAAAATATTACAAAGGGAAACATACGTAAGCAAGTGAACCCAAGCCATCACAGAAGAAAGAGAAGGTTTTAAGGGAAAAAAGAATATTCTCTGCATGAAAGTAAAATGATGAGCTGATGCCACAGGTTTTAAGAATATTTTTCTTCAGTTTAGTTGTTTTGAAGGAAAATACCACTCCTATCAACACAAATTTTATGTATAACAATTCTAACACATTCCTTGCATTCAAGTAAATGGATAGGAAGAATGTTTGTGCATTCAGAGGTACTACAGCCTTATTAATTAATTAATATAGGAAAAAAAATCTATGAAACCATTTCTATCTGCTTTGTTTTTTCCTAACATGTCCCTAACATAAAACAAGAGTAACTCTATGAAGTTGAATAAATGCAGTATGTGTCTTCAGGCTTGAGTCTTGATAAAAGAAAAAAAAAAAGTGAAGGAAAGGTAGAAAAATATTCTTGTATCAGCCTTTCTCAGGAAAATTCTCCAGTTTAGTTCAAGTCAAAGGTTATCAACTTCTTATTTGGTCAAAAGCAGTTTGCTTCAACCAAGACTGGGGCGATAGAAATAAACAGTGTAAGTTTAAAGGAAAGGGATGAATCTCCATTTGTAACATAGAACCAAGGCACTACATTTTTCATTTACAACCTGTAACACAATGCAATTAATGTTTCTCCCTAGAAATAAATACAATAAAGTTCTACTTTTCTCTGCCCTTAGTTATCCAGGAATACACTCGTGGAAGGACTGACCAGGAAGCATATAGCTTCCTGCTTCACTGGTTACTGAACTTCCTGTGCATTCCCTGTACTGTTAGTGGCACCTTTTGGGAAGAGCTGGGCCTCTGAAAATTTTGTGCTATATAATGTAGAAGATAAAGAAATTCAAACCCAACTAGAATCAAAGTATTTAATGTAGTTGATCTCTGCTAATGCATCCTGCTTCCCAGACTCAACCTAATGTCACATAGCATCAGAAGTAAAATCAAAATACATATTTTAAAGGTTTGATCACAGATCTTACTCTCCAGAAATCCAGCAGATAATGGCGGGAAGTTAAAACACTGCTATACAGTTTACACAAAAGCAATAGGTATCGTTGAAAATAAAAATTACATTGAGACAAGTCACCTTTGCACAGTGGCTGGTGCTGAAATACGTGGTATGTTTAGGCATCTCTTGTTAATATAGATCAAAGGAGGCAGTGAAACTGCAGCAAAGAAATGTAAGAAGTAAAATTGTGGGTTTATCTATAGTACAAGGTACATTAGATTATCTATGGCTGAATGGAAACAGGAGAATCAAATTTTTCTCATGAAGGAAAAGAATATTGAAATGCAGGGCACAACTAAAAAGCTTCAGAAAGGACTTAAAAGACTGGAAGATTTAAAATTAAATCAGGGCACATTATTTAGACCTAGCTCAAGTTCTACTCAGTCCAGAGCAAGGCTTCTAGCAGACAGATGGCAATCTAACTCAGCAGACATGACTGAAAATTCAAAATGTCAGTAAAAAGGATGACTCGGGTATGAAGCTCAATTCCACAGGGTACTAAGGAATATGCTTACAAGGCTGAAAATCGAAGTCAAGCAAAGGCTTCATACCACATGAAGCCTTACATTCTGTGATAGCCAGCACAATCTAGGAAAACATGTCACAAAATGCATGTAGGAAGAAGCAAAACATTTCACACATTTTGTCATTCTGCAAGGGTGTACCAGCAGAGTACATAATATCAAAAATGAGACAATGAGGGCCTCATTAAATCTAATTAATTCCTCACAGGAGCTCTATCAGAAGATGAATGGACTGCCAGCTAGAAAGCAAATGGGAAATGCATTGCTTTGTGCACCGGTGTCTGGCATAAAATGAGTGTATAGCCAGAACTGCAGAGTTTCTAATAAAAAGCCGCTAATCATAGAAGTTAAGCAATAGGACCTAGACTTCACAGTGGTTAGCTTTCCCCACAGAGATAATACATTAATTAGGTATATTTCTATAAATTATAACAGTGTCAAAGGAAAGAAAACGCTCAACTTTCAGATTTAAAGTAATTCATATCCTTGGTCTTACTAAGGAAGCCACGCTCAGATGCAAAAGGAAAGCAAAATAATTGCTTTTTTTAATTGAGATGGTTATGAAGACATCTTCCTGGATATGTATAAAAGTCCTCACAGAGTATTGAAAAGAGCTGGAAAAGTTCAAGAACTTCAAATTTCATGCCTCCAAAGAAGTTCCCTTTGACCTGCCATAGCATGATAAGAGAATGTGAATGCATTATTTTGGAGCAAAATAGAAGAACAAACAGAAGAACCAAAAGTGCAAAAACATTTCAGCACCACAGAAAAAAAAATTCCACTTAGGCATGGATTCCAAAGAATTCAGCAAATATTTAAAAAAGAAACATGCTCCATTTCCTCAAAAGGGAATAAGACTCAGGGAATGTGGCTGATGCCAAGGATTTTTCTTCACTGAATACATTTTCAAAATTTCCTGTATACATCTGCAATAGCCTATCCTACAAAGCTTATATATACTTCACTCTTCCCTGTGAGTAAAGCCAAAATCATATCTTTCTTTAATCCAACATTCTAATTAAATTTCCAAGGTTTAAAGGTACAAGAAAGTTCCCAGTTAATGTGGTAATTAATGACTAGAAAGCCAACTTTCCATTACATTATAATTTGGACAGCTCACACACTTCAGAAGACTTCTAATTGTGTTACTGATGATAAATGTTGAATGCTCAAAGCTTGTGTGTGTTGTGCACATTTTACTGCCCTCAAGGCCAACACACTAAACAGTTTAAAACATTCAAATACTCTTGCAAACTTGAAAGCTAACCCATAAACTACTAAGTTCACTGTTATTAAAGCAGATTAATTAGTCATGCCATGGAGTTTATGGGTGCACAGACAAATAAATGACAAGTCGTCATCTCTACTAGCAGCAAATCTGAGGAGGGGAAATGTCCAAGAAAGCTGATAACATTTCTTCTGGAAAATGCAGCAAGTTATATAGCAGTTAAGAAAATAAATACAAATAACAAGAGGTTTCACTATCTCCTGTGTTAATTTATTTCTCAATACAAATGTACACCATCTTGTTATCCATTCTTATGTATTAGGTATAAACTAGAATATCAAAGCAGAGGAGACAAGTTTGCAGAGATGAGGATAACTACAGAGAGGATAATCGCTTTGTGCTAATAATTGAAAAGTATTTTCCTTTTTAAACAAATGGATACAAATTAGGCTATCAAACAGCACTAAAGCCTCTGCTCTACATAAAATCATAGCTATATTCTTTTGAGACATTACTTTGTGGCATGCTATTGATTCGTGAAGTGGATTTATATAAATGAAAGTGGATTTATCTCTTCTACTGAAGACATCCACTGATATTTACTGGTATTAGTTGTTATCTATTGATATCTATCTACTGATATTTACTGGGTTTATTTCCTGTCAGTAGTGCCAAAACTCAGCCCTTCCTCACCCCATTTATTAATCAATACGACTGCATCTTATTAGCCCATCATTTATGCCTGCACAACTGTATCTACAACAAATAAGTTGCATGAGCTTTGGAGATGAATACTTCAAGTTCTAGAACATTATTTCAAGTCTGAAAATCACATTAGTACACACAAATATTAAAAACAATGAAGTTTTTCTATCCAAAATTAAAGAGCAGGCTGCCCTGGTGAGTGGCTGAGTCACCTTCCCTGGAGTTACATAAAAGGCATAGAGATGTGGCGCTTAGGGACATGGTTTAGTGGTGCTCTTGGCAGTACTGAGTTAATGGCTGGACTTGGTGATCTTAGAGGCCTTTTCCAACCTAAAGGATTCTATGATTCTATGAAAATCAAAACTAGTGATTAAATTGTTAACATCACCATAGTTAGTTCCTCATTATTTTTCTAAACACTTGTGGATATCTTTTTCCTGTTGCTTCTCCTGCACCCAAGTGCAGGCATCTGAGGCATCACTCAGGAATTTGGAATTCAGAGCTCTTTTGGAAATATCTCTGTTGAGCAGGAACCTAAGTTAGCTGCTAAAACCTATGAAGCCATCCACAAGCTACAGATTTTTAGATTTTGCTAATGAAGGACATCCCAGTCCTTTTTAAACATAAAGGCTAGAGACTCAAATTAAGTCCAAAGTGGAATATTAATTCAACTCATTCATTCACTTTAAGAATTGCAATAAAAGGTGACATATTTACTGGCTGTAAACTTCACTTTGTACCACATCTTGTTCAGAAACATTTGGTCTAATGCTTATTTTGTCTCTATCTTGTCTTTTGTTCTGTCAGTTTGCATACAAACTCTGTAAACCAATAAAGTCCCCATACGTTTCAGCTTCAGCTGCATAGGACAGGTTTATTGCCAGAAAACAGCAACTCCCTCTAGTGCCAAAGGCGCTTCCTCCCTTACAGCACAGTAAATTAATCGCCTGTGAATGTCATTCATTGCTTATTAATGTTGTGATCTTGTTATAAAGTAGCATTCAAAAGTCTTTTTCCTGTTAGTGTGTTTTGTTGTACCTGCTGATACAAGTGTTAACAGGAACAAAAATTTAATAGGAACAAAAATAACTTCTGTGTTTGCAAATTAGGACACTGTCGGACATTGATGATTTTTTTTTTAAACACGTGATGTTAAGCACAATGATGAAAAGCTTTGGTTTACATACTCAAACCCTATGAGACTGGCACTAAAGCTGGCTCACTGCCATCTTTGCAAACTCTTAGAACCCCGTGGCTTTTACAATTTATGGCAAGTGTATGGTTTCCAAGCAAACAACAACACTGAAATCAGTCACAGTTACTCCGGATGCTAAATTTGTCCTAGGTGTAGATACTCAGCAGGTTAATATGCATAAAATCTACCACAGAATAACAAAGCAGAAAGTTGCAAGCCTTGTGGGAGTTTTTATCCTCTGAAGAGAAGATAAATAGAAGTCCTATGCCCTTGAGTTACAAACTAGCTGCTGCAGATCAGTTCCACTCGGGGCATTCCATGCTGGCTTGGCGTGCTGATAAGCAGGTTTGGATGCTGCTGGTACTGTTAGACTGCACGTATTGGATACAAAGGTTACTGGAGTTGTCACTCAATGCAGAGAAGCTTTGTGTACATTAGGATTGCACAGCTTGCTTTGTTTTCTGATGCACAGCAATAGAACAGCACGAAACTAAGTGGTAAAAGTGAAAAAAAACAGCACAGTGCTGGGAAGAAATAAAGTTACACCTCATTAAAGGTGACCAGAGGCAGCAGGGAAGCTGTCCTGTCTCCATCACAGAGGGGGACTAGCCTGCAATGCTAGATCTGCCCTCCATCCTTTGCTAAGTTCTGTGGGTGGAAAAGAATAGGACATGGGGTTTATAGAAAAGATCTCACCAGAAACTCACATTACTATGATCCAAAATTAGATAATGACCCAATGTCCAAAAATACACAGTTTTAAACCCTTACAGGATCACTTATGACCTACTATACAGAAAAAGATGAACACAGGAAACAAGCAGCTGCCCAGCTGTCTTTGGGTCAGAAGCTGAGGTACAATTGTCCCACCTGTAGTGTATGTGTTGGCCACTTACAAAGCAGACAAGCACAGGGAAATATCCATGCCCTGTACAGATCAAGAGCATCAAGGTCTGTATCTGCATGCTGCAGTGTGGAGAGTTCTGTACAGTGAACCAGCTAAAATAGCACAAAGTCAATATCCAGAGCATTAGGATCTCTACAGAGCAAATAGAAGGGATGCAGACAGTGGGGCTAAGAAATGACATGTTGACCCCAGTGCAAGTGCCAAGGACAATTTGGCTTTCTTACTCCTGCAGCCTATGGTTTTTTTACCCTGGAATCACTGACACCCTGTGAGTCGCACATAGTAGAACTACCGCAGACAGTTTACACAACTGATAGTCCACAACCTTGTGTTCATCAACCATCTTGGCTTGGTAGTCAGCTCAAAAGCTCACAAACTTCTTTCCTGCCATAAAAAACCATGCATTATGAGAAGCTTACCTGAGATTTAACCAAGTAACCATCTTGACTGCCTAGGTGGAGCCATGGGATAAGGTGATCCTTTTAAGTCTCCCAAGAATCTTTTAAGGCTATTGAAAATAGATTTCAATACCTATTAGTATTTTGTGGCTAACAAAATACTGGCTGGTGTAGTTGCTGGAGTTTTTACATTAATAGTTAGCAAGCTGCTTTTTACTAAATAATATATACAACAGCATAGATATAAATTTTGTTTCTCCTACCTGATTAATTTTCAATTTAATCTCACCTAATCATAGTACAAGGCAATAAGAAGGTATTCTCATTTCCAGCCTTAAATAGTTTTGTAATCAGGAATAAATTGCACTTCCTTGCATGAATAAGTCATGTACTCATTGTTACTTCATATGGCTCTAGTCCCTAATACTGCATGATTTTACTCAAATAAACTGGCCCTGTGGTTGCTTAAACAAATAAAGTCAGTTAGAAATACAAATAAACTGCCTTTCTATGCAGCTGATCTTTGTCCTGTTGTTAGTCTCACTCCTCCTCTCAGCAATGCAGGATCAGC
Source organism: Sterrhoptilus dennistouni (assembly GCA_013397095.1). Classification (NCBI taxonomy): domain Eukaryota; kingdom Metazoa; phylum Chordata; class Aves; order Passeriformes; family Zosteropidae; genus Sterrhoptilus; species Sterrhoptilus dennistouni. The sequence goes on from VWZU01015099.1 coordinate 2,274,984, forward strand.
ACAGGTGCATCCACATAACAGCAAGGGCTGAGCTGAAACGCAGCTCCTGAGACAATGGATGGAGTGTGCATGGATGGAAATGTGCATCCTAGTCCCATCTGAGGCTTCTCACAGCTTTCTCCTGACCTAGCAGTTTACAGAGCAGCCTGACCCAACATTACACAGCTGTGCCACACCATTACCTGCGAAGACAAGCAGCCAAAGCCTGGAAGATGGGGAAGACATTCCAGAAAATGAAAATTATCATTACAGATTGGTCAAGATAACTAGAGCTGGCCCTGAGTTTAAAAGTTCTGTAAAGACTTTTCTAGCTACTCATTTCCATTTTAAAATGGAGTATCCTTCTTATATTTTTTTTCTCCTTGCTACATCAAATATTCACCAGTCCATGTACACCGAGGCTGTCATTTTGCTTAAAATGATCCAAGTTACTTTCTGATTTTAGTACTTTACATTAACTGTTTCATAGTAAATTCCTATTATTTATTGTTGCAGTGTTCACATGATTAAAAACACATTCCATGGTTCTCAGTGCAGTTTCTCTTGATGGACATGACAATTTTCTCAAAAAAATGACAATGGCATGTAACCAAATTTGAATGCAACAACAAAAAAAATCAATTTTGGAAGTGCATACAATTTCACATACTCCATGTCAATAAAAGCTATTAAGCAGTAACAAACTGACTTTCAAAGACAGGTATTGAGAGCATCAGCTAAGCATATTATTGACTAGCAGGGACCGCTGGGCACAATTACTTCTAAAAAATCAGTCAATACATCTTCCTACAATAACTTTATCTGAATGTTTTCTTCAGACTGCATAAGGCTGAATATCTGATATATGGAGAGAAATGAGGACATACATATATAAGTCAACATTCCTTATGTTAATGGAAATGCCTTTACTGTCTCAATCCTTATTTTGGAATTTCCAAACTTCATGTCTTGTGTTACTAAAAACTTGGGAAGAATTGGTACTGTCTTTTCAGAAACCTGGAAGTCTAGTTGCATTCCAGTTAAAATTCATTCTATATATACTAATAGTCACTGGAGCACAGTAGAGAGAGATTCTAAGTGATCTCTCCTGACTCCAGATCAGTGGACAGCACATCAAATTCCATTATGGCTGAGAGAACTGCGCAGTCACTTAGCTGTGCTTCCCATCTTGTGAATGTCACTGACATCCATGAACTTAGGATTCCATAATTCAACTGACCAGACACTTCACATCTTGCTTGACCAGCTAGAAGTAGCTTTCACTTCAAGTCCAGACATTTCTTTATTCTTAGATCCTTCACTGCAACAATGGCACTGCACAGGGTGCCAAGTGCCCCTCCAGAGCTGCCCAGAGTCAGCATGATGGTGGGGCACAGAACCTTACTTAGCAATCCAAGAAACCGGTAGTAGTTAATTCTGACTACTGCTTGTTAGGAGCTTGCAAGCCCACTTAGAACTCTCTTACATTAAAATGCAGAGACAATGATGCCAGTGAATGTACAGCAGATCTGCAGCCATCTGTGGCATCACAGTCATAAACAAAGAAGTATAAAACTTCCACTCAAGTTAAAGCAGAGTATTCCTATTTACAGCATTCTGTGGATAATGATACATGAAGACAGATGAGAACAATTATACTACATGGACATTAGCCAGTGCAGCTTACCTAAAGAACCAGATTTTAATTAATTTGGCTTTTTTTCCTCCCTCAATAATGCCTTTGCAGTCAGCAGACAACGTGAAAAAAAATGCCACATGATTAAAACATTTTTTACTAATAAAAGTGATCAACAGTAAATAATTTCAAATCATTTGTCTTAAACCTTATTTATACACTACATATGCCTGATGATAGCTCTGTGCAGCTACAGTTCCATGGATTGAGGCTGCACAGTAGTGGGAGGCTCATTTTAGATTTTTGTGAGAGACCCTCTCACTGCACTATCTGGAAGGCAGAGAAATTACTGAGCAAGAGTTATCCACGAAGCAGAACCCAATTATGAGAGCAGGACACAGCTGGAATAAGCACCAGAGTAGAGGCACTACTTAATCTCTAGCAGCTGTAAGGGTCACATCACAGATGCTGATCTATGCATTGCAAATTTAAGGCTTTATTAAAGCTGACTGTGAAACAGCAGGGAACTAGACCTATATTCCTACATCATCATTCCTACACCATTTTCCTAGCTTCCAAAGACAAAGCTTGTTATTGTGTGATTTGCTGAGGAAAGATTAGAAAGAAAGCATTCTCTGCATGCCATCGAGTGCTTCAATGAGAAAGGTGAGAAAAAGGCTAGTTAAATTTCAAGAGTAATGGAAGACAGAAAAGAAAGGAATGATTTGAGGTCATCTGCACTTCAAAGAACAAGGGAAAAATCCACATCTCTAGAGCAAAACTTGCCTTTATTTTTTGTTTGTAAGGAATAGACTTTAATGCTGTTTATATATAGTACAGAGCAATGACAAGCAAATCTTCCAAAAATAGTTCTCTCTCACTGCCTAATGATTGTAGGCAAGAAACACTTTCCTGGCAGACACACGTATTTGCAAAGATCATTTTTATGTATTGCCCTCAGCCCACATAGTTCTGTCTCGGTTTTATATTTAGACTCTGTATTCCAGAATACAAGTCTAATAGCATTAAATCGCTTAGTTGGATATTTGACTTCTTACTATGGGCTGAGACAGTCATTCAACAGTTTAAGTTAGAAAAACAGATAAACATAGCTGATTTCCTTTTCTGATTTTCTGCATGGACAGAACAAATGACAACTTTTGTATTAGCACAAGGTGGGGGAAGAAAGTGCAGGAAGGAGAATGGGCAGTTGAGGGAGGATGGCCTTTTTACTGACACAAAATGTTTATCATGCTATGACCTTATTTAATAAAGATGTTACACATAAGTTTAATGGAATAACCTGCAACAAATTGCATGAAAGAAGTTGTGCAGGCAGAGGAAGAAACAGTACCAGTATTGCATGTAAGGTACAGACAGAAAGTCTTTATGAAGCTAAAATCAGATATTTCTTTTCCAGATTTCTCCTTATTTATTAAGCTTTATATCTGTGCTTGACCTAGGTTCAAAGCTAGATTAAAACTGTATTTATCTTTTAAGGTCTGCCAAAATGCAATATGATAGAGCTGAAAACATTCTTTCTTCTTTGAGAATAGAAGTGTAATTTGTTTGGAAGACTGACTTATTTTGAAGGTGCTTGCATGAGGTGGGTAGTTCTCTAAACATAAAGTAAGCACTTTTCCCTCAATGAAAGGAGATGCAAAATGGCTTTTAACCCACGAATCATCTTTCTTTCCTCATTAACTTTTTATCATCAAAAATGCAGATTTGTCAGTCAAAATAGAACAGGACTGGAAAGATAAACTTTTTAATAAATTTGCAGAGACCTGACAAAATAAGCACAGATAAGTGGGAAAACAGGTTATGGGAAGAACGGATGAATAGGGAGTGGATGTGAAGGGGAGGGAAGGGAGGTAAAATGTTTGTGCTTCTTAGCATTTCCTGGCCTTCATGGACACTTCTTTTTGCAGGGCTTCAAAGTTACCCAGCAGTCACTGGGAATAAAATCCCAAAAAATAAAAGTCAAACATAACTCCTTCTCATCCTGTACACCTTCAAAAGAGTCAGAGACGGGACTTTCTTAATTCTGTTATTCAGTTACATCTATGTTTGTTTCGTTTAGGCAGGTCCTCATCCTCAAATTTGTATTTGAGATGCTTTAGAAACTGAGGTGTCTTAAGCAAGTATTAATTATTATATCTTAACCAACTTCTCCTTGAGGTCACCTACTCAGAGAGGATAAGCTATGCTGCCTAATCCATATCCACAGACAGGAGTTTACAGTACTGAAGGAGTCACTGAATTTCATAAGTCCCACACTCTCAGAACAGCACGTAGGTAACAGAAATTCTTAGAAAATCACCAGAATTTAGAACGACTCAAAATGTCTTTCAATATGTTGATATGTTCTGGTGAAATAATTATCTGATTACATGTAACTGAGATTCTTATCTTTTGTGCAGAACATTAAGAATAAACAAAAAGAAAACTGGTATTTAATGCATTTAATTATATCCTAAGAAAACTATTTTTATAATACATTCAACAAGAGAATCAGTCTATTAAAGGGAAAATTTCCAAGTACCTAATCAGGAACTTTTTTTCAGAAACTTGCAATTGAAGCTAAATATTTTATATTATTGTAGCTCTTATGTATTTTTCAGTTGCCAGATGTTTCTGCTTTGTACAGGACTCTTTGCAGTTGTAGATTAGCACTGATGTATCTTATTATCTCTGGGTACTGAGTTTTGAAAGGAGCTTATCAGGTTTCAATAAATCCTTGGATTATCAGACAAATAGAGAACTCCTGAGAAAAAGACGAATATCCCAGCAATATCTAGAATAGTTAAAATAGATCAATACATTAAGGTGTAAGCATAGTGACTCTGCCTATAAGTAGTCTAGAACATGCAACTAGAGAGTATCAGAGCTTTAGGCTGCCCTTTCATGACTTGCTTTTTTTCTTCTTAATGATTGCTCAATCCATACTGTCTTTTTCATCACCATGTGTGAAGTCAAATGAAGCACTGAAGAAAAGAAATAAATCTATGTATATTGACATTGGACCTACAAACCACTTAGATGCAGAGGAAAACTGGAAAACAAGAACAGTGATACCATTGTGTATTACTTACTCCCCCATCGAAAATGTATATTTTATGTTAACAAACTTCCTTCTTTTTTCTATAATGGGATTATGAGTACCAAACTAGCTGCTTTCTGATATGCACTAAATAAAGTTAATATTGACTTAGTATTTTGGGGTGTTGACAGATCAAATCTGTCAAGTCCTAGTGGTGGTTAATAAACTGGGTTTATTAACCCAGTTGCCTGGTTCACCTGTCAGAGGAGCTCATACTGTTGCCATAGCAAGACTGGCATAAGAACACATGTACTCCTGCCACTGCTGCTTCCATACAAAGCCCAGAATCCAAAGGACTTAAAACCCATAATTCAGGCAAACAGTTGTTTGACTTATCTACCAGCTGTCTGTCACTTCCCTTTGGCTGGTTGACCTAAAAGGCTTAGGAGAATGGAATATGGACTTGAGTATCTGTGACTTCAATTCATTGATTATGCCCGGACTGTCACAGCTACACTATTAGGATGTGCTTTTTTATGAAAGATGCTGCAGGTCTGATTTCCCTGAGGTTACCTTTCAGATTGCCTTTCCTCCTGCCCCTTCTCATTAGCAATTTAAGGTATAATATCAGACTCTGAAATCAAGCCACTGACATGTAATTTCTTCTACCAACCTTGAGAAAAAGATTAAAATCTCCAGCTGGGATCAGTTTGGCCTGCTAGAATAAGAGGAAAATACCTTCAGTCGGTTCAAGTAGATTGCTTGAACACAGCTGTCTGAGTCTGCAGATGAGGCATAAAAGAAAATCTTGTAGTCTTGCTAACATTAATGATCTGGTAGCACTTGTTTTAATAGTAAAAAATTCTTTCTTGCCCTTTCTTCTCCATAATCTGCAATGTTCTTATTCATAGGATTGGCCATTTCTTACTTCAGAAGCAGTTTAAATTAATCAGCCCTAAATTCATCAAACAGTCAGACTAGATGGTTGTTGTAGTTCCCTTCCAACTGAAATAGTCTATTTTACTTTATTCTATTCTGTAAAATTTAAAGTGGCATGGTAGACCTGCACAATGTACTTCTGTAATGCATCTGAGGATTCTTCAAGATTGATCTGTGTTTATATTTGGGGTTTTTTTCAAGTTTGTGTAAACTTGATATAAGTAGAATGCAGTTTAGTTCATGGTGTAAATATATGTCAAATTTCAGGTTGCAGGCTGCCAGCGAGACGATAGCAATTCTATGTAAAATACAGAAGTACACACAGAGCCTCACAATATGCTGTGGACTGATGGACCATAGCCTTCTAGACTGTTGCAGAACTGTCAGTTTTTTGAGAAAATCTATAGAAATTATAATTTATCTGTATTTTTAAAACATTTTACATTAAGCCTAATAAAAACTTTAACCTTTCTGTCCAGACTGTCAAAATGATCTTGAAGTCCTTATATTCAGGATAATATAATATATTATATTCAGTTCCCTATTTCATTAAGTATTTAGATTCCAGTCACTTACTATTCAATTTTGTAGGACTACCCTTTCCCCAATCCCTCAAAACCTAGGCCAGATGTTATCAACCCTGGTCTCTGAATACCTAAAGCAAGCATAAGCAAAACACTCTCTCACTGGGCTCAAACAATGAGATGAGGGCTTGCTCCACATTAGGAAGTGCTAGTAGTAGAAATAAAGATACTAGTGCAAGCAGATTGGATTTAGGCATGTTTTATTGGTTTCGGTTGTTGTTGGGGTTTTTTCCCTTCTGTTACAGTTTGATAGCAAACTGGCAGTGGAGTAAGTGGAGTAAATAAAACCCTGCTTTTAAACTGAAAGAAAAAGAGCAGGTAGCAATTCACACTGCTTCAGCTATGATGGCTCAAAAGGCAACAGAGCTGATCCAACTTTTCTTCTTATATAGCCTCTAATTGAAAGAGCATTTTATTGACACCTAACACTTAGCAAGTGATTTGGAAATGGTACAAGTGAAGAAATGTGCTGTAATGAAAAGCTCAAAAGGGTATTGTCTTCATACATGGTTGATTTTAATAAAGAGGGAGGCACTGTTCTGGTACAGGGACAAGAGCATTGTTATAGAATCATAGAATATGCTGCGTTGGAAGGAGCCCATTAAGTCCAACTCCTGGCCCTGCACAGGACAGCCCCAAGAATCACAGCATGTGCTTTGTCCAAATATATTTTGAACTCTGGTAGCTTGGTGCTGTGACCACTTCCCTGGGAAGCCTGTTCCAATGCCCAACAGCTCTCTGGGTGAAGTACCTCTTCTTAATATCCAACCTAACCCCCCACCCCAGCTTCCTGCTGTTTCCTTGGGTCCTATCAATGGTTATCAAAGAAAAGAGATCAATGCTTCCCCCTCCACTTGCCCTCCTGAGGAAGTTGCAGACCATGATGAGATCACTCCTCAGTCTTTCCTTGATAATTTATTATTAAATACAGCTAAAAGTGTCTGTAGAAATACACATTTGATGGGAAAGTCTATCACAGATGGCTCACATCCACCTATCAGACCAACAATTCATCCACTTTTTTTTCCCCCCTGGGGAAGCATATGGGATTGTTATAAACGCAATGGCAAAAATCGGATTAACAAAGAAACAATTTATTAATAAAACGATCCCAATCACCAATAAAAAGAGAAAACCACAAAATAGGATATTTGCAGCGCTGCGCCGGGTGGATGAGGGGTCTGCACACCAAGGTACAGGTCACCCAAATCCACCCCAAACGATTCTCAGTTCGCTGTTTTATAGGGTTTTTTTGTCCTGAGGCAGTACAGGTGTCCAGGATGGACCAAATAGTCCAAATTCCTTCTAGATGGCCTTCCCGGATTTGCTGAGTCCCGTGGATCCGTTCCGGGAAGGTCTTTTTCTTATGCGAATTGAGCCAGCCAGTCTTATGTCGATTCTGGTATGCATATTGTGCCGGGGAATTTTCGTCTTCGGGGAATCCTGCTTCACCGTTCAAGAAGGAATTCACCTTGCATCGGACGGGATGTGATCCTTATCGGGGCTGGCTAGTGTCTTTGTTTGGTCTGATGGTCCTTGTCCTGCTTTTTTGTTTCACAGCTGGAGCCGCGGAGACTTGGCTAGGTACAGATTTCTACCTGCTAGGTTTTTACAGTTTATTAACACCATTATATTATACATTTGATTATTATTTTATTTACGAATTTTTATACCAGATTTATCACAGGATGGAGAATTATATAATTTTGGCTGAAGGCTGAGGGCAAAAAAGTATTTGTAAACATTCATATTTCTGTTTTTAAGACCTCTCCAGGCCTAACCTGCTTTATTACCTGATACATCAGTTCCTCCACACCTGGGAGCCGTCAGAGACTTACCCCAAACCTATAAAGCACTAAGAGAGAGCAGAAGTTTTGTTGTTATGTATATGTTATATATATATGACTCAAATGTATGGTATTAGTTCAGTAGATAATGGTGACAATAAGGATTCTTTCCCTGCCCTTGGCATTTGGTGAGGCCACAACTCGAGGGCTGTGTCCGGTTCTGGACTTCAGTTCAGGAAGGACATTGAGGTGCTGGAACGAGTCCAGAGAAGGGCAACGGAGGAGGACAGAGCTGGGGAAGGGTCTGGAGCACAAGTCCTGTGAGGAGAGGCTGAAGGACCTGGGGTTGTTTAGCCTGCGATAAGGAGGCTCGGGGGAGACCTCATTGATACCTCGAACTACCCGAAAGGAGGGCGTAGCCAGGCGGGGCAGCCTCTTCTCCCAAGGAACGAGTGACAGGACAAGAGGACACAGCCTTAAGCTGTGCCAGGTGAGGTTCAGGTTGGACATTAGGAGGAATTTCTTCACAGGAAGGGTGATTACATACTGGAATGGGCTGTCCAGGGGGGCAGCGGAGTCACCGTCCCTGGAGGTGTTTAAGGAAGGCAGGACGCGACACTCAGTGTCGTGCTCGAGCTGTGGTGCTGGGCCATACGTTGGATTTGACGCTCTCAGAAGTCTTTTCGAACCTAAATGGTCCTGTGGTTCTGTGATATGGCACAGTACCTGCGGGTTGCCTGCTTTCTCCGAGGACCCCGTGTACCCTGCTCCTCGGGAAGGCGGGCGGAGTGCGGGACTACAGTTCCCGTCACGCCGCCGGGGCGGGGGCAGAGCGGGCCGTGCCC